>CATKUM010000003.1:3222500-3532000 GCA_949786405.1 Onychomys arenicola
GAAATCAACGAGATTATCACTATTAACTAAAGAGCATTTATGTAAGAGGATCTGTGGTCTGTATCAGTTTCATAAGCAGATTTGGACTATGTATGGTCCGTATGATTAGGAAACACAGTTCTTTTTCCAGGGCATGCTCATGGTTCTTGCTGTATTTTAGACTCTGGAAATAAGAGCTTGCTTCTTGCGTTAAAACAGATTGTGTTTCAGGGATGAGAACTCTGGTCTGAATTTCCCTTCAGAAATGGAGTTAAACCCCAGGTTCAGTGTCTTTACACAAGCAAAAGTTCATTTCTGGTAAACCAAGTGAATTTTCGGCTCAAATGACTTTACACAGTTCTAGAAATCAACGAGATTATCACTATTAACTAAAGAGCATTTATGTAAGAGGATCTGTGGTCTGTATCAGTTTCATAAGCAGATTTGGACTATGTATGGTCCGTATGATTAGGAAACACAGTTCTTTTTCCAGGGCATGCTCATGGTTCTTGCTGTATTTTAGACTCTGGAAATAAGAGCTTGCTTCTTGCGTTAAAACAGATTGTGTTTCAGGGATGAGAACTCTGGTCTGAATTTGCCTTCAGAAAATGTGTTAAACCCTAGGATCCGTGTCATCCTACAAGCAATAGTTCATTTCTGGTTAAACCAGTGAATTTTGGGCTCAAATGATTTTTAGCAGTTCACGAACCAAAACGCAATTCTCACTATTAACTAAAGAGCATTTATGTAAGAGGAGCTGTGGTTTGTATCAGTTTCATAAGCAGAGTTGAACTACCTATGGTCCGTATGAGTAGGAAACACTGTTCTTTTTTTCAGGTCATGCTCATGGTTCTTGCTGTATTTTAGACTCTGGAAAGAAGAGCTTGCTTCTTGCATTAAAACAGGGATTGTTTCATGGATGAGAACTCTGGTCTGAATTTCCCTTCACAAACGGAGTTAAACCCCATGATCTGTGTCTTCCTACCAGCAAGAGTTCATTTCAGGTAAACCAAGTGAATTTTCGGATCAAATGACTTTACACAGTTCTAGAACCCAACGCGATTATCACTATTAACTAAAGAGCATTTATGTATGTGGAGCTGTGGTGTGTATCATTTCATAAGAAGAGTTGAACTACATATGGTCCATATGAGTAGAAAACAGTGCTTTTTTGGGGGGCATGCTCATGTTTCTTACTATATTGGAGACGCTGGAAAGAAGGGGATGATTTTTCCGTTAAAACAGAGTGTTTTTCAGGCATGAGAACTCTGGTCTGAATTTGCCTGCACAAACGGAGTTAAACCCCAGGATCTGTGTCTTCCTACAAGCAAGAGTTCATTTCTGGTAAACCCAGTGATTTTGAGCTCAAAAGATTTTTTGCAGTTCACGAACCCTACGCTTTTCTCACTATTACCTAAAGAGGATTTATGTAAGAGGAGCTGTGGTTTGCATCAGTTTCATAGGCAGAGGTGAACTACATATGGTATGTATGAGTAGGAAACACAGTTCGTTTTTTCAGGCCATGCTCATGCTTCGTGCTGTATTTTAGACCGTGGAAATTAGAGCTTGCTTCTTCGTTTAAACAGAGTGTGTTTCAGGGATGAGAACTCTGGTCTGAATTTGCCTATAGAAACGGAGTTTAACCCCAGGATATGTGTCTTCCTACAAGCAAGAGTTCATTTCTGGTAAACCCAGTCAATTTTGGGCTCAAATGATTTTTCCCAGTTCGCGAACCCTACGCTATTCTCACTATTAACTAAAGAGGATTTATGTAAGAGGAGCTTTGGTTTGTATCAGTTTCATAAGCAGAGTTGAACTACATATGGTCTGTATTAGTAGGAAACTCATATCTTTTTACTGGGCATGCTCATGGTTCTTGCTGTATTTTAGACTCTGTAAAGAAGAGCTTGCCTCTTCGGTTTTACAGAGTGTGTTTCATTGATGAGAACTCTGGTTTGATTTCCATGTAGAAATTTAGTTAAAACCCAGGATGTGTGTCTTCCTACAAGCAAGAGTTCATTTGCGGTAAACACAGTGAATTTTGTTCTCAAATGATTTTTCGCAGTCACGAAACCTACGTTATTGTCACTATTAACAAAAGAGGATTTATGTAAGAGGAGCTGTGGTTTGTATTAGTTTCATAAGCAGAGTTGAAATACATATGGTCCTTATGAGTAGGGAACACAGTTCTTTTTTTCAGGGCATGCTCATGTTTCTTGCTGCATTTTAGACTCTGGAAAGAAGAGATGGCTTCTTGTGTTATAACAGAGTGTGTTTCAGGGATGAGAACTCTGGTCTGAATTTTCCTTCAGAAACGGAGTTAATCCCCAGGATCTGTGTCTTCCTAAAAGCAAGAGTTCAGTTCTGGTAAACCCAGTGAATTTTGGGCTCAAATGATTTTTCGCAATTCAGGAACCCATCGCTATTCTCACTATGAAATAAAGAGCAATTATGTAAGAGGAGGTGTGGTCTATATCAGTTTCGAAAGCAGAGTTGATCTAAATATGGTCTGTATGAATATGAAACACAGTTCTATTATTCAGGCCATGCTCATGGTTCTTGCTGTATTTTAGACTCTGGAAAGAAGAGCTTGCTTCTTCGTTTAAACAGAGTGTGTTTCAGGGATGAGAACTCTGGTTGAATTTCCCTGCAGAAACGGATTTAAACCCCAGGATATATGTCTTCCTACAAGCAAGAGTTCATTTATGGTAAACCCAGTGATTTTTGTGCTCAAATGATTTTTAGCAGTTCACGAACCCAACATGATTCTCACTATTAACTAAAGTGGATTTATGTAAGAGGAGCTGTGGTTTGTATTAGTTTCATAAGCAGAGTTGAACTACATATGGTCTGTATGAGTCGAAAACACAGTTCTTTTTGTCTGGGCATGCTCATGTTTCATACAATATTGGAGACGCTGGAAAGAAGATCTTGCTTCTTGCATTATAACAGAGAGTGTTTCAAGGATGAGAACTCTGGTCTGAATTTCTCTTCAGAAACGGAGTTAAACCCCAGGATCTGTGTCTTCCTACAAGCAAGAGTTCATTTCTGCTTAACCCAGTTATTTTTGGGCTCAAATGATTTTTCGCAGTTCACGAACCCAACATGATTCTCACTATTAGCTAAAGAGCATTTATGTAAGATGAGCTGTGGTTTGTATCAGTTTCATAAGCAGAGTTGAACCACATATGGTCTGTATGAGTACAAAACACAGTATTTTTTTCAGGGCATGCTCATGGTTCTTGCTGTATTTTAGACTCTGGAAAGAAGAGCATGCTTCTTGCATTAAACAGGGTGTGTTTCATGGATGAGAACTCTGGTCTGAATTTCCCCTCAGAAACGGAGTTAAACCCCAGGATCTGTGTCTTCCTACAAGAAAGAGTTCATTTCTGGTAAACCCAGTGATTTTTGGGCACAAATGATTTTTTGCAGTTCACGAACCCTACGCTATTCTCACTATTAACAAAAGAGGATTTATGTAAGAGGAGCTGTGGTTTGTATCAGTTTCATAAGCAGAGTTGAACTACATATAGTCTGTATGATTAGGAAACACAGTTCTTTTTTTCAGGCACAGCTCATGGTTCTTGCTGTATTTTAGACTCTGGAAAGAAGAGCTTGCTTCTTCGTTTAAACAGAGTGTTTTTCACGGATAAGAACTCTGGTCTGAATTTCCCTGCAGAAACAGATTTAAACCCCAGGGTATGTATCTTCCTACAAGCAAGAGTTCATTTCTGGTAAACCCAGTGATTTTTGGGCTCAAATGATTTTTCTCAGTTCACGAACCCAACATGATTCTCACAATTAACTAAAGTGGATTTATGTAAGAGGAGCTGTGGTTTGTATCAGTTTCATAAGCAGAGTTGAACTACATATGGTCTGTATGAGTCGGAAACAGTTCTTTTTTTCTGGGCATGCTCATGTTTCTTACAATATTGGAGACTCTGGAAAGAAGAGCTTGCTTCTTGCGTTACCACAGAGAGTGTTTCAGGGATGAGAACTCTGGTCTTAATTTCCCTTCAGAAACGGAGTTAATCCCCAGGATCTGTGTCTTCCTACAAGCAAGAGTTCATTTCTGGTTAACCCAGTTAATTTTGGGCTCAAATGATTTTTTGCAGTTCACAAACCCAACGCGATTCTCACTATTAACTAAAGAGCATTTATGTAAGAGGAGCTGTGGTTTGTATCAGTTTCATAAGCAGAGTTGAACTACATATGGTCCGTATTAGTAGGAAACACAGTTCTTTTTTTCAGGGCATGCTCATGGTTCTTGCTGTATTGGAAACGCTGGAAAAAAGATCTTGCTTCTTGCCTTAGAACAGAGTGTTTTCCAGGGTTGAGAATTCTGGTCTGAATTTGTCTTCAGAAACGGAGTTACACCCCAGGATCAGTGTCTTCCTACAAGCAAGAGTTCATTACCTGTAAACCCAGAGAGTTTTGGGCTCAAATGGTTTTTCACAGTTCACAAACCCTCCGCTATTCTCTCTATTAACGAAAGAGGATTTATGTAAGAGGAGCTGTGGTTTGTTTCAGTTTAATAAGCAGAGTTGAACTAAATATGGTCTGTATGAGTAGGAAACACATTTCTTTTTTTTAGGCGATGCTCATGGTTCTTGCTGTATTTTAGACTCTGGAAAGAAGAGCTTGCTTCTTCGTTTAAACAGAGTGTGTTTCAGGTATGACAACTCTGGTCTGAATTTCCATGCTAAATGGATTTAAACCCCAGGATATGTGTCTTCCTAAAAGCAAGAGTTCAGTTCTGGTAAACCCAGTGAATTTTGGGCTCAAATGATTTTTCACAATTCAGGAACCCATCGCTATTCTTGCTATGAAATAAGGAGCACATTTGTAAGAGGAGATGTGGTCTGTATCAGTTTCGAAAGCAGAGTTGATCTAAATATTGTCCATATGAATAGGAAACACAGTTCTTTTTTTCTTGGCATGCTCATGGTTCTTGCTGTATTGGAGACACTGGAAAGAAGAGCCTCCTTCTTGCATTAACACAGAGTGTGTTTCATGGATGAGAACTCTGGTCTGAATCTCCCTTCAGAAACGAAGTTAAACCCCATGATCTTGTCTTCCTACATGCAAGAGTTCAGTTCTGGTAAACACAGTGATTTTTTGGCACAAATGATTTTTCGCAATTCAAGAACCCAACATGATTCTCACTATTAACTAACGATCATTTATGTAAGAGGAGCTGAGGTTTGTATCAGTTTCATAAGCAGAGTTGAACTACATATGGTCCGTATTAGTAGGAAACACAGTTCTTTTTTTCAGGGCATGCTCATGGTTCTTGCTGTATTGGAAACGCTGGAAAAAAGAAATTGCTTCTTGCCTTAGAACAGAGTGTTTTCCAGGGTTGAGAATTCTGGTCTGAATTTGTCTTCAGAAACGGAGTTACACCCCAGGATCAGTGTCTTCCTACAAGCAAGAGTTCATTACCTGTAAACCCAGAGAGTTTTGGGCTCAAATGGTTTTTCACAGTTCACAAACCCTCCGCTATTCTCTCTATTAACGAAAGAGGATTTATGTAAGAGGAGCTGTGGTTTGTTTCAGTTTAATAAGCAGAGTTGAACTAAATATGGTCTGTATGAGTAGGAAACACATTTCTTTTTTTTAGGCGATGCTCATGGTTCTTGCTGTATTTTAGACTCTGGAAAGAAGAGCTTGCTTCTTCGTTTAAACAGAGTGTGTTTCAGGTATGACAACTCTGGTCTGAATTTCCCTGCTAAATGGATTTAAACCCCAGGATATGTGTCTTCCTAAAAGCAAGAGTTCAATTCTGGTAAACCCAGTGAATTTTGGGCTCAAATGATTTTTCACAATTCAGGAACCCATCGCTATTCTTGCTATGAAATAAGGAGCACATTTGTAAGAGGAGATGTGGTCTGTATCAGTTTCGAAAGCAGAGTTGATCTAAATATTGTCCATATGAATAGGAAACACAGTTCTTTTTTTTCAGGCCATGCTCATGGTTCTTGCTGTATTTTAGACTCAAAAAAAAAAAAGAGCTTGCTTCTTCCTTAAAACAGAGAGTGTTTCAGGGATGAGAACTCTGGTCAGAATTTCCCTTCAGAAACGGAGTTAAACCACAGGATCTGCGTATTCCTACAAGTAAGATTCATTTCTGGTAAACCCAGTGATTTTTGGGCTCAAATGATTTTTCGCAGTTCATGAACCCAACATGATTCTCACTATTAACTAAAGTGGATTTATGTAAGAGGAGCTGTGGCTTGTATCAGTTTCATAAGCAGAGTTGAACAACATATAGTCTGTATGAGTAGGAAACACAGTTCTTCTTTTCAGGCAATCCTCATGGTTTTTTCTGTATTTTAGACTCTGGACAGAAGAGCTTGCTTTTTCGTTTAAACCGAGTGTTTTTCAGGGTTGAGAATTCTGGTCTGAATTTGTCTTCAGAAACGGAGTTAAACCCCAGGATCAGTGTCTTCCTACAAGCAAGAGTTCATTACCTGTAAACCAAGTGAATTTTGGGCTCAAATGATTTTTCCCAGTTCACGAACCCAACATGATTCTCACAATTAACTAAAGTGGATTTATGTAAGAGGAGCTGTGGTTTGTATTAGTTTCAAAAGCAGAGTTGAACTACATATGTTCTGTATGAGTCGGAAACACAATTCTTTTTGTCTGGGCATGCTCATGTTTAATACAATATTGAAGACGCTGGAAAGAAGATCTTGCTTCTTGCATTATAACAGAGAGTGTTTCAAAGATGCGAACTCTGGTCTGAATTTCCCTTCAGAAACGGAGTTAAACCCCAGGATCTGTGTCTTCCTACAAGCAAGAGTTCATTTCTGCTTAACCCAGTTAATTTTGGGCTCAAATGATTTTTCGCAGTTCACGAACCCAACATGATTCTCACTGTTAGCTAAAGAGCATTTATGTAAGAGGAGCTGTGGTTTGTATCAGTTTCATAAGAAGAGTTGAACCACATATGGTCTGTATGAGTACAAAACACAGTATTTTTTTCAGTGCATGCTCCTTTTTCTTGCTGTATTTTAGACTCTGGAAAGAAGAGCATGCTTCTTGCATTAAACAGTGTGTGTTTCATGGATGAGAACTCTGGTCTGAATTTCACTTCAGAAACGGAGTTAAACCCCAGGATCTGTGTCTTCCTACAAGCAAGAGTTCATTTCTGGTAAACCCAATGAATTTTGGGCTCAAATGATTTTTTGCAGTTCACAAACCCTACGCTATTCTCACTATTAACAAAAGAGGATTTATGTAAGAGGAGCTGTGGTTTGTATCAGTTTCATAAGCAGAGTTGAACTACATATAATCTGTATGATTAGGAAACACAGTTCTTTTTTTCAGGCACTGCTCATTGTTCTTGCTGTATTTTAGACTCTGGAAAGAAGAGCTTGTTTCTTCGTTTAAACAGAGTGTGTTTCAGGGATGAGAACACTGGTCTTAATTTCCCTGCAGAAACAAATTTAAACCCCAGGTTATGTATCTTCCTACAAGCAATAGTTCATTTCTGGTAAACCCAGTGATTTTTGGGCTCAAATGATTTTTCGCTGTTCACGAACCCAACATGATTCTCACAATTAACTAAAGTGGATTTATGTAACAGGAGCTGTGGTTTGTATCAGTTTTATAAGCAGAGTTGAACTACATATGGTCTGTATGAGTCGGAAACACAGTTCATTTTTCCGGGCATTCTCATGTTTCTTACAATATTGGAGACTCTGGAAAGAAGAGCTTGCTTCTTGAGTTATAACAGAGAGTGTTTCAGGGATGAGAACTCTGGTCTGAATTTCCCTTCAGAAACAGAATTAAACACCAGGATCTGTGTCTTCCTACAAGCAAGAGTTCATTTCTGGTTAACCCAGTTAATTTTGGGCTCAAATGATTTTTTGCAGTTCACGAACCCAACGCGATTCTCACTATTAACTAAAGAGCATTTATGAAAGAGGAGCTGTGGTCTCTATCAGTTTCATAAGCAGAGTTGAACTACATATGGTCCGTATTAGTAGGAAACACAGTTCTTTTTTTCAGGGCATGCTCATGGTTCTTGCTGTATTGGAGACGCTGGAAAGAAGAACTTGCTTCTTGCCTTAAAACAGAGTGGTTTTCAGTGTTGAGAATTCTGGTCTGAATTTGTCTTCAGAAACGGAATTAAACCCCAGTATCACTGTCTTCCTACAAGCAAGAGTTCATTACCTGTAAACCCGGTGAATTTTGGGCTGAAATGGTTTTTCACAGTTCACGAACCCTACACTATTCTCACTATTAACGAAAGAGCATTAATGTAAGAGGAGCCGTGGTTTGTTTCAGTTTAATAAGTAGAGTTGAACTAAATATGGTCTGTATGAGTTGAAACACATTTCTTTTTTTTAGGCGATGCTCATGGTTCTTGCTGTATTTTAGACTCTGGAAAGAAGAGCTTGCTTCTTCGTTTAAACAGAGTGTGTTTCAGGTATGACAACTCTGGTCTGAATTTCCCTGCAGAAATGGATTTAAACCCCAGGATATGTGTCTAACTACAAGCAAGAGTTCATTTCTGGTAAACCCAGTGATTTTTGGGCTCAAATGATTTTTCGCAGTTCACGAACCCTACGCTAGTCTCACTATCAAGGAAAGAGGATTTAAGTAAGAGGAGCTTTGGTTTGTTTCAGTTTAATAAGCAGATTTGAACTAAATATGGTCTGTATGAGTAGGAAACACAGTTCTTTTTTTTAGGCCATGCTCATGGTTCTTGCTGTATTTTAGACTCTAAAAAAAAGAGCTTGCTTCTTCGTTAAAACAGAGTGTGTTTCAGGGATGAGAACTGTGGTCTGAATTTTCCTTCAGAAACGGAGTTAAACCCCAGGATCTGTGTATTCCTAAAAGCAAGAGTTCAGTTCTGGTAAACACAGTGAATTTTGGGCTCAAATGATTTTTCACAATTCCGGAACCCATCGTTATTCTCGCTATGAAATAAAGAGCAATTATGTAAGAGGAGGTGTGGTCTGTATCAGTTTCGAAAGCAGAGTTGAACTACATATGGTCCTTATGAGTAGGAAACACAGTTCTTTTTTTCTTGGCATGCTCATGGTTCTTGCTGTATTGGAGACGCTGGAAAGAAGAGCCTCCTTCTTGCATTAACACAGAGTGTGTTTCATGGATGAGAACTCTGGTCTGAATTTCCCTTCAGAAAGGAAGTTAAACCCCACGATCTTGTCTTCCTACATGCAAGAGTTCAGTTCTGGTAAACACAGTGATTTTTTGGCACAAATGATTTTTCGCAATTCAAGAACCCAACATGATTCTCACTATTAACTAACGATCATTTATGTAAGAGGAGCTGAGGTTTGTATCAGTTTCATAAGCAGAGTTGAACTACATATGGTCCGTATTAGTAGGAAACACAGTTCTTTTTTTCAGGGCATGCTCATGGTTCTTGCTGTATTGGAAACGCTGGAAAAAAGAACTTGCTTCTTGCCTTAGAACAGAGTGTTTTCCAGGGTTGAGAATTCTGGTCTGAATTTGTCTTCAGAAACGGAGTTACACCCCAGGATCAGTGTCTTCCTACAAGCAAGAGTTCATTACCTGTAAACCCAGAGAGTTTTGGGCTCAGATGGTTTTTCACAGTTCACAAACCCTCCGCTATTCTCTCTATTAACGAAAGAGGATTTATGTAAGAGGAGCTGTGTTTTGTTTCAGTTTAATAAGCAGAGTTGAACTAAATATGGTCAGTATGAGTAGGAAACACATTTCTTTTTTTTAGGCGATGCTCATGGTTCTTGCTGTATTTTAGACTCTGGAAAGAAGAGCTTGCTTCTTCGTTTAAACAGAGTGTGTTTCAGGTATGACAACTCTGGTCTGAATTTCCCTGCTAAATGGATTTAAACCCCAGGATATGTGTCTTCCTAAAAGCAAGAGTTCAGTTCTGGTAAACCCAGTGAATTTTGGGCTCAAATGATTTTTCACAATTCAGGAACCCATCGCTATTCTTGCTATGAAATAAGGAGCACATTTGTAAGAGGAGATGTGGTCTGTATCAGTTTCGAAAGCAGAGTTGATCTAAATATTGTCCATATGAATAGGAAACACAGTTCTTTTTTTCAGGCCATGCTCATGGTTCTTGCTGTATTTTAGACTCAAAAAAAAAAGAGCTTGCTTCTTCGTTAAAACAGAGTGTGTTTCAGGGATGAGAACTCTGGTCAGAATTTCCCTTCAGAAACGGAGTTAAACCATAGGATCTGTGTATTCCTACAAGCAAGATTCATTTCTGGTAAACCCAGTGATTTTTGGGCTCAAATGATTTTTCGCAGTTCATGAACCCAACATGATTCTCACTATTAACTAAAGTGGATTTATGTAAGAGGAGCTGTGGATTGTATCAGTTTCATAAGCAGAGTTGATCTACATATAGTCTGTATGAGTAGGAAACACAGTTCTTTTTTTCAGGCAATGCTCATGGTTCTTTCTGTATTTTAGACTCAGGACAGAAGAGCTTGCTTTTTCGTTTAAACAGAGTGTTTTTCAGGGTTGAGAATTCTGGTCTGAATTTGCCTTCAGAAACGGAGTTAAACCCCAG
Source organism: Onychomys arenicola (assembly GCA_949786405.1). Classification (NCBI taxonomy): domain Eukaryota; kingdom Metazoa; phylum Chordata; class Mammalia; order Rodentia; family Cricetidae; genus Onychomys; species Onychomys arenicola. The sequence goes on from CATKUM010000003.1 coordinate 3,233,020, forward strand.
GATCAGTGTCTTCCTACAAGCAAGAGTTCATTACCTGTAAACCAAGTGAATTTTGGGCTCAAATGATTTTTCTCAGTTCACGAACCCAACAAGATTCTCACTATTAACAAAAGAGCATTTGTGTAAGAGGAGCCGTGGTTTGTATCAGTTTCATGGGCAGAGTTGAACTAAATATGGTCCTTATGAGTAAGAAAGAGTTCTTTTTTGCAAGGTTCTTGCTGTAATTTAGACTCTGGAAAGAAGAGCTTGCTTCTTGCGTTATAACAGAGGGTGTTTCAGGGATGAGAACTCTGGTCTGAATTTCCCTTCATTAACGGAGTTGAACCCCAGGATCTCTGTCTTCCTACAGCAAGAGTTCAGTTCTGGTAAACACAGTGAATTTTGGGCTCAATGATTTTTCGCAGTTCAGGAACCCAACGCTATTCTCACTATTAACTAAAGAGCATTTATGTAAGAGGCGGTGTGGTGTGTATCAGTTTCATAAGCAGAGCTGAACTACATATGGTCCGTATGAGTAGGAAACACAGTTCTTTTTTCATGGCATGCTCATGGTTCTTGCTGTATTTTAGACTCTGGAAAGAAGAGTTTGCTTCTTGTGTTATAACAGAGTGTGTTTCAGGGATGAGAACTCTGGTCTGAATTTTCCTTCAGATCGGAGTTAAACCCCAGGATCTGTGTCTTCCTAAAAGCAAGAGTTCAGTTCTGGTAAACCCAGTGAATTTTGGACTCAAATGATTTTTCGCAATTCAGGAACCCATCGCTATTCTCACTATGAAATAAAGAGCAATTATGTAAGAGGAGGTTTGGTCTGTATCAGTTTCGAAAGCAGAGTTGATCTAAATATGTTCCGTATGAATAGGAAACACAGTTCTTTTTTTCAGCAGTGCTCATGGTTCTTGCGGTATTTTAGACTCTGGAAAAAAAAGCTTGCTTCTTCGTTGAAACAGAGTGTGTTTCAGGGATGAGAACTCTGATCTGAATTTCCCTGTAGAAAGAGATTTTAACCCCAGGATCTGTGTCTTCCTACAAGCAAGAGTTCATTTCTGGTAAACCCAGTGAATTTTGGCCTCAAAGGATTTTTCGCAGTTCGCAACCCTACGCTATTCTCACTATTAACTAAAGTGGGTTTATGTAAGAGGAGCTGTGGTTTGCATCATTTAATAAGCAGAGTTGAACTACATATGGTCCTTATGAGTAAGAAAGAGTTCTTTTTTGCAAGGCATGTTCATGGTTCTTGCTGTAATTTAGACTCTGGAAAGAAGAGCTTGCTTCTTGCGTTATAACAGAGGGTGTTTCAGGGATGAGAACTCTGGTCTGAATTTCACTTCATTAACGGAGTTGAACCCCAGGATCTCTGTCTTCCTACAGCAAGAGTTAAGTTCTGGTAAACACAGTGAATTTTGGGCTCAATGATTTTTCGCAGTTCAGGAACCCAACGCTATTCTCACTATTAACTAAAGAGCATTTATGTAAGAGGCGGTGTGGTTTGTATCAGTTTCATAAGCAGAGCTGAACTACATATGGTCCGTATGAGTAGGAAACACAGTTCTTTTTTTCATGGCATGCTCATGGTTCTTGCTGTATTTTAGACTCTGGAAAGAAGAGTTTGCTTCTTGTGTTATAACAGAGTGTGTTTCAGGGATGAGAACTCTGGTCTGAATTTTCCTTCAGATCGGAGTTAAACCCCAGGATCTGTGTCTTCCTAAAAGCAAGAGTTCAGTTCTGGTAAACCCAGTGAATTTTGGACTCAAATGATTTTTCGCAATTCAGGAACCCATCGCTATTCTCACTATGAAATAAAGAGCAATTATGTAAGAGGAGGTTTGGTCTGTATCAGTTTCGAAAGCAGAGTTGATCTAAATATGTTCCGTATGAATAGGAAACACAGTTCTTTTTTTCAGCAGTGCTCATGGTTCTTGCGGTATTTTAGACTCTGGAAAAAAAAAGCTTGCTTCTTTGTTGAAACAGAGTGTGTTTCAGGGATGAGAACTCTGATCTGAATTTCCCTGTAGAAAGAGATTTTAACCCCAGGATCTGTGTCTTCCTACAAGCAAGAGTTCATTTCTGGTAAACCCAGTGAATTTTGGCCTCAAAGGATTTTTCGCAGTTCGCGACCCTACGCTATTCTCACTATTAACTAAAGTGGATTTATGTAAGAGGAGCTGTGGTTTGCATCATTTAATAAGCAGAGTTGAACTACATATGATCTGTATGAGTAGGAAACACAGATCTTTTTTTCAGGCCATTCTCATGGTTCTTGCTGTATTTTAGACTCTAAAAAAAAAGAGCTTGCTTCTTCTTTAAAACAGAGTGTTTTTCAGGGATGAGAACTCTGGTCTGAATTTCCCTTCAGAAACGGAGTTAAACCCCAGGATCTGTGTCTTCCTTCAAGCAAGAGTTGATTTCTGGTAAATCCAATGAATTTTGGGCTCAAATGTTTTTTCGCAGTTCACGAACCCTACGCTATTCTCACTATTAACAAAAGAGGATTTATGTAAGAGGACCTGTGGTTTGTATCAGTTTCATGAGCAGAGTTGAACTACATATGGTCTGTATGAGTAGGAAACAAGTTCTTTTTTTCAGGTGATGCTCATGGTTCTTGCTGTATTTTAGACTCTGGAAAGAAGAGCTTGCTTCTTCGTTTAAACAGAGTGTTTTTCAGGGTTGAGAATTCAAGTCTAAATTTGTCTTCAGAAACGGAGTTAAACCCCAGGATCAGTGTCGTCCTACAAGCAAGAGTTCATTACCTGTAAACCCAGTAAATTTTGGGCTCAAATGATTTTTCGCAGTTCAGGAACCCAACATGATTCTCACAATTAACTAAAGTGGATTTATGTAAGAGGAGCTGTGGTTTGTATCAGTTTCATAAGCAGAGTTGAACTACATATGGTCTGTATGAGTCGGAAACAGTTCTTTTTTTCAGGGCATAATCATGGTTCTTGCTGTATTTTAGACTCTGGCAAGAAGAGCTTGCTTCTTGCATTAAACAGGCTCTGTTTCATGGAGGATAACTCTGGTCTGAATTTCCCTTCACAAACGGAGTTAAACCCCAGGATCTGTGTCTTCCTACAAGCAAGAGTTCATTTCCTGTAAACCCTTTGATTTTTGGGCTCAAATGATTTTTCGCAGTTCACGAACCAAACATGATTCTCACTATTAACTAAAAAGCATTTATGTAAGAGGAGCCGTGGTTTGTATCAGTTTCATAAGCAGAGTTGAAATACATATGGTCCTAATGACTAGGAAACACAGTTCTTTTTTTCATGGCATGCTCATGGTTCTTGCTGTATTGGAGACGCTGGAAAGAAGAGCTTGCTTCTTGTTTTACAACAGAGTGTGTTTCATGGATGAGAACTGTGGTCTGAATTTTCCTTCAGAAACGGAGTTAAACCCCAGGATCTGTGTCTTCCTAAAAGCAAGAGTTCAGTTCTGGTAAACACAGTGAATTTTGGGCTCAAATGATTTTTCACAATTCAGGAACCCATCGTTATTCTCGCTATGAAATAAAGAGCAATTATGTAAGAGGAGGTGTGGTCTGTATCAGTTTCGAAAGCAGAGTTGAACTACATATGGTCCTTATGAGTAGGAAACACAGTTCTTTTTTTCATGGCATGCGCATGGTTCTTGCTGTATTTTAGAGTCTGGAAAGAAGTGCTAGCTTCCTGCGTTAAAACAGAGTGTGTTTCAGGCATGAGAACTCTGGTCTGAATTTCCCTTCAGAAACGAAGTTAAACCCCAGGATCTTGTCTTCCTACATGCAAGAGTTCAGTTCTGCTAAACCCAGTGATTTTTTGGCACAAATGATTTTTCGCAATTCAAGAACCCAACATGATTCTCACTATTAACTAACGATCATTTATGTAACAGGAGCTGTTTATTGTATGAGTTTCATAAGCACAGTTGAACTACATATGGTCCGTATGAGTAGGAAACACAGTCCGTTTTTTCAGGGCATGCTCATGGTCCTTGCTGTATTTTAGACTCTGGAAAGAAGAGCTTGCTTCTTGTTTTACAACAGAGTGTGTTTCAAGGATGAGAACTCTGGTCTGAATTTGTCTTCAGAAATGGAGTTAAACCCCAGGATCAGTGTCTTCCTACAAGCAAGAGTTCATTACCTGTAAACCCAGTGAATTTTGGGCTCAAATGATTTTTCGCAGTTCACGAACCCAACATGATTCTCACTATTATCTAAAGAGCATTTATGTAAGAGGAGCCGTGGTTTGTATCAGTTTCATAAGCAGAGTTGAACCACATATGGTCTGTATGAGTACGAAACACAATATTTTTTTCAGGGCATGCTCATGGTTCTTGCTGTATTTTAGACTCTGAAAGAAGAGCTTGCTTCTAGCATTAAACAGGGTGTGTTTCATGGAGGAGAACTCTGGTCTGAATTTCCCGTCACAAACGGAGTTAAACCCCAGGATCTGTGTCTTCCGACAAGCAAGAGTTCATTTCTGGTAAACCCAGTGAATTTTGGGCTCAAATGATTTTTCGCAGTTCACGAACCCTACGCTAGTCTCACTATCAACAAAAGAGGATTTAAGTAAGAGGAGCTGTGGTTTGTTTCAGTTTAATAAGCAGAGTTGAACTAAATATGGTCTGTATGAGTAGGAAACACAGTTCTTTTTTTTACGCCATGCTCATGGTTCTTGCTGTATTTTAGACTCTAAAAAAAAGAGCTTGCTTCTTCGTTAAAACAGAGTGTGTTTAGGGATGAGAACTGTGGTCTGAATTTTCCTTCAGAAACGGAGTTAAACCCCAGGATCGGTGTATTCCTAAAAGCAAGAGTTCAGTTCTGGTAAACACAGTGAATTTTGGGCTCAAATGATTTTTCACAATTCAGGAACCCATCGTTATTCTCGCTATGAAATAAAGAGCAATTATGTAAGAGGATTTGTGGTCTGTATCAGTTTCGAAATCAGAGTTGAACTACATATGGTCCTTATGAGTAGGAAACACAGTTCATTTTTTCTTGGCATGCTCATGGTTCTTGCTGTATTGGAGATGCTGGAAAGAAGAGCCTCCTTCTTGCATTAACACAGAGTGTGTTTCATGGATGAGAACTCTGGTCTGAATTTCCCTTCAGAAACGAAGTTAAACCCCACGATCTTGTCTTCCTACATGCAAGAGTTCAGTTCTGGTAAACACAGTGATTTTTTAGCACAAATGATTTTTCGCAATTCAAGAACCCAACATGATTCTCACTATTAACTAACGATCATTTATGTAAGAGGAGCTGTTTTTTGTATGAGTTTCATAAGCACAGTTGAACTACATATGGTCCGTATGAGTAGGAAACACAGTCCTTTTTTTCAGGGCATGCTCATGGTCCTTGCTGTATTTTAGACTCTGGAAAGAAGAGCTTGATTCTTGTTTTACAACAGAGTGTGTTTCAGGGATGAGAACTCTGGTCTGCATTTGTCTTCAGAAACGGAGTTAAACCCCAGGATCAGTGTCTTCCTACAAGCAAGAGTTCATTACCTGTAAACCCAATGAATTTTGGGCTCAAATGATTTTTCGCAGTTCTCGAAGCCAACATGATTCTCACTATTATCTAAAGAGCATTTATGTAAGAGGAGCCGTGGTTTGTATCAGTTTCATAAGCAGAGTTGAACTACATATGGTCTGTATGGGTACGAAACACAATATTTTTTTCAGGGCATGCTCATGGTTCTTGCTGTATTTTAGACTCTGGAAAGAAGAGCTTGCTTCTAGCATTAAACAGGGTGTGTTTCATGGAGGAGAACTCTGGTCTGAATTTCCCTTCAGAAATGGATATAAACCCCAGGATCTGTGTCTTCCTACAAGCAAGAGTTCATTTCTAGTAAACCCAGTGATTTTTGGGCTCAAATGATTTTTCGCAGTTCAGGAACCCATCGCTATTCTCGCTATGAAATAAAGAGCAATTATGTAAGAGGAGGTGTGGTATGTATCAGTTTCATAAGCAGAGTTGAACTACATATGGTCATTATGAGTAGGAAACAGTTCTTTTTTTCAGGCCATGCTCATGGTTCTTGCTGTATTTTAGACTCAAAAAAAAAAAAGAGCTTGCTTCTCTTTTAAAACAGAGTGTGTTTCAGGGATGAGAACTCTGGTCTGAATTTCCCTTCAGAAACGGAGTTAAACCCCAGGGTCTGTGTCTTTCTACAAGCAAGAGTTCATTACCTGTAAACCCAGTGAATTTTGGGCTCAAATGATTTTTCGCAGTTCACGAACCCAACATGATTCTCACAATTAACTAAAGTGATTTATGTAAGAGGAGCTGTGGTTTATATCAGTTTCATAAGCAGAGTTGAACTACATATGGTCTGTATGAGTCGGAAACACAGTTCTTTTTTTCTGGGCATGCTCATGTTTCTCACAATGTTGTAGACTCTGGAAAGAAGAGCTTGCTTCTTGCGTTATAACAGAGAGTGTTTCAGGGATGAGAACTCTGGTCTGAATTTGTCTTCAGAAACGGAGTTAAACCCCAGGATCAGTGTCTTCCTATAAGCAAGAGTTCATTACCTGTAAACCCAGTGAATTTTGGGCTCAAATGATTTTTCGCAGTTCACGAACCCAACATGATTCTCACAATTAACTAAAGTGGATTTATGTAAGAGGAGCTGTGGTTTGTATCAGTTTCATAAGCTGAGTTGAACTACATATGGTCCGTATGAGTAGAAAACACAGTTCTTTATTTCAGGCCATTCTCATGGTTCTTGCTGTGTTTTAGGCTCTGGAAAGAAGAGCTTGCTTCTTTTTTAAAACAGAGTGTGTTTCAGGGATGAGAACTCTGGTCTGAATTTCCCTTCAGAAACGGAGTTAAACCCCAGGATCTGTGTCTTCCTAAAAGCAAGAGTTCATTTCTCGTTAACCCAGTGAATTTTGGCTCAAATGATTTTTCGCAGTTCACGAACCAAAACGCGATTCTCACTATTAACTAAAGAGCATTTATTTAATGGAGGTGTGGTCTGTATCAGTTTCATAAGCAGAGTTGAACAACATATGGTACATATGACTAGGAAACACAGTTCCTTTTTTCAGGGCATGCTCATGGTTCTTGCTGTATTTTAGACTCTGGTAAGAAGAGCTTGCTTCTTGCGTTAAAACAGAATGTGTTTCATGGATGAGAACTCTGGTCTGAATTTCCCTTAATTAACGGAGTTAAACCCCAGGATCTGTGTCTTCCTACAAGCAAGAGTTCAGTTCTGGTAAACCCAGTGAATTTTGGGCTCCAATGATTTTTCACAGTTCAGGAACCCAACGCTATTCTCACAATTAACTAAAGAGCATTTATTTAAGTGGAGGTGTGGTCTTTATCAGTTTCATGAGCAGAGTTGAACTACATATGGTCCGTCTGAGTAGGAAACACAGTTCTTTTTTTCAGGGCCTGCTCATGGTTCTTGCTCTATTTTAGACTCTGGAAAGAAGAGCTTGCTTCTTGTGGTAAAACAGAGTGTGCTTCAGGGATGAGAACTCTGGTCTGAATTTCCCTTCAGAAACGGAGTTAAACCCCAAGATCTGTGTCTTCCGACAAGCAAGTTCATTTCTGGAAAACACAGTGATTTTTTGGTTCAAATGATTTTTCGCACTTCAAGAACCCAACATGATTCTCACTATTAACTAAAGAGCATTTATGTAAGAGGGGCTGTGGTTTGTATCAATTTCATGAGCAGAGTTGAACTACATATGGTCCCTATGTGTAGACAACACAGTTCTTTTTTTAAGGGCATTCTAATGGTTCTTGCTGTATTGGTGACACTGGAAAGAAGAGCTTGCTTCTTGCTTTAAAACTAAGTGTGTTTCAGGGATGAGAACTCTGGTCTGAATTTCCCTTCAGAAATGGAGTTAAACCCCAGGATCTCTGTCTTCCTACAACCAAGTGTTCATTTCTGGTAAACAAAGTGAATTTTGGGCTCAAATGATTTTTCGCAGTTCAGCAACCCAAACCGATTCTCACTATTAACTAAAGAGCACTAATGTAAGAGGAGCTGTGGTTTGTATCAGTTTCATAAGCAGAGTTGAACTACATATGGTCCGTATGAGTCGGAAACACAGTTCTTTTTTTCAGGGCATGCTCATGGTTCTTGCTGTATTTGTGACATTGGAATAAAGAGCTTGCTTCTTGCATTAAAACAGGATGTATTTCATGGATGAGAAATCTGGCATGAATTTCCCTTAACAAACAGAGTTAAACACCATGATCGTTGTCTTCCTACCAGCAAGAATTCATTTTTGGTAAACCAAGTGAATTTTGGCTCAAATGAGTTTTGCAGTTCAAGAACCATACGCTACTTTCTCTATTAACTAAAGAGGATTTATGTAAGAGGAGCTGTGGTTTGTATCAGTTTCATGAGCAGAGTTGAACTACATATGGTCCGTCTGAGTAGGAAACACAGTTCTTTTTTTCAGGGCATGCTCATGGTTCTTGCTGTATTTTAGTCTCTGGAAAGAAGAGGTTGCTTCTTGTGGAAAAACAGAGTGTGCTTCAGGGATGAGAACTCTGGTCTGAATTTCCCTTCAGAAACGGAGTTAAACCCCAAGATCTGTGTCTTCCTACAAGCAAGTTTATTTCTGGTAAACACAGGAATTTTTGGGTTCAAATGATTTTTCGCACTTCAAATACCCAACATGATTCTCACTATTAACTAAAGAGCATTTATGTAAGAGGAGCCGTGGTTTGTATCAGTTTCATAAGGAGAGTTGAACTCCATATGGTCCTTATGAGTAGGAAACACAGTTCTTTTTCTCAGAGCATGCTCATGGTTCTTGCTCTATTTTAGACTCTGGAAAGAAGAGCTTGCTTCTTGCGATATAACAGAGTGTGTTTTAGGGATGAGAACTCTGGTCTGAATTTCCCTTGAGAAACGGAGTTAAACCCCAGGATCTCTGTCTTCCTACAAGCAAGAGTCCATTTCTTGTTAACCCAGTGAATTTTTTGCTCAAATGATTTTTTGCAGTTCACGAACCCAACGCGATTTTTAGTATTAACTAAAGAGCATTTATGTAAGAGGAGCTGTGGTTTGTATCAGTTTCATGAGCAGAGTTGAACAACATATGGTCCGTATGAGTAGGAAACACAGTTCTGTTTTTCTGGGCATGCTCATGTTTCTTACTATATGGAGACGCTGGAAACAAGAGGATGATTCTTGCCTTAAAACAGAGTGTTTTTCAGGGTTGAGAACTCGGGTCTGAATTTGTCTTCAGAAACGGAGGTAAAAACCAGGATCAGTGTCTTCCTACAAGCAAGAGTTCATTTCTGGTAAACCCAGTGATTTTGGGGCCCAAAGGATTTTTCGCAGTTCACCAACCCAACATGATTCTCACTATTAACTAAAGTGGATTTTTGTAAGAGGAGCTGTGGTTTGTATCAATTTCATAAGCAGAGTTGAACTACATATGGTCTGTATGAGTCGGAAACACAATTCTTTTTTTCTGGGCATGCTCATATTTCTTACTATATTGGAGACTCAGGAAAGAAGAGCTTGCTTCTTGCGTTATAACAGAGTGTTTTTCAGGGATGAGAACTCTGGTCTGCATTTACATTCAGAAATGGAGTTAAACCCCAAGATCATTGTCTTCCTACAAGCAAGAGTTCAGTTCTGGTAAACCAGGTGAATTTTGGGCTCAAATGATTTTTGGCAGTTCAGGAACCCAACGCTATTCTCACAATTAACTAAAGAGCATATATTTAAGTGGAGGTGTGGTCTGTATCAGTTTCATAAGCAGAGTTGAACAACATATGGTACGTATGAATAGGAAACACAGTTCTTTTTTTCAGGGCATGCTCATGGTTCTTGCTGTATTTTATACTCTGGAAAGAAGAGCTTGCTTCTTGCATTATAACAGAGTTAGTTTCAGGGATGAGAACTCTGGTCTGAATTTCCCTTCAGAAACGGAGTTAAGCCCCACGATCTGTGTCTTCCTACAAGCAAGAGTTCATTTCTGGTTAACCCAGTGAATTTGGGGCTCAAATGATTTTTCGACGTTCACGGACCCTACGCTATTCTCACTATTAATTAAAAAGCATTTATGTAAGTGGAGCTGTGGTTTGTATCAGTTTCATAAGCAGAGTTGAACTACATATGGTTCGTATGAGTAGGAAACACAGTTCTTTTTTTCTGGGCATGCTTATGTTTCTTACTATATGGAGACGCTGGAAAGAAGAGGATGATTCTTGCCTTAAAGCAGAGTGTTTTTCAGGGTTGAGAACTCGGGTCTGAATTTGTCTTCAGAAACGGAGTTAAACACCAGGATCAGTGTCTTCCTACAAGCAAGAGGTCATTTCTGGTAAACCCAGTGATTTGGGGGCTCAAATGATTTTTCGCAGTTCACGAACTCAACATGATTCTCACTATTATCTAAAGAGATTTATGTAAGAGGAGCTGCGGTCTGTATCATTTCATAATTAGAGTTGAACTACATATGGTCCGTATGAGTAGGAAACACAATTCTTTTTTTCGGGGCATGCTCACGGTTCTTAGTGTATTGGAGACGCTGGAAAGAAGAGAATGATTCTTGCCTTAAAACAGAGTGCTTTTCAGCGATGAGAAATCTGGTCTGAATTTGCTTCATAAACGGAGTTAAACCCCATGATCTGTTTCTATCTACAAGCAATACTTCAGTTCCGGTAAACCCAGTGAATTTTGGGCTCAAATGATTTTTCACAGTTCAGGAACGCAACGCTACTTTCTCCTTTAAATAAAGAGCATTTATGTAAGAGGAGCTGTGTTTTTTATCAGTTTCATAAGCAGAGTTGAACTACATATGGTCCGTCTGAGTAGGAAACACAGTTCTTTTTTTCAGGTTATTCTCATAGTTCTTGCTGTATTTTAGACTCTGGAAAAAAGAACTTGCTTCTTGCGGTAAAACAGAGTGTGTTTCATGGATGAGAACACTGGTCTGAATTACCCTTCAGATACGGAGTTAAACCCCAGGATCTGTGTCTTCCTACAAGCAAGTTCATTTCTGGTAAACACAGTGAATTTGGGGTTCAAATGATTTTTCGCAGTTCACACACCCAACATGATTCTCACTATTAACTAAAGAGTGTTTATGTAAGAGGAACCGTTTTTTGTATCAGTTTCATAAGCAGAGATGAACTACATATGGTCCTTATGAGGAGGAAACACAGTTCTTTTTTTCAGGGCATGCTCATGGTTCTTGCTTTATTTGAGCCTCTGGAAAGAAGAGCTTGCTTCTTGCGTTATAACATAGTGTGTTTTAGGGATGAGAGCTCTAGTCTGAATTTCCCTTCAGAAACGGAGTTAAACCCCAGGATCTGTGTCTTCCTACAAGCAAGTGTTCATTTCTGGTAAACATAGTGAATTTTGGTCTCAAATGATTTTTCACAGATCAGCAACCCAAACCTATTCTCACTATTAACTAAAGAGCATTAATGTAAGAGGAGCTTTGGTTTGTATCAGTTTCATAAGCAGAGTTGAACTACATGTAGTCCATATGAGTAGGAAACATAGTTCCTTTTTTCTGGGAATGCTCATGTTTCTTACTATATTGGAGACGCTGGAATCAAGAGGATGATTCTTGTCTTAAAACAGAGTGTTTTTCAGGGATGAGAACTCTGGTCTGATTTGCCTTCAGAAACGGAGTTAAACCCCAGGATCAGTGTCTTCGTACAACCAAGAGTTCATTTTTGGTAAACCCAGTGATTTTTTGGCCCAAATGATTTTTCGCAGTTCACGAATCCAACATGATTCTCACAATTAACTAAAGTGATTTATGTAAGAGGAGCTGTGGTTTATATCAGTTTCATAAGCAGAGTTGAACTACATATGGTCTGTATGAGTCGGAAACACAGTTCTTTTTTTCTGGGCATGCTCATGTTTCTCACAATGTTGTAGACTCTGGAAAGAAGAGCTTGCTTCTTGCGTTATAACAGAGAGTGTTTCAGGGATGAGAACTCTGGTCTGAATTTGTCTTCAGAAACGGAGTTAAACCCCAGGATCAGTGTCTTCCTATAAGCAAGAGTTCATTACCTGTAAACCCAGTGAATTTTGGGCTCAAATGATTTTTCGCAGTTCACGAACCCAACATGATTCTCACAATTAACTAAAGTGGATTTATGTAAGAGGAGCTGTGGTTTGTATCAGTTTCATAAGCTGAGTTGAACTACATATGGTCCGTATGAGTAGAAAACACAGTTCTTTATTTCAGGCCATTCTCATGGTTCTTGCTGTGTTTTAGGCTCTGGAAAGAAGAGCTTGCTTCTTTTTTAAAACAGAGTGTGTTTCAGGGATGAGAACTCTGGTCTGAATTTCCCTGCAGAAACGGAGTTAAACCCCAGGATCTGTGTCTTCCTACAAGCATGAGTTCATTTCTGGTAAACCCAGTGAGTTTTGGCCTCAAAGGATTTTTCACAGTTCGCGAACCCTACGCTATTCTCACTATTAACAAAAGAGGATTTATGTAAGAGGACCTGTGGTTTGTATCAGTTTCATGAGCAGAGTTGAACTACATATGGTCTGTATGAGTAGGAAACAAGTTCTTTTTTTCAGTTGATGCATATGGTTCTTGCTGTATTTTAGACTCAGGAAAGAAGAGCTTGCTTCTTCGTTTAAACAGAGTGTGTTTCAGGGATGAGAACTCTGGTCTGAATTTCCCTGCAGAAACGGATTTAAACACCAGGATATGTGGTGTCCTGCAGGCAAGAGTTCATTACCTGTAAACCCAGTGAATTTTGGGCTCAAATGATTTTTCGCAGTTCACAAACCCAACATGATTCTCACTATTAACAAAAGAGGATTTATGTAAGAGGACCTGTGGTTTGTATCAGTTTCAAAAGCAGAGTTGAACCACATATGGTCTGTATGAGTACGAAACACAGAATTTTTTTCAGGGCATGCTCATGGTTCTTGCTGTATTTTAGACTCTGGAAAGAAGAGCTTGCTTCTTGCGTTATAGCAGAGAGTGTTTCAGGGATGAGAACTCTGGTCTGAATTTCCCTTCACAAACGGAGTTATACCACAGGATCTGTGTCTTCCTACAGCAAGAGTTCATTTCTGGTTAACCCAGTTTATTTTGGTCTCCAATGATTTTTCGCAGTTAACCAACCCAATGCGATTCTCACTATTATGTAAAGAGCATTTATGTAAGAGGAGCCGTGGTTTTTATCAGGTTCATAAGTAGAGTTGAACTACATATGGTCCTTATGAGTAGGAAACACAGTTCTTCTTTTCATGGCATGCTCATGGTTCTTGCGGTATTTTAGACTCTGGAAAAAAAAAGCTTGCTTCTTTGTTGAAACAGAGTGTGTTTCAGGGATGAGAACTCTGATCTGAATTTCCCTGTAGAAAGAGATTTTAACCCCAGGATCTGTGTCTTCCTACAAGCAAGAGTTCATTTCTGGTAAACCCAGTGAATTTTGGCCTCAAAGGATTTTTCGCAGTTCGCGACCCTACGCTATTCTCACTATTAACTAAAGTGGATTTATGTAAGAGGAGCTGTGGTTTGCATCATTTAATAAGCAGAGTTGAACTACATATGGTCTGTATGAGTAGGAAACACAGATCTTTTTTTCAGGCCATTCTCATGGTTCTTGCTGTATTTTAGACTCTAAAAAAAAAGAGCTTGCTTCTTCTTTAAAACAGAGTGTTTTTCAGGGATGAGAACTCTGGTCTGAATTTCCCTTCAGAAACGGAGTTAAACCCCAGGATCTGTGTCTTCCTTCAAGCAAGAGTTGATTTCTGGTAAATCCAATGAATTTTGGGCTCAAATGTTTTTTCGCAGTTCACGAACCCTACGCTATTCTCACTATTAACAAAAGAGGATTTATGTAAGAGGACCTGTGGTTTGTATCAGTTTCATGAGCAGAGTTGAACTACATATGGTCTGTATGAGTAGGAAACAAGTTCTTTTTTTCAGGTGATGCTCATGGTTCTTGCTGTATTTTAGACTCTGGAAAGAAGAGCTTGCTTCTTCGTTTAAACAGAGTGTTTTTCAGGGTTGAGAATTCAAGTCTAAATTTGTCTTCAGAAACGGAGTTAAACCCCAGGATCAGTGTCGTCCTACAAGCAAGAGTTCATTACCTGTAAACCCAGTAAATTTTGGGCTCAAATGATTTTTCGCAGTTCAGGAACCCAACATGATTCTCACAATTAACTAAAGTGGATTTATGTAAGAGGAGCTGTGGTTTGTATCAGTTTCATAAGCAGAGTTGAACTACATATGGTCTGTATGAGTCGGAAACACAGTTCTTTTTTTCAGGGCATACTCATGGTTCTTGCTGTATTTTAGACTCTGGCAAGAAGAGCTTGCTTCTTGCATTAAACAGGCTCTGTTTCATGGAGGATAACTCTGGTCTGAATTTCCCTTCACAAACGGAGTTAAACCCCAGGATCTGTGTCTTCCTACAAGCAAGAGTTCATTTCCTGTAAACCCTTTGATTTTTGGGCTCAAATGATTTTTCGCAGTTCACGAACCAAACATGATTCTCACTATTAACTAAAAAGCATTTATGTAAGAGGAGCCGTGGTTTGTATCAGTTTCATAAGCAGAGTTGAAATACATATGGTCCTAATGACTAGGAAACACAGTTCTTTTTTTCATGGCATGCTCATGGTTCTTGCTGTATTTTAGACTCTGGAAAGAAGAATTTGCTTCTTGTGTTATAACAGAGGGTGTTTCAGGGATGAGAACTGTGGTCTGAATTTTCCTTCAGAAACGGAGTTAAACCCCAGGATCTGTGTCTTCCTACAAGCAAGTGTACATTTCTGGTAAACCCAGTGAGTTTTGGCCTCAAAGGTTTTTTCACAGTTCGCGAACCCTACGCTATTCTCACTATTAACAAAAGAGGAGTTATGTAAGAGGACCTGTGGTTTGTATCAGTTTCATGAGCAGAGTTGAACTACATATGGTCTGTATGAGTAGGAAACAAGTTCTTTTTTTCAGTTGATGCATTTGGTTCTTGCTATATTTTAGACTCAGGAAAGAAGAGCTTGCTTCTTCGTTTAAACAGAGTGTGTTTCAGGGATGAGAACTCTGGTCTGAATTTCCCTGCAGAAACGGATTTAAACACCAGGATATGTGTTGTCCTGCAAGCAAGAGTTCATTACCTGTAAACCCAGTGAATTTTGGGCTCAAATGATTTTTCGCAGTTCACAAACCCAACATGATTCTCACTATTAACAAAAGAGGATTTATGTAAGAGGACCTGTGGTTTGTATCAGTTTCAAAGGCAGAGTTGAACCACATATGGTCTGTATGAGTACGAAACACAGAATTTTTTTCAGGGCATGCTCATTGTTCTTGCTGTATTTTAGACTCTGGAAAGAAGAGCTTGCTTCTTGCATTATAGCAGAGAGTGTTTCAGGGATGAGAACTCTGGTCTGAATTTCCCTTCACAAACGGAGTTATACCACAGGATCTGTGTCTTCCTACAGCAAGAGTTCATTTCTGGGTAACCCAGTTTATTTTGGTCTCCAATGATTTTTCGCAGTTAATCAACCCAATGTGATTCTCACTATTAAGTAACGAGCATTTATGTAAGAGGAGCCGTGGTTTTTATCAGGTTCATAAGTAGAGTTGAACTACATATGGTCCTTATGAGTAGGAAACACAGTTCTTCTTTTCATGGCATGCTCATGGTTCTTGCTGTATTTTAGACTCTGGAAAGAAGAGTTTTCTTCTTGTGTTATAACAGAGGGTGTTTCAGGGATGAGATCTGTGGTCTGAATTTTCCTTCAGAAACGGAGTTAAACCCCAGGATCTGTGTCTTCCTAAAAGCAAGAGTTCAGTTCTGGTAAACCCAATGAATTTTGGGCTCAAATGATTTTTTGCAATTCAGGAACCCATCGCTATTCTCACTATGAAATAAAGAGCAATTATGTAAGAGGAGGTGTGGTCTGTATCAGTTTCGAAAGCAGAGTTGATCTAAATATGGTCCGTATGAATAGGAAACACAATTCTTTTTTTCAGGCAGTGCTCATGGTTCTTGCGGTATTTTAGACTCTGGAAAAAAGAGCTTGCTTCTTCGTTGAAACAGAGTGTGTTTCAGGGATGAGAACTCTGTTCTGAATTTCCCTGCATAAACGGATTTAAACACAAGGATAAGTCTTGTCCTGCAAGCAAGAGTTCATTACCTGTAAACCCAGTGAATTTTGGGCTCAAATGATTTTTTGCAGTTCACGAACCCAACTTGATTCTCACTATTAACTAAAGAGCATTTATGTAAGAGGAGCAGTGGTTTGTATCAGTTTCAAAAGCAGAGTTGAACCACATATGGTCTGTATGAGTACGAAACTCAGAATTTTTTTCAGGGCATGCTCATGGTTCTTGCTGTATTTTAGACTCTGGAAAGAAGAGCTTGCTTCTTGCATTAAGCAGGGTGTGTTTCATGGAGGAGAACTCTGGTCTGAATTTCCCTTCACTAACGGAGTTAAATCCCAGGATCTGTGTCTTCCTACAAGCAAGAGTTCATTTCTGGTTAACCCAGTTAATTTGGGGCTCAAATGATTTTTCGCAGTTAGCGAACCATACGCTATTCTCACTATTAACTGAAGAGGATTTATGTAAGAGGAGCTGTGGTATCTATCAGTTTCATAAGCAGAGTTGAACTACATATGGTCTGTATGAGTAGGAAACACATATCTTTTTTCTGGGCATGCTCATATTTCTTAGTATATTGGAGACGCTAGAAAGAAGAGGATGATTCTTGCCTTAATACACTGTGTTTTTCAGGGATGAGTACTCTGGTCTGAATTTCCCTTCAGAAACGGAGTTAAACCCCAGGATCAGTGTCTTCCTACAAGCAAGAGTTCATTTCTAGTAAACCCAGTGAATTTTGGGCTCAAATGATTTTTCACAGTTCACGAACCCAACATGATTCTCACTATTAACAAAAGAGCATTTGTGTAAGAGGAGCCGTGGTTTGTATCAGTTTCATGAGCAGAGTTGAAGTAAATATGGTCCTTATGAGTAAGAAAGACAGTTCTTTTTTGCAGGGCATGTTCATGGTTCTTGCTGTATTTTAGACACTGGAAAGAAGAGCTTGCTTCTTGCGTTATAACAGAGGGTGTTTCAGGGATGAGAACTCTGGTCTGAATTTCCTTTCATTAACGGAGGTGAACCCCAGGATCTGTGTCTTCCTACAAGCAAGAGTTCAGTTCCGGTAAACACAGTGAATTTTGGGCTCAATGACTTTTCGCAGTTCAGGAACCGAACGCTATTCTCACTATTAACTAAAGAGCATTTATGTAAGAGGCGGTGTGATCTGTATCAGTTTCATAAGCAGAGCTGAACTACATATGGTCCGTATGAGTAGGAAACACAGTTCATTTTTCAAGGCATGTTCATGGTTCTTACTGTATATTAGACTCTGGAAAGAAGAGCTTGCTTCTTCGTTTAAACAGAGTGTTTTTCAGGGATGAGAACTCTGGTCTGAATTTCCCTGCAGAAACGGATTTAAATACCAGGATATGTGTTGTCCTGCAAGCAAGAGTTCATTTCTGGTAAACCCAGTTAATTTGGGGCTCAAATGATTTTTCGCAGTTCACAAACTCAACATGATTCTCACTATTAACTAAAGGGGATTTATGAAAGAGGAGCTGTGGTTTGTATCAGTTTCATGAGCAGAGTTGAACTACATATGGTCTGTATGAGTCGGAAACACAGTTCTTTTTTTCTGGGCATGCTCATGTTTCTCACAATGTTGTAGACTCTGGAAAGAAGAGCTTGCTTCTTGCGTTATAACAGAGAGTGTTTCAGGGATGAGAACTCTGGTCTGAATTTGTCTTCAGAAACGGAGTTAAACCCCAGGATCAGTGTCTTCCTATAAGCAAGAGTTCATTACCTGTAAACCCAGTGAATTTTGGGCTCAAATGATTTTTCGCAGTTCACGAACCCAACATGATTCTCACAATTAACTAAAGTGGATTTATGTAAGAGGAGCTGTGGTTTGTATCAGTTTCATAAGCTGAGTTGAACTACATATGGTCCGTATGAGTAGAAAACACAGTTCTTTATTTCAGGCCATTCTCATGGTTCTTGCTATGTTTTAGACTCTGGAAAGAAGAGCTTGCTTCTTTTTTAAAACAGAGTGTGTTTCAGGGATGAGAACTCTGGTCTGAATTTCCCTGCAGAAACGGAGTTAAACCCCAGGATCTGTGTCTTCCTACAAGCAAGAGTTCATTTCTGGTAAACCCAGTGAGTTTTGGCCTCAAAGGATTTTTCACAGTTCGCGAACCCTACGCTATTCTCACTATTAACAAAAGAGGATTTATGTAAGAGGACCTGTGGTTTGTATCAGTTTCATGAGCAGAGTTGAACTACATATGGTCTGTATGAGTACGAAACAAGTTCTTTTTTTCAGTTGATGCATATGGTTCTTGCTGTATTTTAGACTCAGGAAAGAAGAGCTTGCTTCTTCGTTTAAACAGAGTGTGTTTCAGGGATGAGAACTCTGGTCTGAATTTCCCTGCAGAAACGGATTTAAACACCAGGATATGTGGTGTCCGGCAAGCAAGAGTTCATTACCTGTAAACCCAGTGAATTTTGGGCTCAAATGATTTTTCGCAGTTCTTAAACCCAACATGATTCTCACTATTAACAAAAGAGGATTTATGTAAGAGGACCTGTGGTTTGTATCAGTTTCAAAAGCAGAGTTGAACCACATATGGTCTGTATGAGTACGAAACACAGAATTTTTTTCAGGGCATGCTCATGGTTCTTGCTGTATTTTAGACTCTGGAAAGAAGAGCTTGCTTCTTGCGTTATAGCAGAGAGTGTTTCAGGGATGAGAACTCTGGTCTGAATTTCCCTTCACAAATGGAGTTATACCACAGGATCTGTGTCTTCCTACAGCAAGAGTTCATTTCTGGTTAACCCAGTAAATTTTGGGCTTAAATGATTTTTCGCAGTTAACCAACCCAATGCGATTCTCACTATTATGTAAAGAGCATTTATGTAAGAGGAGCCGTGGTTTGTATCAGTTTCATGAGCAGAGTTGAACTACATATGGTCCTTATGAGTAGGAAAGACAGTTCATTTTTGCAGGGCATGCTAATGGTTCTCGCTGTATTTTAGACAGTGGAAAGAAGAGCTTGCTTCTTGTGTTTTAAACAGGGTGTTTCAGGGATGAGAACTCTGGTCTGAATTTCCCTCCATTAACGGAGTTAAACCCCAAGATCTGTGTCTTCTCCAAGCAAGAGTTAAGTTCTGGTAAACCCAGTGAATTTTGGGATCAAAGATTTTTCGCAGTTCAGGAACACAATGCTATTCTCACTATTAACTAAAGAGCATTTATGTAAGAGGCGTTGTAGTCTGTATCAGTTTTATAAGAAGAGTTGAACTACATATTGTCCGTATGAATAGGAAACACAGTTCTTTTTTTCAGGCCATGTTCATCGTTCTTGCTGTATATTAGACTCTGGAAAGAAGAGCTTGCTTCTTCGTTTAAACAGAGTGTGTTTCAGTTATGAGAACTCGGGTCTGAATTTCCCTTCATTAAGGGAGTTAAACCCCAGGATCTGTGTCTTCCGACAAGCAAGAGTTCAGTTCTGCTAAACCCAGTGAATTATGGGCTCAAATGATTTTTCTCAGTTCAGGAACACAACACTATTCTCACAATTAACTAAAGAGCATTTATTTAATTGGAGGTGTGGTCTGTAACAGTTTCATTAGCAGAGTTGAACAACATATGGTACATATGACTAGGAAACACAGTTCTTTTTTCAGGGCATGCTCATGGTTCTTTCTGTATTTTAGAGTCTGGAAAGAAGAGCTTGCTTCTTCGTTTAAACAGAGTGTGTTTCAGTTATGAGAACTCGGGTCTGAATTTTCCTGCAGAAACCGAGTTAAACCCCAGGATCTGTGTCTTCCTACAAGCAAGAGTTCATTTCTGGTAAACCCAGTGATTTTTGGGCTCAAATGATTTTTCGCAGTTCACGAACCCAACATGATTCTCACTATTAACTAAAGAGGATTTATGAAAGAGGAGCTGTTGTTTGTATCAGTTTCATAAGCAGAGTTGAACTACATATGGTCTGTATGAGTCGGAAACACAGTTCGTTTTTCTGGGCATGCTCATGTTTCTTACTATATTGGAGACGCTGGAAAGTAGAGGATGATTCTTGCCTTAAAACAGAGTGTTTTTCAGGCATGAGAACTCTGTTCCTAATTTGCCTTCAGAAACGGAGTAAAACCCCAGGATCTGTGTCTTCCTACAAGCAAGAGTTCATTTCTGGGAAACCCAGTAAATTTTGGGCTTAAATGATTTTTCGCAGTTCACGAACCCTACGCTATTCTCACTATTAACTAAAGAGCATTTATGTAAGATGAGCCGTGGTTTGTATCAGTTTCATGAGCAGAGTTGAACTACATATGGTCTGTATGAGTAGGAAACAAGTTCTTTTTTTCAGTTGATGCATATGGTTCTTGCTGTATTTTAGACTCAGGAAAGAAGAGCTTGCTTCTTCGTTTAAACAGAGTGTGTTTCAGGGATGAGAACTCTGGTCTGAATTTCCCTGCAGAAACGGATTTAAACACCAGGATAAGTCTTGTCCTGCAAGCAAGAGTTCATTACCTGTAATCCAAGTGAATTTTGGGCTCAAATGATTTTTTGCAGTTCACGAACCCAACTTGATTCTCACTATTAACTAAAGAGCATTTATGTAAGAGGAGCAGTGGTTTGTATCAGTTTCAAAAGCAGAGTTGAACCACATATGGTCTGTATGAGTACGAAACTCAGAATTTTTTTCAGGGCATGCTCATGGTTCTTGATGTATTTTAGACTATGGAAAGAAGAGCTTGCTTCTTGCATTAAGCAGGGTGTGTTTCATGGAGGAGAACTCTGGTCTGAATTTCCCTTCACTAACGGAGTTAAATCCCAGGATCTGTGTCTTCCTACAAGCAAGAGTTCATTTCTGGTTAACCCAGTTAATTTGGGGCTCAAATGATTTTTTGCAGTTAGCGAACCATACGCTATTCTCACTATTAACTGAAGAGGATTTATGTAAGAGGAGCTGTGGTATCTATCAGTTTCATAAGCAGAGTTTAACTACATATGGTCTGTATGAGTCGGAAACACAGTTCTTTTTTTCTGGGCATGCTCATGTTTCTCACAATGTTGTAGACTCTGGAAAGAAGAGCTTGCTTCTTGCGTTATAACAGAGAGTGTTTCAGGGATGAGCACTCTGGTCTGAATTTGTCTTCAGAAACGGAGTTAAACCCCAGGATCAGTGTCTTCCTATAAGCAAGTGTTCATTACCTGTAAACCCAGTGAATTTTGGGCTCAAATGATTTTTCGCAGTTCACGAACCCAACATGATTCTCACAATTAACTAAAGTGGATTTATGTAAGAGGACCTGTGGTTTGTATCAGTTTCATGAGCAGAGTTGAACTACATATGGTCTGTATGAGTAGGAAACAAGTTCTTTTTTTCAGTTGATGCATATGGTTCTTGCTGTATTTTAGACTCAGGAAAGAAGAGCTTGCTTCTTCGTTTAAACAGAGTGTGTTTCAGGGATGAGAACTCTGGTCTGAATTTCCCTGCAGAAACGGATTTAAACACCAGGATATGTGGTGTCCTGCAAGCAAGAGTTCATTACCTGTAAACCCAGTGAATTTTGGGCTCAAATGATTTTTCGCAGTTCACAAACCCAACATGATTCTCACTATTAACAAAAGAGGATTTATGTAAGAGGACCTGTGGTTTGTATCAGTTTCAAAAGCAGAGTTGAACCACATATGGTCTGTATGAGTACGAAACACAGAATTTTTTTCAGGGCATGCTCATGGTTCTTGCTGTATTTTAGACTCTGGAAAGAAGAGCTTGCTTCTTGCGTTATAGCAGAGAGTGTTTCAGGGATGAGAACTCTGGTCTGAATTTCCCTTCACAAATGGAGTTATACC
The DNA here is from genome assembly GCA_949786405.1 of Onychomys arenicola. NCBI lineage: Eukaryota > Metazoa > Chordata > Mammalia > Rodentia > Cricetidae > Onychomys > Onychomys arenicola. The sequence goes on from CATKUM010000003.1 coordinate 3,254,867, forward strand.
ACAGGATCTGTGTCTTCCTACAGCAAGAGTTCATTTCTGGTTAACCCAGTTTATTTTGGTCTCCAATGATTTTTCGCAGTTAACCAACCCAATGCGATTCTCACTATTATGTAAAGAGCATTTATGTAAGAGGAGCCGTGGTTTTTATCAGGTTCATAAGTAGAGTTGAACTACATATGGTCCTTATGAGTAGGAAACACAGTTCTTCTTTTCATGGCATGCTCATGGTTCTTGCTGTATTTTAGACTCTGGAAAGAAGAATTTGCTTCTTGTGTTATAACAGAGGGTGTTTCAGGGATGAGAACTGTGGTCTGAATTTTCCGTCAGAAACGGAGTTAAACCCCAGGATCTGTGTCTTCCTACAAGCAAGAGTACATTTCTGGTAAACCCAGTGAGTTTTGGCCTCAAAGGTTTTTTCACAGTTCGCGAACCCTACGCTATTCTCACTATTAACAAAAGAGGAGTTATGTAAGAGGACCTGTGGTTTGTATCAGTTTCATGAGCAGAGTTGAACTACATATGGTCTGTATGAGTAGGAAACAAGTTCTTTTTTTCAGTTGATGCATATGGTTCTTGCTATATTTTAGACTCAGGAAAGAAGAGCTTGCTTCTTCGTTTAAACAGAGTGTGTTTCAGGGATGAGAACTCTGGTCTGAATTTCCCTGCAGAAACGGATTTAAACACCAGGATATGTGTTGTCCTGCAAGCAAGAGTTCATTACCTGTAAACCCAGTGAATTTTGGGCTCAAATGATTTTTCGCAGTTCACAAACCCAACATGATTCTCACTATTAACAAAAGAGGATTTATGTAAGAGGACCTGTGGTTTGTATCAGTTTCAAAGGCAGAGTTGAACTACATATGGTCCTTATGAGTAGGAAAGACAGTTCATTTTTGCAGGGCATGCTCATGGTTCTCGCTGTATTTTAGACAGTGGAAAGAAGAGCTTGCTTCTTGTGTTTTAAACAGTGTGTTTCAGGGATGAGAACTCTGGTCTGAATTTCCCTCCATTAACGGAGTTAAACCCCAAGATCTGTGTCTTCTCCAAGCAAGAGTTAAGTTCTGGTAAACCCAGTGAATTTTGGGATCAAAGATTTTTCGCAGTTCAGGATAACAATGCTATTCTCACTATTAACTAAAGAGCATTTATGTAAGAGGTGTTGTAGTCTGTATCAGTTTTATAAGAAGAGTTGAACTACATATTGTCCGTATGAATAGGAAACACAGTTCTTTTTTTCAGGCCATGTTCATCGTTCTTGCTGTATATTAGACTCTGGAAAGAAGAGCTTGCTTCTTCGTTTAAACAGAGTGTGTTTCAGTTATGAGAACTCAGGTCTGAATTTCCCTTCATTAAGGGAGTTAAACCCCAGGATCTGTGTCTTCCGACAAGCAAGAGTTCAGTTCTGCTAAACCCAGTGATTTATGGGCTCAAATGATTTTTCTCAGTTCAGGAACACAACACTATTCTCACAATTAACTAAAGAGCATTTATTTAATTGGAGGTGTGGTCTGTATCAGTTTCATTAGCAGAGTTGAACAACATATGGTACATATGACTAGGAAACACAGTTCTTTTTTCAGGGCATGCTCATGGTTCTTTCTGTATTTTAGAGTCTGGAAAGAAGAGCTTGCTTCTTCGTTTAAACAGAGTGTGTTTCAGTTATGAGAACTCGGGTCTGAATTTTCCTGCAGAAACCGAGTTAAACCCCAGGATCTGTGTCTTCCTACAAGCAAGAGTTCATTTCTGGTAAACCCAGTGATTTTTGGGCTCAAATGATTTTTCGCAGTTCACGAACCCAACATGATTCTCACTATTAACTAAAGAGGATTTATGAAAGAGGAGCTGTTGTTTGTATCAGTTTCATAAGCAGAGTTGAACTACATATGGTCTGTATGAGTCGGAAACACAGTTCGTTTTTCTGGGCATGCTCATGTTTCTTACTATATTGGAGACGCTGGAAAGTAGAGGATGATTCTTGCCTTAAAACAGAGTGTTTTTCAGGCATGAGAACTCTGTTCCTAATTTGCCTTCAGAAACGGAGTAAAACCCCAGGATCTGTGTCTTCCTACAAGCAAGAGTTCATTTCTGGGAAACCCAGTAAATTTTGGGCTTAAATGATTTTTCGCAGTTCACGAACCCTACGCTATTCTCACTATTAACTAAAGAGCATTTATGTAAGATGAGCCGTGGTTTGTATCAGTTTCATGAGCAGAGTTGAACTACATATGGTCTGTATGAGTAGGAAACAAGTTCTTTTTTTCAGTTGATGCATATGGTTCTTGCTGTATTTTAGACTCAGGAAAGAAGAGCTTGCTTCTTCGTTTAAACAGAGTGTGTTTCAGGGATGAGAACTCTGGTCTGAATTTCCCTGCAGAAACGGATTTTAACACCAGGATATGTGGTGTCCTGCAAGCAAGAGTTCATTACCTGTAAACCCAGAGAATTTTGGGCTCAAATGATTTTTCGCAGTTCACAAACCCAACATGATTCTCACTATTAACAAAAGAGGATTTATGTAAGAGGACCTGTGGTTTGTATCAGTTTCAAAAGCAGAGTTGAACCACATATGGTCTGTATGAGTACGAAACACAGAATTTTTTTCAGGGCATGCTCATGGTTCTTGCTGTATTTTAGACTCTGGAAAGAAGAGCTTGCTTCTTGCGTTATAGCAGAGAGTGTTTCAGGGATGAGAACTCTGGTCTGAATTTCCCTTCACAAACGGAGTTATACCACAGGATCTGTGTCTTCCTACAGCAAGAGTTCATTTCTGGTTAACCCAGTTTATTTTGGTCTCCAATGATTTTTCGCAATTAACCAACCCAATGCGATTCTCACTATTAAGTAAAGAGCATTTATGTAAGAGGAGCTGTGGTTTTTATCAGGTTCATAAGTAGAGTTGAACTACATATGGTCCTTATGAGTAGGAAACACAGTTCTTCTTTTCATGGCATGCTCATGGTTCTTGCTGTATTTTAGACTCTGGAAAGAAGAGTTTGCTTCTTGTGTTATAACAGAGTGTGTTTCAGGGATGAGAACTGTGGTCTGAATTTTCCTTCAGAAACGGAGTTAAACCCCAGGATCTGTGTCTTCCTAAAAGCAAGAGTTCAGTTCTGGTAAACCCAGTGAATTTTGGACTCAAATGATTTTTTCCAATTCAGGAACCCATCGCTATTCTCACTATGAAATAAAGAGCAATTATGTAAGAGGAGGTGTGGTCTGTATCAGTTTCGAAAGCAGAGTTGATCTAAATATGGTCCGTATGAATAGGAAACACAGTTCTTTTTTTCAGGCAGTGCTCATGGTTCTTGCGGTATTTTAGACTCTGGAAAAAAGAGCTTGCTTCTTCGTTGAAACAGAGAGTGTTTCAGGGATGAGAACTCTGTTCTGAATTTCCCTGCAGAAACGGATTTAAACACCAGGATAAGTCTTGTCCTGCAAGCAAGAGTTCATTACCTGTAATCCCAGTGAATTTTGGGCTCAAATGATTTTTTGCAGTTCACGAACCCAACTTGATTCTCACTATTAACTAAAGAGCATTTATGTAAGAGGAGCAGTGGTTTGTATCAGTTTCAAAAGCAGAGTTGAACCACATATGGTCTGTATGAGTACGAAACTCAGAATTTTTTTCAGGGCATGCTCATGGTTCTTGCTGTATTTTAGACTCTGGAAAGAAGAGCTTGCTTCTTGCATTAAGCAGGGTGTGTTTCATGGAGGAGAACTCTGGTCTGAATTTCCCTTCACTAACGGAGTTAAATCCCAGGATCTGTGTCTTCCTACAAGCAAGAGTTCATTTCTGGTTAACCCAGTTAATTTGGGGCTCAAATGATTTTTCGCAGTTAGCGAAACATACGCTATTCTCACTATTAACTGAAGAGGATTTATGTAAGAGGAGCTGTGGTATCTATCAGTTTCATAAGCAGAGTTGAACTACATATGGTCTGTATGAGTAGGAAACACATATCTTTTTTCTGGGCATGCTCATATTTCTTAGTATATTGGAGACGCTGGAAAGAAGAGGATGATTCTTGCCTTAAAACACTGTGTTTTTCAGGGATGAGTACTCTGGTCTGAATTTCCCTTCAGAAACGGAGTTAAACCCCAGGATCAGTGTCTTCCTACAAGCAAGAGTTCATTTCTGGTAAACCCAGTGAATTTTGGGCTCAAATGGCTTTTCACAGTTCACGAACCCAACATGATTCTCACTATTAACAAAAGAGCATTTGTGTAAGAGGAGCCGTGGTTTGTATCAGTTTCATGAGCAGAGTTGAAGTAAATATGGTCCTTATGAGTAAGAAAGACAGTTCTTTTTTGCAGGGCATGTTCATGGTTCTTGCTGTATTTTAGACACTGGAAAGAAGAGCTTGCTTCTTGCGTTATAACAGAGGGTGTTTCAGGGATGAGAACTCTGGTCTGAATTTCCTTTCATTAACGGAGGTGAACCCCAGGATCTGTGTCTTCCTACAAACAAGAGTTCAGTTCCGGTAAACACAGTGAATTTTGGGCTCAATGACTTTTCGCAGTTCAGGAACCGAACGCTATTCTCACTATTAACTAAAGAGCATTTATGTAAGAGGCGGTGTGGTCTGTATCAGTTTCATAAGCAGAGCTGAACTACATATGGTCCGTATGAGTAGGAAACACAGTTCATTTTTCAAGGCATGTTCATGGTTCTTACTGTATATTAGACTCTGGAAAGAAGAGCTTGCTTCTTCGTTTAAACAGAGTGTTTTTCAGGGATGAGAACTCTGGTCTGAATTTCCCTGCAGAAACGGATTTAAATACCAGGATATGTGTTGTCCTGCAAGCAAGAGTTCATTTCTGGTAAACCCAGTGATTTTTGGGCTCAAATGATTTTTCGCAGTTCACAAACTCAACATGATTCTCACTATTAACTAAAGGGGATTTATGAAAGAGGAGCTGTGGTTTGTATCAGTTTCATGAGCAGAGTTGAACTACATATGGTCTGTATGAGTCGGAAACACAGTTCTTTTTTTCTGGGCATGCTCATGTTTCTTACTATATTGGAGAGGCTGGAAAGTAGAGGATGATTCTTGCCTTAAAACAGAGTGTTTTTAAGGCATGAGAACTCTGGTCTCAAATACCTTCAGAAATGGACTTAAACCCCAGGATTTGTGTATTCCTACATGCAAGAGTTCATTTCTGGTAAACCCAGTAAATTTTCGGCTCAAATGATTTTCGCAGTTCACAAACCCTACGCTATTCTCACTATTAACTAAAGAGCGTTTATGTAAGAAGAGCCGTGGTTTGTATCAGTTTCATAAGCACAGTTGAACTACATATGGTCCTTATGAGTAGGAAACACTGTTCTTTTGTTCAGGGCATGCTCATGGTTCTTGCTATATTTTAGATTCTGGAAAGAAGAGCTTGCTTCTGGCATTAAAACAGAATGTGTTTCAGGGATGAGAACTCTGATCTGAATTTCCCTTCATTAACGGAGTTAATCCCTAGGATCTGTGTCTTCTAACAAGCAAGAGTTCAGTTCTGGTAAACCCACTGAAGTTTGGGCTCAAATGATTTTTCGAAGCTCAGGAACCCAATGCTATTCTCAATATTAACTAAAGAGCATTCATGTAAGGGGAGGTGTGGTCTGTATCACTTTCATAAGCTGAGTTAAAATACATATGGTCCGTTTGAATAGGAAACACAGTTCTTTTTTTCAGTCAATGGTCATGGTTCTTTCTGTATTTTAGACTCTGGAAATAAGAGATTGCATCTTCGTTTAAATTGTGTGTTTCAGTGATGAGAACTCTGATCTGAATTTCCCTGCTGAAATGGAGTTAAACCCCAGGATCTGTGTCTTCCTACAAGCAAGATTTCATTTCTGGTAAACCCAGTTAATTTTGGACTCAAATGTTTTTTCGCAGTTCACGAAACCTACGCTATTCTCACTATTAACTAAAGAGGATTTATGTGAGAGGAGCTGTGGTTTCTATCAGTTTCATGAGCAGAGTTGAAATACATATGGTCTGTATGAGTAGGAAACACAGATCTTTTTTTCTGGGCATGCTCAGGTTTCTTAGTATATCAGAGACGCTGGAAAGAAGAGGATGATTCTTGCCTTAAAACAGAGTGTTTTTCAGGGATGAGAACTCTGGTCTGAACTTGCCTTCAGAAACGGAGTTAATCCCCAGGATCAGTGTCTTCCTACAAGCAAGAGTTCATTTCAGGTTAACCCAGTGAATTGTGGGCTCAAAAGATTTTTCGCTGTTCACGAACCCAACATGATTCTCACTATTAACAAAAGAGCATTTGTGTAAGAGGAGCCGTGGTTTGTATCAGTTTCATGAGCAGAGTTGAACTACATATGGTCCTTATGAGTAGGAAAGACAGTTCATTTTTTCAGGGCATGCTCATGGTTCTTGCTGTATTTTAGACAGTGGAAAGAAGAGCTTGCTTCTTGTGTTTTAAACAGTGTGTTTCAGGGATGAGAACTCTGGTCTGAATTTCCCTCCATTAACGGAATTAAACCCCAAGATCTGTGTCTTCTCCAAGCAAGAGTTAAGTTCTGGTAAACCCAGTGAATTTTGGGATCAAAGATTTTTCGCAGTTCAGGAACACAATGCTATTCTCACTATTAACTAAAGAGCATTTATGTAAGAGGCGTTGTGGTCTGTATCAGTTTTATAAGAAGAGTTGAACTACATATTGTCCGTATGAATAGGAAACACAGTTCTTTTTTTCAGGCCATGTTCATCGTTCTTGCTGTATATTAGACTCTGGAAAGAAGAGCTTGCTTCTTCGTTTAAACAGAGTGTGTTTCAGTTATGAGAACTCGGGTCTGAATTTCCCTTCATTAAGGGAGTTAAACCCCAGGATCTGTGTCTTCTGTCAAGCAAGAGTTCAGTTCTACTAAACCCAGTGAATTATGGGCTCAAATGATTTTTCTCAGTTCAGGAACACAACACTATTCTCACAATTAACTAAAGAGCATTTATTTAATTGGAGGTGTGGTCTGTATCAGTTTCATTAGCAGAGTTGAACAACATATGGTACATATGACTAGGAAACACAGTTCTTTTTTCAGGGCATGCTCATGGTTCTTTCTGTATTTTAGAGTCTGGAAAGAAGAGCTTGCTTCTTCGTTTAAACAGAGTGTGTTTCAGTTATGAGAACTCGGGTCTGAATTTTCCAGCAGAAACCGAGTTAAACCCCAGGATCTGTGTCTTCCTACACGCAAGAGTTCATTTCTGGTAAACACAGTGATTTTTGGGCTCAAATGAGTTTTCGCAGTTCACGAACCCAACATGATTCTCACTATTAACTAAAGAGGATTTATGAAAGAGGAGCTGTTGTTTGTATCAGTTTCATAAGCAGAGTTGAACTACATATGGTCTGTATGAGTCGAAAACACAGTTCTTTTTTTCTGGGCATGCTCATGTTTCTTACTATATTGGAGACGCTGGAAAGTAGAGGATGATTCTTGCCTTAAAACAGAGTGTTTTTCAGGCATGAGAACTCTGTTCCTAATTTGCCTTCAGAAACGGAGTAAAACCCCAGGATCTGTGTCTTCCTACAAGCAAGAGTTCATTTCTGGGAAAGCCAGTAAATTTTGGGCTTAAATGATTTTTCGCAGTTCACGAACCCTACGCTATTCTCACTATTAACTAAAGAGCATTTATGTAAGAGGAGCCGAGGTTTGTATCAGTTTCATAAGCAGAGTTGAACTACATATAGTCCTTATGAGTAGGAAACACTGTTTTTTGTTTCAGGGCATGCTCATGGTTCTTGCTGTATTTTAGACTCTTGAAAGAAGATCTTGCTTCTTGCATTAAAACAGAATGTGTTTCAGGGATGAGAACTCTGGTCTGAATTTCCCTTCATTAACGGAGTTATACCCCAGGATCTGTATCTTCTAACAAGCAAGAGTTCAGTTCTGGTAAACCCAGTGAATTTTGGGATCAAATGATTTTTCGCAGTTCAGGAACCCAACGCTATTCTCACTATTAACTAAAGAGCATTTATGTAAGAGGCGGTGTGGTCTGTATCAGTTTCATGTGCAGAGTTGAACTACATATGGTCCATATGAATTGGAAACACAGTTCTTTTTTTCAGGCCATGTTCATTGTTCTTGTTGTATATTAGACTCTGGAAAGAAGAGCTTGCTTCTTCGTTTAAACAGAGTGTGTTTCAGGGATGAGAACTCTGGTCTGAATTTCCCTGCAGAAATGGAGTTAAACCCCAGGATCTGTGTCTTTCTACAAGCAAGAGTTCATTTCTGGTAAACCCATTGATTTTTGGGCTCAAATGATTTATCGCAGTTCACGAACCCAACATGATTCTCACTATTAACTAAAGAGGATTTATGAAAGAGGAGATGTGGTTTGTATCAGTTTCATAAGCAGAGTTGAACTACATATAGTCTGTATGAGTCGGAAACACAGTTCTTTTTTTCTGGGCATTCTCATGTTTCTTACAATATTGGAGACGTTGGAAATAGAGGATGATTCTTGCATTAAAACAGAGTGTTTTTCAGGCATGAGAACTCTGTTCTCAATTTGCCTTCAGAAACGGAGTTAAACCCCAGGATCTGTGTCTTCCTACAATCAAGAGTTCATTTCTGGTAAACCCAGTAATTTTTGGGCACAAATGATTTTTCCCAGTTCACGAACCATCTGCTATTCTAACAATTAACTAAAGAGCATTTATGTAAGAGGAGCCATGGTTTGTATCAGTTTCCTAAGCAGAGTTGAACTACATATGGTCCTTATGAGTAGGAAACACTGTTCTTTTTTTCAGGGCATGCTCATGGTTCTTGCTGTATTTTAGAATCTGGAAAGAAGATCTTGCTTCTTGCATTAAAACAGAATGTGTTTCAGGGATGAGAACTCTGGTCTGAATTTCCCTTAATTAACGGAGTTAAACCCCAGGATCTGTGTCTTCCTACAAGCAAGAGTTCAGTTCTGGTAAACCCAGTGAATTTTGGGCTCAAATGATTTTTTCACAGTTCAGGAACCCAACGCTATTCTCACAATTAACTAAAGAGCATTTATTTAAGTGGAGGTGTGGTCTGTATCAGTTTCATGAGCAGAGTTGTACTACATATGGTCCGTATGTGTAAAAAAACACAGTTCTTTTTTTAAGGGAATGCTCATGGTTCTTGCTGTATTTTATAGTCTGGAAAGAAGTGCTTGCTTCTTGCTTTAAAACAAAGTGTGTTTCAGGGAAGAGAACTCTGGTCTGAATTTCCCTTCAGAAATGGAGTTAAACCCCAGGATCTGTGTCTTCCTACAAGCAAGTGTTCATTTCTGGTAAACAAAGTGAATTTTGGGCTCAAATGATTTTTCATAGTTCAGCAACCAAAACCGATTCTCACTATTAACTAAAGAGCACTAATGTAAGAGGAGCTGTGGTTTTTATCAGTTTCATGAGCAGAGTTGAACTACATATGGTCCGTATGAGTCGGAAACACAGTTCTTTTTTTCAGGGCATGCTCATCGTTCTTGCTTTATTTTAGACTCTGGAAAGAAGAGCTTGCTTTTTGCGTTTATACAGAGTGCGTTTCAGGGATGAGAACTCTGGTCTGAATTTCCCTTTGGAAATGGAGTTAAATCCCAGGATCTGTGTCTTCCTACAAGCAAGAGTTCATTTCTGGTTAACCCAGTGAATTTTGGCTCAAATGATTTTTCGCAGTTCACGAACCCAACGGGATTCTCACTATTAACTAAAGAGCATTTATTTAATGGAGGTGTGGTCTGTATCAGTTTTATAAGAAGAGTTGAACTACATATTGTCCGTATGAATAGGAAACACAGTTCTTTTTTTCAGGCCATGTTCATCGTTCTTGCTGTATATTAGACTCTGGAAAGAAGAGCTTGCTTCTTCGTTTAAACAGAGTGTGTTTCAGTTATGACAACTCGGGTCTGAATTTCTCTTCATTAACGGAGTTAAACCCCAGGATCTGTGTCTTCCGACAAGCAAGAGTTCAGTTCTGCTAAACCCAGTGAATTATGGGCTCAAATGATTTTTCTCAGTTCAGGAACACAACACTATTCTCACAATTAACTAAAGAGCATTTATTTAATTGGAGGTGTGGTCTGTATCAGTTTCATTAGCAGAGTTGAACAACATATGGTACATATGACTAGGAAACACAGTTCTTTTTTCAGGGCATGCTCATGGTTCTTTCTGTATTTTAGAGTCTGGAAAGAAGAGCTTGCTTCTTTGTTTAAACAGACTGTGTTTCAGTTATGAGAACTCGGGTCTGAATTTTCCTGCAGAAACCGAGTTAAACCCCAGGATCTGTGTCTTCCTACAAGCAAGAGTTCATTTCTGGTAAACCCAGTGATTTTTGGGCTCAAATGATTTTTCGCAGTTCACGAACCCAATATGATTCTCACTATTAACTAAAGAGGATTTATGAAAGAGGAGCTGTTGTTTGTATCAGTTTCATAAGCAGAGTTGAACTACATATAGTCTGTATGAGTCGGAAACACAGTTCTTTTTTTCTGGGCATGCTCATGTTTCTTACTATATTGGAGAAGTTGGAAAGTAGAGGATGATTCTTGCATTAAAACAGAGTGTTTTTCAGGCATGAGAACTCTGTTCTCAATTTGCCTTCAGAAACGGAGTTAAACCCCAGGATCTGTGTCTTCCTAAAAGCAAGAGTTCATTTCTCGTTAACCCAGTGAATTTTGGCTCAAATGATTTTTCGCAGTTCACGAACCCAAGGTGATTCTAACTATTAACTAAAGAGCATTTATTTAATGGAGGTGTGGTCTGTATCAGTTTCATAAGCAGAGTTGAACAACATATGGTACATATGACTAGGAAACACAGTTCTTTTTTCAGGGCATGCTCATGGTTCTTTCTGTATTTTAGAATCTGGAAAGAAGAGCTTGCTTCTTTGTTTAAACAGAGTGTGTTTCAGTTATGAGAACTCGGGTCTGAATTTTCCTGCAGAAACCGAGTTAAACCCCAGGATCTGTGTCTTCCTACAAGCAAGAGTTCATTTCTGGTAAACCCAGTGATTTTTGGGCTCAAATGATTTTTCGCAGTTCACGAACCCAACATGATTCTCACTATTACCTAAAGAGGATTTATGAAAGAGGAGCTGTTGTTTGTATCAGTTTCATAAGCAGAGTTGAACTACATATAGTCTGTATGAGTCGGAAACACAGTTCTTTTTTTCTGGGCATGCTCATGTTTCTTACTATATTGGAGAAGTTGGAAAGTAGAGGATGATTCTTGCATTAAAACAGAGTGTTTTTCAGGCATGAGAACTCTGTTCTCAATTTGCCTTCAGAAACGGAGTTAAACCCCAGGATCTGTGTCTTCCTAAAAGCAAGAGTTCATTTCTCGTTAACCCAGTGAATTTTGGCTCAAATGATTTTTCGCAGTTCACGAACCCAACGTGATTCTAACTATTAACTAAAGAGCATTTATTTAATGGAGGTGTGGTCTGTATCAGTTTCATAAGCAGAGTTGAACAACATATGGTACATATGACTAGGAAACACAGTTCCTTTTTTCAGGGCATGCTCATGGTTCTTGCTGTATTTTAGACTCTGGAAACAAGAGCTTGCTTCTTGCATTAAAACAGAATGTGTTTCATGGATGAGAACTCTGGTCTGAATTTCCCTTAATTAACGGAGTTAAACCCCAGGATCTGTGTCTTCCTACAAGCAAGAGTTCAGTTCTGGTAAACCCAGTGAATTTTGGGCTCAAATGATTTTTCACTGTTCACGAACCCAACGCGATTCTCAGTATTAACTAAAGAGCATTTATGTTAGAGGAGCTGTGGTTTGTATCAGTTTCATAAGCAGAGTTGAACTACATATGGCCCGTATGAGTAGGAAACATAGTTCTTTTTTTCTGGGCATGCTCATGTTTCTTAGTATATGGAGACCCTGGAAAGAAGAGGATGATTCTTGCCTTAAAACAGAGTGTTTTTCAGGGTTGAGAACTCGGGTCTGAATTTTTCTTCAGAAACTGAGTTAAACACCAGGATCAGTGTCTTCCTACAAGCAAGTGTTCATTTCTGGTAAACCCAGTGATTTGGGGCTCAAATGATATTTCGCAGTTCACGAACCCAACATCGTTCTCACTATTAACTAAAGAGGATTTATGTAAGAGGAGCTGTGGTTTGTATCAGTTTCATAAGCAGAGTTGAACTACATATGGTCCGTCTGAGTAGGAAACACAGTTCTTTTTTTCAGGGCATGCTCAAGGTTCTTGCTCTATTTTAGACTCTGGAAAGAAGAGCTTGCTTCTTGTGGTAAAACAGAGTGTGTTTCAGGGATGAGAACTCTGGTCTGAATTTCCCTTCAGAAACGGAGTTAAACCCCAGGATCTGTGTCTTCCTACAAGCAAGTGTTCATTTCTGGTAAACAAAGTGAATTTTGGGCTCAAATGATTTTTCATAGTTCAGCAACCCAAACCGATTCTCACTATTAACTAAAGAGCACTAATGTAAGAGGAGCTGTGGTTTGTATCAGTTTCATAAGCAGAGTTGAACTACATATGGTCCGTATGAGTCGGAAACACAGTTCTTTTTTTCAGGGCATGCTCATCGTTCTTGCTTTATTTTAGACTCTGGAAAGAAGAGCTTGCTTCTTGCGTTTATACAGAGTGCGTTTCAGGGATGAGAACTCTGGTCTGAATTTCCCTTCGGAAATGGAGTTAAATCCCAGGATCTGTGTCTTCCTACAAGCAAGAGTTCATTTCTGGTAAACCCAGTAATTTTTGGGCGCAAATGATTTTTCGCACTTCACGAACCATCCGCTACTCTAACAATTAACTAAAGAGCATTTATGTAAGAGGAGCCATGGTTTGTATCAGTTTCCTAAGCAGAGTTGAACTACATATGGTCCTTATGAGTAGGAAACACTGTTCTTTTTTCAGGGCATGCTCATTGTTCTTGCTGTATTTTAGACTCTGGAAGGAAGATCTTGCTTCTTGCATTAAAACAGAATCTGTTTCAGGCATGAGAACTCTGGTCTGAATTTCTCTTAATTAATGGAGTTAAACCCCAGGATCTGTGTCTTCCTACAAGCAAGTGTTCATTTCGGGTAAACCCAGTGATTTGGGGCTCAAATGATTTTTCGCAGTTCACGAACCCAACATCGTTCTCACTATTAACTAAAGAGGATTTATGTAAGAGGAGCTGTGGTTTGTATCAATTTCATAAGCAGAGTTGAACTACATATGGTCCGTATGAGTCGGAAACACAGTTCTTTTTTTCAGGGCATGCTCATGGTTCTTGCTTTATTTTAGACTCTGGAAAGAAGAGCTTGCTTCTTGTGGTAAAACAGAGTGTGTTTCAGGGATGAGAACTCTGGTCTGAATTTCCCTTCAGAAACGGAGTTAAACCCCAGGATCTGTGTCTTCCTAAAAGCAAGAGTTCATTTCTCGTTAACCCAGTGAATTTTGGCTCAAATGATTTTTCGCAGTTCACGAACCAAAACGCGATTCTCACTATTAACTAAAGAGCATTTATTTAATGGAGGTGTGGTCTGTATCAGTTTCATAAGCAGAGTTGAACAACATATGGTACATATGACTAGGAAACACAGTTCCTTTTTTCAGGGCATGCTCATGGTTCTTGCTGTATTTTAGACTCTGGAAACAAGAGCTTGCTTCTTGCATTAAAACAGAATGTGTTTCATGGATGAGAACTCTGGTCTGAATTTCCCTTAATTAACGGAGTTAAACCCCAGGATCTGTGTCTTCCTACAAGCAAGAGTTCAGTTCTGGTAAACCCAGTGAATTTTGGGCTCCAATGATTTTTCACAGTTCAGGAACCCAACGCTATTCTCACAATTAACTAAAGAGCATTTATTTAAGTGGAGGTGTGGTCTTTATCAGTTTCATGAGCAGAGTTGAACTACATATGGTCCATCTGAGTAGGAAACACAGTTCTTTTTTTCAGGGCCTGCTCATGGTTCTTGCTCTATTTTAGACTCTGGAAAGAAGAGCTTGCTTCTTGTGGTAAAACAGAGTGTGTTTCAGGGATGAGAACTCTGGTCTGAATTTCCCTTCAGAAACGGAGTTAAACCCCAAGATCTGTGTCTTCCGACAAGCAAGTTCATTTCTGGAAAACACAGTGATTTTTTGGTTCAAATGATTTTTCGCACTTCAAGAACCCAACATGATTCTCACTATTAACTAAAGAGCATTTATGTAAGAGGGGCTGTGGTTTGTATCAATTTCATGAGCAGAGTTGAACTACATATGGTCCCTATGTGTAGACAACACAGTTCTTTTTTTAAGGGCATTCTAATGGTTCTTGCTGTATTGGTGACACTGGAAAGAAGAGCTTGCTTCTTGCTTTAAAACTAAGTGTGTTTCAGGGATGAGAACTCTGGTCTGAATTTCCCTTCAGAAATGGAGTTAAACCCCAGGATCTCTGTCTTCCTACAACCAAGTGTTCATTTCTGGTAAACAAAGTGAATTTTGGGCTCAAATGATTTTTCGCAGTTCAGCAACCCAAACCGATTCTCACTATTAACTAAAGAGCACTAATGTAAGAGGAGCTGTGGTTTGTATCAGTTTCATAAGCAGAGTTGAACTACATATGGTCCGTATGAGTCGGAAACACAGTTCTTTTTTTCAGGGCATGCTCATGGTTCTTGCTGTATTTGTGACATTGGAATAAAGAGCTTGCTTCTTGCATTAAAACAGGATGTATTTCATGGATGAGAACTCTGGCATGAATTTCCCTTAACAAACAGAGTTAAACACCATGATCGTTGTCTTCCTACCAGCAAGAATTCATTTTTGGTAAACCAAGTGAATTTTGGCTCAAATGAGTTTTGCAGTTCAAGAACCATACGCTACTTTCTCTATTAACTAAAGAGGATTTATGTAAGAGGAGCTGTGGTTTGTATCAGTTTCATGAGCAGAGTTGAACTACATATGGTCCGTCTGAGTAGGAAACACAGTTCTTTTTTTCAGGGCATGCTCATGGTTCTTGCTGTATTTTAGTCTCTGGAAAGAAGAGGTTGCTTCTTGTGGTAAAACAGAGTGTGCTTCAGGGATGAGAACTCTGGTCTGAATTTCCCTTCAGAAACGGAGTTAAACCCCAAGATCTGTGTCTTCCTACAAGCAAGTTTATTTCTGGTAAACACAGGAATTTTTGGGTTCAAATGATTTTTCGCACTTCAAATACCCAACATGATTCTCACTATTAACTAAAGAGCATTTATGTAAGAGGAGCCGTGGTTTGTATCAGTTTCATAAGGAGAGTTGAACTCCATATGGTCCTTATGAGTAGGAAACACAGTTCTTTTTCTCAGAGCATGCTCATGGTCCTTGCTCTATTTTAGACTCTGGAAAGAAGAGCTTGCTTCTTGCGATATAACAGAGTGTGTTTTAGGGATGAGAACTCTGGTCTGAATTTCCCTTGAGAAACGGAGTTAAACCCCAGGATCTCTGTCTTCCTACAAGCAAGAGTCCATTTCTTGTTAACCCAGTGAATTTTTTGCTCAAATGATTTTTTGCAGTTCACGAACCCAACGCGATTTTTAGTATTAACTAAAGAGCATTTATGTAAGAGGAGCTGTGGTTTGTATCAGTTTCATGAGCAGAGTTGAACAACATATGGTCCGTATGAGTAGGAAACACAGTTCTGTTTTTCTGGGCATGCTCATGTTTCTTACTATATGGAGACGCTGGAAACAAGAGGATGATTCTTGCCTTAAAACAGAGTGTTTTTCAGGGTTGAGAACTCGGGTCTGAATTTGTCTTCAGAAACGGAGGTAAACACCAGGATCAGTGTCTTCCTACAAGCAAGAGTTCATTTCTGGTAAACCCAGTGATTTTGGGGCCCAAAGGATTTTTCGCAGTTCACCAACCCAACATGATTCTCACTATTAACTAAAGAGCATTTATGTAAGAGGGGCTGTGGTTTGTATGAGTTTCATGAGCAGAGTTGAACTACATATGGTCCATATGTGTAGATAAAACAGTTCTTTTATTAAGGGCATTCTAATGGTTCTTGCTGTATTGGTGATGCTGGAAAGAAGAGCTTGCTTCTTGCTTTAAAACAAAGTGAGTTTCAGTGATGAGAACTCTGGTCTGAATTTCCCTTCAGAAATGGAGTTAACCCCAGGATCTCTGTCTTCCTACAAGCAAGTGTTCATTTCTAGTAAACAAAGTGAATTTTGGGCTCAAATGATTTTTCCCAGTTCAGCAACCCAAACCGATTCTCACTATTAACTAAAGAGCACTAATGTAAGAGGAGCTGTGGTTTGTATCAGTTTCATAAGCAGAGTTGAACTACATATGGTCCGTATGAGTCGGAAACACAGTTCTTTTTTTCAGGGCATGCTCATCGTTCTTGCTTTATTTTAGACTCTGGAAAGAAGAGCTTGCTTCTTGCGTTTATACAGAGTGCGTTTCAGGGATGAGAACTCCGGTCTGAATTTCCCTTTGGAAATGGAGTTAAATCCCAGGATCTGTGTCTTCCTACAAGCAAGAGTTCATTTCTGGTAAACCCAGTAATTTTTGGGCGCAAATGATTTTTCGCAGTTCACGAACCATCCGCTACTCTAACAATTAACTAAAGAGCATTTATGTAAGAGGAGCCATGGTTTGTATCAGTTTCCTAAGCAGAGTTGAACTACATATGGTCCTTATGAGTAGGAAACACTGTTCTTTTTTCAGGGCATGCTCATTGTTCTTGCTGTATTTTAGACTCTGGAAAGAAGATCTTGCTTCTTGCATTAAAACAGAATGTGTTTCAGGCATGAGAACTCTGGTCTGAATTTCTCTTAATTAATGGAGTTAAACCCCAGGATCTGTGTCTTCCTACAAGCAAGTGTTCATTTCTGGTAAACCCAGTGATTTGGGGCTCAAATGATTTTTCGCAGTTCACGAACCCAACATCGTTCTCACTATTAACTAAAGAGGATTTATGTAAGAGGAGCTGTGGTTTGTATCAATTTCATAAGCAGAGTTGAACTACATATGGTCCGTATGAGTCGGAAACACAGTTCTTTTTATCAGGGCATGCTCATGGTTCTTGCTTTATTTTAGACTCTGGAAAGAAGAGCTTGCTTCTTGCGTTTATACAGAGTGCGTTTCAGGGATGAGAACTCTGGTCTGAATTTCCCTTCAGAAACGGAGTTAAACCCCAGGATCTGTGTCTTCCTAAAAGCAAGAGTTCATTTCTGGTAAACCCAGTAATTTTTGGGCGCAAATGATTTTTCGCAGTTCACGAACCATCCGCTACTCTAACAATTAACTAAAGAGCATTTATGTAAGAGGAGCCATGGTTTGTATCAGTTTCCTAAGCAGAGTTGAACTACATATGGTCCTTATGAGTAGGAAACACTGTTCTTTTTTCAGGGCATGCTCATTGTTCTTGCTGTATTTTAGACTCTGGAAAGAAGATCTTGCTTCTTGCATTAAAACAGAATGTGTTTCAGGCATGAGAACTCTGGTCTGAATTTCTCTTAATTAATGGAGTTAAACCCCAGGATCTGTGTCTTCCTACAAGCAAGTGTTCATTTCTGGTAAACCCAGTGATTTTTGGGCTCAAATGATTTTTCGCAGTTCACGAACCCAACATGATTCTCACTATTAACTAAAGAGGATTTATGAAAGAGGAGCTGTTGTTTGTATCAGTTTCATAAGCAGAGTTGAACTACATATAGTCTGTATGAGTCGGAAACACAGTTCTTTTTTTCTGGGCATGCTCATGTTTCTTACTATATTGGAGAAGTTGGAAAGTAGAGGATGATTCTTGCATTAAAACAGAGTGTTTTTCAGGCATGAGAACTCTGTTCTCAATTTGCCTTCAGAAACGGAGTTAAACCCCAGGATCTGTGTCTTCCTAAAAGCAAGAGTTCATTTCTCGTTAACCCAGTGAATTTTGGCTCAAATGATTTTTCGCAGGTCACGAACCCAAGGTGATTATAACTATTAACTAAAGAGCATTTATTTAATGGAGGTGTGGTCTGTATCAGTTTCATAAGCAGAGTTGAACAACATATGGTACATATGACTAGGAAACACAGTTCTTTTTTCAGGGCATGCTCATGGTTCTTTCTGTATTTTAGAATCTGGAAAGAAGAGCTTGCTTCTTTGTTTAAACAGAGTGTGTTTCAGTTATGAGAACTCGGGTCTGAATTTTCCTGCAGAAACCGAGTTAAACCCCAGGATCTGTGTCTTCCTACAAGCAAGAGTTCATTTCTGGTAAACCCAGTGATTTTTGGGCTCAAATGATTTTTCGCAGTTCACGAACCCAACATGATTCTCAC
Organism: Onychomys arenicola; assembly: GCA_949786405.1. Classification (NCBI taxonomy): domain Eukaryota; kingdom Metazoa; phylum Chordata; class Mammalia; order Rodentia; family Cricetidae; genus Onychomys; species Onychomys arenicola. The sequence goes on from CATKUM010000003.1 coordinate 3,273,088, forward strand.
TATTAACTAAAGAGGATTTATGAAAGAGGAGCTGTTGTTTGTATCAGTTTCATAAGCAGAGTTGAACTACATATAGTCTGTATGAGTCGGAAACACAGTTCTTTTTTTCTGGGCATGCTCATGTTTCTTACTATATTGGAGAAGTTGGAAAGTAGAGGATGATTCTTGCATTAAAACAGAGTGTTTTTCAGGCATGAGAACTCTGTTCTCAATTTGCCTTCAGAAACGGAGTTAAACCCCAGGATCTGTGTCTTCCTAAAAGCAAGAGTTCATTTCTCGTTAACCCAGTGAATTTTGGCTCAAATGATTTTTCGCAGTTCACGAACCAAACGTGATTCTAACTATTAACTAAAGAGCATTTATTTAATGGAGGTGTGGTCTGTATCAGTTTCATAAGCAGAGTTGAACAACATATGGTACATATGACTAGGAAACACAGTTCCTTTTTTCAGGGCATGCTCATGGTTCTTGCTGTATTTTAGACTCTGGAAACAAGAGCTTGCTTCTTGCATTAAAACAGAATGTGTTTCATGGATGAGAACTCTGGTCTGAATTTCCCTTAATTAACGGAGTTAAACCCCAGGATCTGTGTCTTCCTACAAGCAAGAGTTCAGTTCTGGTAAACCCAGTGAATTTTGGGCTCAAATGATTTTTCACTGTTCACGAACCCAACGCGATTCTCAGTATTAACTAAAGAGCATTTATGTTAGAGGAGCTGTGGTTTGTATCAGTTTCATAAGCAGAGTTGAACTACATATAGCCCGTATGAGTAGGAAACATAGTTCTTTTTTTCTGGGCATGCTCATGTTTCTTAGTATATGGAGACCCTGGAAAGAAGAGGATGATTCTTGCCTTAAAACAGAGTGTTTTTCAGGGTTGAGAACTCGGGTCTGAATTTTTCTTCAGAAACTGAGTTAAACACCATTATCAGTGTCTTCCTACAAGCAAGTGTTCATTTCTGGTAAACCCAGTGATTTGGGGCTCAAATGATATTTCGCAGTTCACGAACCCAACATCGTTCTCACTATTAACTAAAGAGGATTTATGTAAGAGGAGCTGTGGTTTGTATCAGTTTCATAAGCAGAGTTGAACTACATATGGTCCGTCTGAGTAGGAAACACAGTTCTTTTTTTCAGGGCATGCTCAAGGTTCTTGCTCTATTTTAGACTCTGGAAAGAAGAGCTTGCTTCTTGTGGTAAAACAGAGTGTGTTTCAGGGATGAGAACTCTGGCCTGAATTTCCCTTCAGAAACGGAGTTAAACCCCAGGATCTGTGTCTTCCTACAAGCAAGTGTTCATTTCTGGTAAACAAAGTGAATTTTGGGCTCAAATGATTTTTCATAGTTCAGCAACCCAAACCGATTCTCACTATTAACTAAAGAGCACTAATGTAAGAGGAGCTGTGGTTTGTATCAGTTTCATAAGCAGAGTTGAACTACATATGGTCCGTATGAGTCGGAAACACAGTTCTTTTTTTCAGGGCATGCTCATCGTTCTTGCTTTATTTTAGACTCTGGAAAGAAGAGCTTGCTTCTTGCGTTTATACAGAGTGCGTTTCAGGGATGAGAACTCTGGTCTGAATTTCCCTTCGGAAATGGAGTTAAATCCCAGGATCTGTGTCTTCCTACAAGCAAGAGTTCATTTCTGGTAAACCCAGTAATTTTTGGGCGCAAATGATTTTTCGCAGTTCACGAACCATCCGCTACTCTAACAATTAACTAAAGAGCATTTATGTAAGAGGAGCCATGGTTTGTATCAGTTTCCTAAGCAGAGTTGAACTACATATGGTCCTTATGAGTAGGAAACACTGTTCTTTTTTCAGGGCATGCTCATTGTTCTTGCTGTATTTTAGACTCTGGAAGGAAGATCTTGCTTCTTGCATTAAAACAGAATCTGTTTCAGGCATGAGAACTCTGGTCTGAATTTCTCTTAATTAATGGAGTTAAACCCCAGGATCTGTGTCTTCCTACAAGCAAGTGTTCATTTCGGGTAAACCCAGTGATTTGGGGCTCAAATGATTTTTCGCAGTTCACGAACCCAACATCGTTCTCACTATTAACTAAAGAGGATTTATGTAAGAGGAGCTGTGGTTTGTATCAATTTCATAAGCAGAGTTGAACTACATATGGTCCGTATGAGTCGGAAACACAGTTCTTTTTTTCAGGGCATGCTCATGGTTCTTGCTTTATTTTAGACTCTGGAAAGAAGAGCTTGCTTCTTGTGGTAAAACAGAGTGTGTTTCAGGGATGAGAACTCTGGTCTGAATTTCCCTTCAGAAACGGAGTTAAACCCCAGGATCTGTGTCTTCCTAAAAGCAAGAGTTCATTTCTCGTTAACCCAGTGAATTTTGGCTCAAATGATTTTTCGCAGTTCACGAACCAAAACGCGATTCTCACTATTAACTAAAGAGCATTTATTTAATGGAGGTGTGGTCTGTATCAGTTTCATAAGCAGAGTTGAACAACATATGGTACATATGACTAGGAAACACAGTTCCTTTTTTCAGGGCATGCTCATGGTTCTTGCTGTATTTTAGACTCTGGAAAGAAGAGCTTGCTTCTTGTGGTAAAACAGAGTGTGTTTCAGGGATGAGAACTCTGGTCTGAATTTCCCTTCAGAAACGGAGTTAAACCCCAGGATCTGTGTCTTCCTACAAGCAAGAGTTCATTTCTGGTAAACCCAGTGATTTTTGGGCTCAAATGATTTTTCGCAGTTCACGAACCCAACATGATTCTCACTATTAACTAAAGAGGATTTATGAAAGAGGAGCTGTTGTTTGTATCAGTTTCATAAGCAGAGTTGAACTACATATAGTCTGTATGAGTCGGAAACACAGTTCTTTTTTTCTGGGCATGCTCATGTTTCTTACTATATTGGAGAAGTTGGAAAGTAGAGGATGATTCTTGCATTAAAACAGAGTGTTTTTCAGGCATGAGAACTCTGTTCTCAATTTGCCTTCAGAAACGGAGTTAAACCCCAGGATCTGTGTCTTCCTAAAAGCAAGAGTTCATTTCTCGTTAACCCAGTGAATTTTGGCTCAAATGATTTTTCGCAGTTCACGAACCAAACGTGATTCTAACTATTAACTAAAGAGCATTTATTTAATGGAGGTGTGGTCTGTATCAGTTTCATAAGCAGAGTTGAACAACATATGGTACATATGACTAGGAAACACAGTTCCTTTTTTCAGGGCATGCTCATGGTTCTTGCTGTATTTTAGACTCTGGAAACAAGAGCTTGCTTCTTGCATTAAAACAGAATGTGTTTCATGGATGAGAACTCTGGTCTGAATTTCCCTTAATTAACGGAGTTAAACCCCAGGATCTGTGTCTTCCTACAAGCAAGAGTTCAGTTCTGGTAAACCCAGTGAATTTTGGGCTCAAATGATTTTTCACTGTTCACGAACCCAACGCGATTCTCAGTATTAACTAAAGAGCATTTATGTTAGAGGAGCTGTGGTTTGTATCAGTTTCATAAGCAGAGTTGAACTACATATAGCCCGTATGAGTAGGAAACATAGTTCTTTTTTTCTGGGCATGCTCATGTTTCTTAGTATATGGAGACCCTGGAAAGAAGAGGATGATTCTTGCCTTAAAACAGAGTGTTTTTCAGGGTTGAGAACTCGGGTCTGAATTTTTCTTCAGAAACTGAGTTAAACACCATTATCAGTGTCTTCCTACAAGCAAGTGTTCATTTCTGGTAAACCCAGTGATTTGGGGCTCAAATGATATTTCGCAGTTCACGAACCCAACATCGTTCTCACTATTAACTAAAGAGGATTTATGTAAGAGGAGCTGTGGTTTGTATCAGTTTCATAAGCAGAGTTGAACTACATATGGTCCGTCTGAGTAGGAAACACAGTTCTTTTTTTCAGGGCATGCTCAAGGTTCTTGCTCTATTTTAGACTCTGGAAAGAAGAGCTTGCTTCTTGTGGTAAAACAGAGTGTGTTTCAGGGATGAGAACTCTGGCCTGAATTTCCCTTCAGAAACGGAGTTAAACCCCAGGATCTGTGTCTTCCTACAAGCAAGTGTTCATTTCTGGTAAACAAAGTGAATTTTGGGCTCAAATGATTTTTCATAGTTCAGCAACCCAAACCGATTCTCACTATTAACTAAAGAGCACTAATGTAAGAGGAGCTGTGGTTTGTATCAGTTTCATAAGCAGAGTTGAACTACATATGGTCCGTATGAGTCGGAAACACAGTTCTTTTTTTCAGGGCATGCTCATCGTTCTTGCTTTATTTTAGACTCTGGAAAGAAGAGCTTGCTTCTTGCGTTTATACAGAGTGCGTTTCAGGGATGAGAACTCTGGTCTGAATTTCCCTTCGGAAATGGAGTTAAATCCCAGGATCTGTGTCTTCCTACAAGCAAGAGTTCATTTCTGGTAAACCCAGTAATTTTTGGGCGCAAATGATTTTTCGCAGTTCACGAACCATCCGCTACTCTAACAATTAACTAAAGAGCATTTATGTAAGAGGAGCCATGGTTTGTATCAGTTTCCTAAGCAGAGTTGAACTACATATGGTCCTTATGAGTAGGAAACACTGTTCTTTTTTCAGGGCATGCTCATTGTTCTTGCTGTATTTTAGACTCTGGAAGGAAGATCTTGCTTCTTGCATTAAAACAGAATCTGTTTCAGGCATGAGAACTCTGGTCTGAATTTCTCTTAATTAATGGAGTTAAACCCCAGGATCTGTGTCTTCCTACAAGCAAGTGTTCATTTCGGGTAAACCCAGTGATTTGGGGCTCAAATGATTTTTCGCAGTTCACGAACCCAACATCGTTCTCACTATTAACTAAAGAGGATTTATGTAAGAGGAGCTGTGGTTTGTATCAATTTCATAAGCAGAGTTGAACTACATATGGTCCGTATGAGTCGGAAACACAGTTCTTTTTTTCAGGGCATGCTCATGGTTCTTGCTTTATTTTAGACTCTGGAAAGAAGAGCTTGCTTCTTGTGGTAAAACAGAGTGTGTTTCAGGGATGAGAACTCTGGTCTGAATTTCCCTTCAGAAACGGAGTTAAACCCCAGGATCTGTGTCTTCCTAAAAGCAAGAGTTCATTTCTCGTTAACCCAGTGAATTTTGGCTCAAATGATTTTTCGCAGTTCACGAACCAAAACGCGATTCTCACTATTAACTAAAGAGGATTTATGTAAGAGGAGCTGTGGTTTGTATCAGTTTCATAAGCAGAGTTGAACTACATATGGTCCGTCTGAGTAGGAAACACAGTTCTTTTTTTCAGGGCATGCTCAAGGTTCTTGCTCTATTTTAGACTCTGGAAAGAAGAGCTTGCTTCTTGTGGTAAAACAGAGTGTGTTTCAGGGATGAGAACTCTGGCCTGAATTTCCCTTCAGAAACGGAGTTAAACCCCAGGATCTGTGTCTTCCTACAAGCAAGTGTTCATTTCTGGTAAACAAAGTGAATTTTGGGCTCAAATGATTTTTCATAGTTCAGCAACCCAAACCGATTCTCACTATTAACTAAAGAGCACTAATGTAAGAGGAGCTGTGGTTTGTATCAGTTTCATAAGCAGAGTTGAACTACATATGGTCCGTATGAGTCGGAAACACAGTTCTTTTTTTCAGGGCATGCTCATCGTTCTTGCTTTATTTTAGACTCTGGAAAGAAGAGCTTGCTTCTTGCGTTTATACAGAGTGCGTTTCAGGGATGAGAACTCTGGTCTGAATTTCCCTTCGGAAATGGAGTTAAATCCCAGGATCTGTGTCTTCCTACAAGCAAGAGTTCATTTCTGGTAAACCCAGTAATTTTTGGGCGCAAATGATTTTTCGCAGTTCACGAACCATCCGCTACTCTAACAATTAACTAAAGAGCATTTATGTAAGAGGAGCCATGGTTTGTATCAGTTTCCTAAGCAGAGTTGAACTACATATGGTCCTTATGAGTAGGAAACACTGTTCTTTTTTCAGGGCATGCTCATTGTTCTTGCTGTATTTTAGACTCTGGAAGGAAGATCTTGCTTCTTGCATTAAAACAGAATCTGTTTCAGGCATGAGAACTCTGGTCTGAATTTCTCTTAATTAATGGAGTTAAACCCCAGGATCTGTGTCTTCCTACAAGCAAGTGTTCATTTCGGGTAAACCCAGTGATTTGGGGCTCAAATGATTTTTCGCAGTTCACGAACCCAACATCGTTCTCACTATTAACTAAAGAGGATTTATGTAAGAGGAGCTGTGGTTTGTATCAATTTCATAAGCAGAGTTGAACTACATATGGTCCGTATGAGTCGGAAACACAGTTCTTTTTTTCAGGGCATGCTCATGGTTCTTGCTTTATTTTAGACTCTGGAAAGAAGAGCTTGCTTCTTGTGGTAAAACAGAGTGTGTTTCAGGGATGAGAACTCTGGTCTGAATTTCCCTTCAGAAACGGAGTTAAACCCCAGGATCTGTGTCTTCCTAAAAGCAAGAGTTCATTTCTCGTTAACCCAGTGAATTTTGGCTCAAATGATTTTTCGCAGTTCACGAACCAAAACGCGATTCTCACTATTAACTAAAGAGCATTTATTTAATGGAGGTGTGGTCTGTATCAGTTTCATAAGCAGAGTTGAACAACATATGGTACATATGACTAGGAAACACAGTTCCTTTTTTCAGGGCATGCTCATGGTTCTTGCTGTATTTTAGACTCTGGAAAGAAGAGCTTGCTTCTTGTGGTAAAACAGAGTGTGTTTCAGGGATGAGAACTCTGGTCTGAATTTCCCTTCAGAAACGGAGTTAAACCCCAGGATCTGTGTCTTCCTACAAGCAAGAGTTCATTTCTGGTAAACCCAGTGATTTTTGGGCTCAAATGATTTTTCGCAGTTCACGAACCCAACATGATTCTCACTATTAACTAAAGAGGATTTATGAAAGAGGAGCTGTTGTTTGTATCAGTTTCATAAGCAGAGTTGAACTACATATAGTCTGTATGAGTCGGAAACACAGTTCTTTTTTTCTGGGCATGCTCATGTTTCTTACTATATTGGAGAAGTTGGAAAGTAGAGGATGATTCTTGCATTAAAACAGAGTGTTTTTCAGGCATGAGAACTCTGTTCTCAATTTGCCTTCAGAAACGGAGTTAAACCCCAGGATCTGTGTCTTCCTAAAAGCAAGAGTTCATTTCTCGTTAACCCAGTGAATTTTGGCTCAAATGATTTTTCGCAGTTCACGAACCAAACGTGATTCTAACTATTAACTAAAGAGCATTTATTTAATGGAGGTGTGGTCTGTATCAGTTTCATAAGCAGAGTTGAACAACATATGGTACATATGACTAGGAAACACAGTTCCTTTTTTCAGGGCATGCTCATGGTTCTTGCTGTATTTTAGACTCTGGAAACAAGAGCTTGCTTCTTGCATTAAAACAGAATGTGTTTCATGGATGAGAACTCTGGTCTGAATTTCCCTTAATTAACGGAGTTAAACCCCAGGATCTGTGTCTTCCTACAAGCAAGAGTTCAGTTCTGGTAAACCCAGTGAATTTTGGGCTCAAATGATTTTTCACTGTTCACGAACCCAACGCGATTCTCAGTATTAACTAAAGAGCATTTATGTTAGAGGAGCTGTGGTTTGTATCAGTTTCATAAGCAGAGTTGAACTACATATAGCCCGTATGAGTAGGAAACATAGTTCTTTTTTTCTGGGCATGCTCATGTTTCTTAGTATATGGAGACCCTGGAAAGAAGAGGATGATTCTTGCCTTAAAACAGAGTGTTTTTCAGGGTTGAGAACTCGGGTCTGAATTTTTCTTCAGAAACTGAGTTAAACACCATTATCAGTGTCTTCCTACAAGCAAGTGTTCATTTCTGGTAAACCCAGTGATTTGGGGCTCAAATGATATTTCGCAGTTCACGAACCCAACATCGTTCTCACTATTAACTAAAGAGGATTTATGTAAGAGGAGCTGTGGTTTGTATCAGTTTCATAAGCAGAGTTGAACTACATATGGTCCGTCTGAGTAGGAAACACAGTTCTTTTTTTCAGGGCATGCTCAAGGTTCTTGCTCTATTTTAGACTCTGGAAAGAAGAGCTTGCTTCTTGTGGTAAAACAGAGTGTGTTTCAGGGATGAGAACTCTGGCCTGAATTTCCCTTCAGAAACGGAGTTAAACCCCAGGATCTGTGTCTTCCTACAAGCAAGTGTTCATTTCTGGTAAACAAAGTGAATTTTGGGCTCAAATGATTTTTCATAGTTCAGCAACCCAAACCGATTCTCACTATTAACTAAAGAGCACTAATGTAAGAGGAGCTGTGGTTTGTATCAGTTTCATAAGCAGAGTTGAACTACATATGGTCCGTATGAGTCGGAAACACAGTTCTTTTTTTCAGGGCATGCTCATCGTTCTTGCTTTATTTTAGACTCTGGAAAGAAGAGCTTGCTTCTTGCGTTTATACAGAGTGCGTTTCAGGGATGAGAACTCTGGTCTGAATTTCCCTTCGGAAATGGAGTTAAATCCCAGGATCTGTGTCTTCCTACAAGCAAGAGTTCATTTCTGGTAAACCCAGTAATTTTTGGGCGCAAATGATTTTTCGCAGTTCACGAACCATCCGCTACTCTAACAATTAACTAAAGAGCATTTATGTAAGAGGAGCCATGGTTTGTATCAGTTTCCTAAGCAGAGTTGAACTACATATGGTCCTTATGAGTAGGAAACACTGTTCTTTTTTCAGGGCATGCTCATTGTTCTTGCTGTATTTTAGACTCTGGAAGGAAGATCTTGCTTCTTGCATTAAAACAGAATCTGTTTCAGGCATGAGAACTCTGGTCTGAATTTCTCTTAATTAATGGAGTTAAACCCCAGGATCTGTGTCTTCCTACAAGCAAGTGTTCATTTCGGGTAAACCCAGTGATTTGGGGCTCAAATGATTTTTCACAGTTCACGAACCCAACATCGTTCTCACTATTAACTAAAGAGGATTTATGTAAGAGGAGCTGTGGTTTGTATCAATTTCATAAGCAGAGTTGAACTACATATGGTCCGTATGAGTCGGAAACACAGTTCTTTTTTTCAGGGCATGCTCATGGTTCTTGCTTTATTTTAGACTCTGGAAAGAAGAGCTTGCTTCTTGTGGTAAAACAGAGTGTGTTTCAGGGATGAGAACTCTGGTCTGAATTTCCCTTCAGAAACGGAGTTAAACCCCAGGATCTGTGTCTTCCTAAAAGCAAGAGTTCATTTCTCGTTAACCCAGTGAATTTTGGCTCAAATGATTTTTCGCAGTTCACGAACCAAAACGCGATTCTCACTATTAACTAAAGAGCATTTATTTAATGGAGGTGTGGTCTGTATCAGTTTCATAAGCAGAGTTGAACAACATATGGTACATATGACTAGGAAACACAGTTCCTTTTTTCAGGGCATGCTCATGGTTCTTGCTGTATTTTAGACTCTGGTAAGAAGAGCTTGCTTCTTGCGTTAAAACAGAATGTGTTTCATGGATGAGAACTCTGGTCTGAATTTCCCTTAATTAACGGAGTTAAACCCCAGGATCTGTGTCTTCCTACAAGCAAGAGTTCAGTTCTGGTAAACCCAGTGAATTTTGGGCTCCAATGATTTTTCACAGTTCAGGAACCCAACGCTATTCTCACAATTAACTAAAGAGCATTTATTTAAGTGGAGGTGTGGTCTTTATCAGTTTCATGAGCAGAGTTGAACTACATATGGTCCGTCTGAGTAGGAAACACAGTTCTTTTTTTCAGGGCCTGCTCATGGTTCTTGCTCTATTTTAGACTCTGGAAAGAAGAGCTTGCTTCTTGTGGTAAAACAGAGTGTGCTTCAGGGATGAGAACTCTGGTCTGAATTTCCCTTCAGAAACGGAGTTAAACCCCAAGATCTGTGTCTTCCGACAAGCAAGTTCATTTCTGGAAAACACAGTGATTTTTTGGTTCAAATGATTTTTCGCACTTCAAGAACCCAACATGATTCTCACTATTAACTAAAGAGCATTTATGTAAGAGGGGCTGTGGTTTGTATCAATTTCATGAGCAGAGTTGAACTACATATGGTCCCTATGTGTAGACAACACAGTTCTTTTTTTAAGGGCATTCTAATGGTTCTTGCTGTATTGGTGACACTGGAAAGAAGAGCTTGCTTCTTGCTTTAAAACTAAGTGTGTTTCAGGGATGAGAACTCTGGTCTGAATTTCCCTTCAGAAATGGAGTTAAACCCCAGGATCTCTGTCTTCCTACAACCAAGTGTTCATTTCTGGTAAACAAAGTGAATTTTGGGCTCAAATGATTTTTCGCAGTTCAGCAACCCAAACCGATTCTCACTATTAACTAAAGAGCACTAATGTAAGAGGAGCTGTGGTTTGTATCAGTTTCATAAGCAGAGTTGAACTACATATGGTCCGTATGAGTCGGAAACACAGTTCTTTTTTTCAGGGCATGCTCATGGTTCTTGCTGTATTTGTGACATTGGAATAAAGAGCTTGCTTCTTGCATTAAAACAGGATGTATTTCATGGATGAGAAATCTGGCATGAATTTCCCTTAACAAACAGAGTTAAACACCATGATCGTTGTCTTCCTACCAGCAAGAATTCATTTTTGGTAAACCAAGTGAATTTTGGCTCAAATGAGTTTTGCAGTTCAAGAACCATACGCTACTTTCTCTATTAACTAAAGAGGATTTATGTAAGAGGAGCTGTGGTTTGTATCAGTTTCATGAGCAGAGTTGAACTACATATGGTCCGTCTGAGTAGGAAACACAGTTCTTTTTTTCAGGGCATGCTCATGGTTCTTGCTGTATTTTAGTCTCTGGAAAGAAGAGGTTGCTTCTTGTGGAAAAACAGAGTGTGCTTCAGGGATGAGAACTCTGGTCTGAATTTCCCTTCAGAAACGGAGTTAAACCCCAAGATCTGTGTCTTCCTACAAGCAAGTTTATTTCTGGTAAACACAGGAATTTTTGGGTTCAAATGATTTTTCGCACTTCAAATACCCAACATGATTCTCACTATTAACTAAAGAGCATTTATGTAAGAGGAGCCGTGGTTTGTATCAGTTTCATAAGGAGAGTTGAACTCCATATGGTCCTTATGAGTAGGAAACACAGTTCTTTTTCTCAGAGCATGCTCATGGTTCTTGCTCTATTTTAGACTCTGGAAAGAAGAGCTTGCTTCTTGCGATATAACAGAGTGTGTTTTAGGGATGAGAACTCTGGTCTGAATTTCCCTTGAGAAACGGAGTTAAACCCCAGGATCTCTGTCTTCCTACAAGCAAGAGTCCATTTCTTGTTAACCCAGTGAATTTTTTGCTCAAATGATTTTTTGCAGTTCACGAACCCAACGCGATTTTTAGTATTAACTAAAGAGCATTTATGTAAGAGGAGCTGTGGTTTGTATCAGTTTCATGAGCAGAGTTGAACAACATATGGTCCGTATGAGTAGGAAACACAGTTCTGTTTTTCTGGGCATGCTCATGTTTCTTACTATATGGAGACGCTGGAAACAAGAGGATGATTCTTGCCTTAAAACAGAGTGTTTTTCAGGGTTGAGAACTCGGGTCTGAATTTGTCTTCAGAAACGGAGGTAAACACCAGGATCAGTGTCTTCCTACAAGCAAGAGTTCATTTCTGGTAAACCCAGTGATTTTGGGGCCCAAAGGATTTTTCGCAGTTCACCAACCCAACATGATTCTCACTATTAACTAAAGTGGATTTTTGTAAGAGGAGCTGTGGTTTGTATCAATTTCATAAGCAGAGTTGAACTACATATGGTCTGTATGAGTCGGAAACACAATTCTTTTTTTCTGGGCATGCTCATATTTCTTACTATATTGGAGACTCAGGAAAGAAGAGCTTGCTTCTTGCGTTATAACAGAGTGTTTTTCAGGGATGAGAACTCTGGTCTGCATTTACATTCAGAAATGGAGTTAAACCCCAAGATCATTGTCTTCCTACAAGCAAGAGTTCAGTTCTGGTAAACCAGGTGAATTTTGGGCTCAAATGATTTTTGGCAGTTCAGGAACCCAACGCTATTCTCACAATTAACTAAAGAGCATATATTTAAGTGGAGGTGTGGTCTGTATCAGTTTCATAAGCAGAGTTGAACAACATATGGTACGTATGAATAGGAAACACAGTTCTTTTTTTCAGGGCATGCTCATGGTTCTTGCTGTATTTTATACTCTGGAAAGAAGAGCTTGCTTCTTGCATTATAACAGAGTTAGTTTCAGGGATGAGAACTCTGGTCTGAATTTCCCTTCAGAAACGGAGTTAAGCCCCACGATCTGTGTCTTCCTACAAGCAAGAGTTCATTTCTGGTTAACCCAGTGAATTTGGGGCTCAAATGATTTTTCGACGTTCACGGACCCTACGCTATTCTCACTATTAATTAAAAAGCATTTATGTAAGTGGAGCTGTGGTTTGTATCAGTTTCATAAGCAGAGTTGAACTACATATGGTTCGTATGAGTAGGAAACACAGTTCTTTTTTTCTGGGCATGCTTATGTTTCTTACTATATGGAGACGCTGGAAAGAAGAGGATGATTCTTGCCTTAAAGCAGAGTGTTTTTCAGGGTTGAGAACTCGGGTCTGAATTTGTCTTCAGAAACGGAGTTAAACACCAGGATCAGTGTCTTCCTACAAGCAAGAGGTCATTTCTGGTAAACCCAGTGATTTGGGGGCTCAAATGATTTTTCGCAGTTCACGAACTCAACATGATTCTCACTATTATCTAAAGAGATTTATGTAAGAGGAGCTGCGGTCTGTATCATTTCATAATTAGAGTTGAACTACATATGGTCCGTATGAGTAGGAAACACAATTCTTTTTTTCGGGGCATGCTCACGGTTCTTAGTGTATTGGAGACGCTGGAAAGAAGAGAATGATTCTTGCCTTAAAACAGAGTGCTTTTCAGCGATGAGAAATCTGGTCTGAATTTGCTTCATAAACGGAGTTAAACCCCATGATCTGTTTCTATCTACAAGCAATACTTCAGTTCCGGTAAACCCAGTGAATTTTGGGCTCAAATGATTTTTCACAGTTCAGGAACGCAACGCTACTTTCTCCTTTAAATAAAGAGCATTTATGTAAGAGGAGCTGTGTTTTTTATCAGTTTCATAAGCAGAGTTGAACTACATATGGTCCGTCTGAGTAGGAAACACAGTTCTTTTTTTCAGGTTATTCTCATAGTTCTTGCTGTATTTTAGACTCTGGAAAAAAGAACTTGCTTCTTGCGGTAAAACAGAGTGTGTTTCATGGATGAGAACACTGGTCTGAATTACCCTTCAGATACGGAGTTAAACCCCAGGATCTGTGTCTTCCTACAAGCAAGTTCATTTCTGGTAAACACAGTGAATTTGGGGTTCAAATGATTTTTCGCAGTTCACACACCCAACATGATTCTCACTATTAACTAAAGAGTGTTTATGTAAGAGGAACCGTTTTTTGTATCAGTTTCATAAGCAGAGATGAACTACATATGGTCCTTATGAGGAGGAAACACAGTTCTTTTTTTCAGGGCATGCTCATGGTTCTTGCTTTATTTGAGCCTCTGGAAAGAAGAGCTTGCTTCTTGCGTTATAACATAGTGTGTTTTAGGGATGAGAGCTCTAGTCTGAATTTCCCTTCAGAAACGGAGTTAAACCCCAGGATCTGTGTCTTCCTACAAGCAAGTGTTCATTTCTGGTAAACATAGTGAATTTTGGTCTCAAATGATTTTTCACAGATCAGCAACCCAAACCTATTCTCACTATTAACTAAAGAGCATTAATGTAAGAGGAGCTTTGGTTTGTATCAGTTTCATAAGCAGAGTTGAACTACATGTAGTCCATATGAGTAGGAAACATAGTTCCTTTTTTCTGGGAATGCTCATGTTTCTTACTATATTGGAGACGCTGGAATCAAGAGGATGATTCTTGTCTTAAAACAGAGTGTTTTTCAGGGATGAGAACTCTGGTCTGATTTGCCTTCAGAAACGGAGTTAAACCCCAGGATCAGTGTCTTCGTACAACCAAGAGTTCATTTTTGGTAAACCCAGTGATTTTTTGGCCCAAATGATTTTTCGCAGTTCACGAATCCAACATGATTCTCACAATTAACTAAAGTGATTTATGTAAGAGGAGCTGTGGTTTATATCAGTTTCATAAGCAGAGTTGAACTACATATGGTCTGTATGAGTCGGAAACACAGTTCTTTTTTTCTGGGCATGCTCATGTTTCTCACAATGTTGTAGACTCTGGAAAGAAGAGCTTGCTTCTTGCGTTATAACAGAGAGTGTTTCAGGGATGAGAACTCTGGTCTGAATTTGTCTTCAGAAACGGAGTTAAACCCCAGGATCAGTGTCTTCCTATAAGCAAGAGTTCATTACCTGTAAACCCAGTGAATTTTGGGCTCAAATGATTTTTCGCAGTTCACGAACCCAACATGATTCTCACAATTAACTAAAGTGGATTTATGTAAGAGGAGCTGTGGTTTGTATCAGTTTCATAAGCTGAGTTGAACTACATATGGTCCGTATGAGTAGAAAACACAGTTCTTTATTTCAGGCCATTCTCATGGTTCTTGCTGTGTTTTAGGCTCTGGAAAGAAGAGCTTGCTTCTTTTTTAAAACAGAGTGTGTTTCAGGGATGAGAACTCTGGTCTGAATTTCCCTGCAGAAACGGAGTTAAACCCCAGGATCTGTGTCTTCCTACAAGCATGAGTTCATTTCTGGTAAACCCAGTGAGTTTTGGCCTCAAAGGATTTTTCACAGTTCGCGAACCCTACGCTATTCTCACTATTAACAAAAGAGGATTTATGTAAGAGGACCTGTGGTTTGTATCAGTTTCATGAGCAGAGTTGAACTACATATGGTCTGTATGAGTAGGAAACAAGTTCTTTTTTTCAGTTGATGCATATGGTTCTTGCTGTATTTTAGACTCAGGAAAGAAGAGCTTGCTTCTTCGTTTAAACAGAGTGTGTTTCAGGGATGAGAACTCTGGTCTGAATTTCCCTGCAGAAACGGATTTAAACACCAGGATATGTGGTGTCCTGCAGGCAAGAGTTCATTACCTGTAAACCCAGTGAATTTTGGGCTCAAATGATTTTTCGCAGTTCACAAACCCAACATGATTCTCACTATTAACAAAAGAGGATTTATGTAAGAGGACCTGTGGTTTGTATCAGTTTCAAAAGCAGAGTTGAACCACATATGGTCTGTATGAGTACGAAACACAGAATTTTTTTCAGGGCATGCTCATGGTTCTTGCTGTATTTTAGACTCTGGAAAGAAGAGCTTGCTTCTTGCGTTATAGCAGAGAGTGTTTCAGGGATGAGAACTCTGGTCTGAATTTCCCTTCACAAACGGAGTTATACCACAGGATCTGTGTCTTCCTACAGCAAGAGTTCATTTCTGGTTAACCCAGTTTATTTTGGTCTCCAATGATTTTTCGCAGTTAACCAACCCAATGCGATTCTCACTATTATGTAAAGAGCATTTATGTAAGAGGAGCCGTGGTTTTTATCAGGTTCATAAGTAGAGTTGAACTACATATGGTCCTTATGAGTAGGAAACACAGTTCTTCTTTTCATGGCATGCTCATGGTTCTTGCGGTATTTTAGACTCTGGAAAAAAAAAGCTTGCTTCTTTGTTGAAACAGAGTGTGTTTCAGGGATGAGAACTCTGATCTGAATTTCCCTGTAGAAAGAGATTTTAACCCCAGGATCTGTGTCTTCCTACAAGCAAGAGTTCATTTCTGGTAAACCCAGTGAATTTTGGCCTCAAAGGATTTTTCGCAGTTCGCGACCCTACGCTATTCTCACTATTAACTAAAGTGGATTTATGTAAGAGGAGCTGTGGTTTGCATCATTTAATAAGCAGAGTTGAACTACATATGGTCTGTATGAGTAGGAAACACAGATCTTTTTTTCAGGCCATTCTCATGGTTCTTGCTGTATTTTAGACTCTAAAAAAAAAGAGCTTGCTTCTTCTTTAAAACAGAGTGTTTTTCAGGGATGAGAACTCTGGTCTGAATTTCCCTTCAGAAACGGAGTTAAACCCCAGGATCTGTGTCTTCCTTCAAGCAAGAGTTGATTTCTGGTAAATCCAATGAATTTTGGGCTCAAATGTTTTTTCGCAGTTCACGAACCCTACGCTATTCTCACTATTAACAAAAGAGGATTTATGTAAGAGGACCTGTGGTTTGTATCAGTTTCATGAGCAGAGTTGAACTACATATGGTCTGTATGAGTAGGAAACAAGTTCTTTTTTTCAGGTGATGCTCATGGTTCTTGCTGTATTTTAGACTCTGGAAAGAAGAGCTTGCTTCTTCGTTTAAACAGAGTGTTTTTCAGGGTTGAGAATTCAAGTCTAAATTTGTCTTCAGAAACGGAGTTAAACCCCAGGATCAGTGTCGTCCTACAAGCAAGAGTTCATTACCTGTAAACCCAGTAAATTTTGGGCTCAAATGATTTTTCGCAGTTCAGGAACCCAACATGATTCTCACAATTAACTAAAGTGGATTTATGTAAGAGGAGCTGTGGTTTGTATCAGTTTCATAAGCAGAGTTGAACTACATATGGTCTGTATGAGTCGGAAACACAGTTCTTTTTTTCAGGGCATACTCATGGTTCTTGCTGTATTTTAGACTCTGGCAAGAAGAGCTTGCTTCTTGCATTAAACAGGCTCTGTTTCATGGAGGATAACTCTGGTCTGAATTTCCCTTCACAAACGGAGTTAAACCCCAGGATCTGTGTCTTCCTACAAGCAAGAGTTCATTTCCTGTAAACCCTTTGATTTTTGGGCTCAAATGATTTTTCGCAGTTCACGAACCAAACATGATTCTCACTATTAACTAAAAAGCATTTATGTAAGAGGAGCCGTGGTTTGTATCAGTTTCATAAGCAGAGTTGAAATACATATGGTCCTAATGACTAGGAAACACAGTTCTTTTTTTCATGGCATGCTCATGGTTCTTGCTGTATTTTAGACTCTGGAAAGAAGAATTTGCTTCTTGTGTTATAACAGAGGGTGTTTCAGGGATGAGAACTGTGGTCTGAATTTTCCTTCAGAAACGGAGTTAAACCCCAGGATCTGTGTCTTCCTACAAGCAAGTGTACATTTCTGGTAAACCCAGTGAGTTTTGGCCTCAAAGGTTTTTTCACAGTTCGCGAACCCTACGCTATTCTCACTATTAACAAAAGAGGAGTTATGTAAGAGGACCTGTGGTTTGTATCAGTTTCATGAGCAGAGTTGAACTACATATGGTCTGTATGAGTAGGAAACAAGTTCTTTTTTTCAGTTGATGCATATGGTTCTTGCTATATTTTAGACTCAGGAAAGAAGAGCTTGCTTCTTCGTTTAAACAGAGTGTGTTTCAGGGATGAGAACTCTGGTCTGAATTTCCCTGCAGAAACAGATTTAAACACCAGGATATGTGTTGTCCTGCAAGCAAGAGTTCATTACCTGTAAACCCAGTGAATTTTGGGCTCAAATGATTTTTCGCAGTTCACAAACCCAACATGATTCTCACTATTAACAAAAGAGGATTTATGTAAGAGGACCTGTGGTTTGTATCAGTTTCAAAGGCAGAGTTGAACCACATATGGTCTGTATGAGTACGAAACACAGAATTTTTTTCAGGGCATGCTCATTGTTCTTGCTGTATTTTAGACTCTGGAAAGAAGAGCTTGCTTCTTGCATTATAGCAGAGAGTGTTTCAGGGATGAGAACTCTGGTCTGAATTTCCCTTCACAAACGGAGTTATACCACAGGATCTGTGTCTTCCTACAGCAAGAGTTCATTTCTGGGTAACCCAGTTTATTTTGGTCTCCAATGATTTTTCGCAGTTAATCAACCCAATGTGATTCTCACTATTAAGTAACGAGCATTTATGTAAGAGGAGCCGTGGTTTTTATCAGGTTCATAAGTAGAGTTGAACTACATATGGTCCTTATGAGTAGGAAACACAGTTCTTCTTTTCATGGCATGCTCATGGTTCTTGCTGTATTTTAGACTCTGGAAAGAAGAGTTTTCTTCTTGTGTTATAACAGAGGGTGTTTCAGGGATGAGATCTGTGGTCTGAATTTTCCTTCAGAAACGGAGTTAAACCCCAGGATCTGTGTCTTCCTAAAAGCAAGAGTTCAGTTCTGGTAAACCCAATGAATTTTGGGCTCAAATGATTTTTTCCAATTCAGGAACCCATCGCTATTCTCACTATGAAATAAAGAGCAATTATGTAAGAGGAGGTGTGGTCTGTATCAGTTTCGAAAGCAGAGTTGATCTAAATATGGTCCGTATGAATAGGAAACACAATTCTTTTTTTCAGGCAGTGCTCATGGTTCTTGCGGTATTTTAGACTCTGGAAAAAAGAGCTTGCTTCTTCGTTGAAACAGAGTGTGTTTCAGGGATGAGAACTCTGTTCTGAATTTCCCTGCATAAACGGATTTAAACACAAGGATAAGTCTTGTCCTGCAAGCAAGAGTTCATTACCTGTAAACCCAGTGAATTTTGGGCTCAAATGATTTTTTGCAGTTCACGAACCCAACTTGATTCTCACTATTAACTAAAGAGCATTTATGTAAGAGGAGCAGTGGTTTGTATCAGTTTCAAAAGCAGAGTTGAACCACATATGGTCTGTATGAGTACGAAACTCAGAATTTTTTTCAGGGCATGCTCATGGTTCTTGCTGTATTTTAGACTCTGGAAAGAAGAGCTTGCTTCTTGCATTAAGCAGGGTGTGTTTCATGGAGGAGAACTCTGGTCTGAATTTCCCTTCACTAACGGAGTTAAATCCCAGGATCTGTGTCTTCCTACAAGCAAGAGTTCATTTCTGGTTAACCCAGTTAATTTGGGGCTCAAATGATTTTTCGCAGTTAGCGAACCATACGCTATTCTCACTATTAACTGAAGAGGATTTATGTAAGAGGAGCTGTGGTATCTATCAGTTTCATAAGCAGAGTTGAACTACATATGGTCTGTATGAGTAGGAAACACATATCTTTTTTCTGGGCATGCTCATATTTCTTAGTATATTGGAGACGCTAGAAAGAAGAGGATGATTCTTGCCTTAATACACTGTGTTTTTCAGGGATGAGTACTCTGGTCTGAATTTCCCTTCAGAAACGGAGTTAAACCCCAGGATCAGTGTCTTCCTACAAGCAAGAGTTCATTTCTGGTAAACCCAGTGAATTTTGGGCTCAAATGATTTTTCACAGTTCACGAACCCAACATGATTCTCACTATTAACAAAAGAGCATTTGTGTAAGAGGAGCCGTGGTTTGTATCAGTTTCATGAGCAGAGTTGAAGTAAATATGGTCCTTATGAGTAAGAAAGACAGTTCTTTTTTGCAGGGCATGTTCATGGTTCTTGCTGTATTTTAGACACTGGAAAGAAGAGCTTGCTTCTTGCGTTATAACAGAGGGTGTTTCAGGGATGAGAACTCTGGTCTGAATTTCCTTTCATTAACGGAGGTGAACCCCAGGATCTGTGTCTTCCTACAAGCAAGAGTTCAGTTCCGGTAAACACAGTGAATTTTGGGCTCAATGACTTTTCGCAGTTCAGGAACCGAACGCTATTCTCACTATTAACTAAAGAGCATTTATGTAAGAGGCGGTGTGATCTGTATCAGTTTCATAAGCAGAGCTGAACTACATATGGTCCGTATGAGTAGGAAACACAGTTCATTTTTCAAGGCATGTTCATGGTTCTTACTGTATATTAGACTCTGGAAAGAAGAGCTTGCTTCTTCGTTTAAACAGAGTGTTTTTCAGGGATGAGAACTCTGGTCTGAATTTCCCTGCAGAAACGGATTTAAATACCAGGATATGTGTTGTCCTGCAAGCAAGAGTTCATTTCTGGTAAACCCAGTTAATTTGGGGCTCAAATGATTTTTCGCAGTTCACAAACTCAACATGATTCTCACTATTAACTAAAGGGGATTTATGAAAGAGGAGCTGTGGTTTGTATCAGTTTCATGAGCAGAGTTGAACTACATATGGTCTGTATGAGTCGGAAACACAGTTCTTTTTTTCTGGGCATGCTCATGTTTCTCACAATGTTGTAGACTCTGGAAAGAAGAGCTTGCTTCTTGCGTTATAACAGAGAGTGTTTCAGGGATGAGAACTCTGGTCTGAATTTGTCTTCAGAAACGGAGTTAAACCCCAGGATCAGTGTCTTCCTATAAGCAAGAGTTCATTACCTGTAAACCCAGTGAATTTTGGGCTCAAATGATTTTTCGCAGTTCACGAACCCAACATGATTCTCACAATTAACTAAAGTGGATTTATGTAAGAGGAGCTGTGGTTTGTATCAGTTTCATAAGCTGAGTTGAACTACATATGGTCCGTATGAGTAGAAAACACAGTTCTTTATTTCAGGCCATTCTCATGGTTCTTGCTATGTTTTAGACTCTGGAAAGAAGAGCTTGCTTCTTTTTTAAAACAGAGTGTGTTTCAGGGATGAGAACTCTGGTCTGAATTTCCCTGCAGAAACGGAGTTAAACCCCAGGATCTGTGTCTTCCTACAAGCAAGAGTTCATTTCTGGTAAACCCAGTGAGTTTTGGCCTCAAAGGATTTTTCACAGTTCGCGAACCCTACGCTATTCTCACTATTAACAAAAGAGGATTTATGTAAGAGGACCTGTGGTTTGTATCAGTTTCATGAGCAGAGTTGAACTACATATGGTCTGTATGAGTACGAAACAAGTTCTTTTTTTCAGTTGATGCATATGGTTCTTGCTGTATTTTAGACTCAGGAAAGAAGAGCTTGCTTCTTCGTTTAAACAGAGTGTGTTTCAGGGATGAGAACTCTGGTCTGAATTTCCCTGCAGAAACGGATTTAAACACCAGGATATGTGGTGTCCGGCAAGCAAGAGTTCATTACCTGTAAACCCAGTGAATTTTGGGCTCAAATGATTTTTCGCAGTTCTTAAACCCAACATGATTCTCACTATTAACAAAAGAGGATTTATGTAAGAGGACCTGTGGTTTGTATCAGTTTCAAAAGCAGAGTTGAACCACATATGGTCTGTATGAGTACGAAACACAGAATTTTTTTCAGGGCATGCTCATGGTTCTTGCTGTATTTTAGACTCTGGAAAGAAGAGCTTGCTTCTTGCGTTATAGCAGAGAGTGTTTCAGGGATGAGAACTCTGGTCTGAATTTCCCTTCACAAATGGAGTTATACCACAGGATCTGTGTCTTCCTACAGCAAGAGTTCATTTCTGGTTAACCCAGTAAATTTTGGGCTTAAATGATTTTTCGCAGTTAACCAACCCAATGCGATTCTCACTATTATGTAAAGAGCATTTATGTAAGAGGAGCCGTGGTTTGTATCAGTTTCATGAGCAGAGTTGAACTACATATGGTCCTTATGAGTAGGAAAGACAGTTCATTTTTGCAGGGCATGCTAATGGTTCTCGCTGTATTTTAGACAGTGGAAAGAAGAGCTTGCTTCTTGTGTTTTAAACAGGGTGTTTCAGGGATGAGAACTCTGGTCTGAATTTCCCTCCATTAACGGAGTTAAACCCCAAGATCTGTGTCTTCTCCAAGCAAGAGTTAAGTTCTGGTAAACCCAGTGAATTTTGGGATCAAAGATTTTTCGCAGTTCAGGAACACAATGCTATTCTCACTATTAACTAAAGAGCATTTATGTAAGAGGCGTTGTAGTCTGTATCAGTTTTATAAGAAGAGTTGAACTACATATTGTCCGTATGAATAGGAAACACAGTTCTTTTTTTCAGGCCATGTTCATCGTTCTTGCTGTATATTAGACTCTGGAAAGAAGAGCTTGCTTCTTCGTTTAAACAGAGTGTGTTTCAGTTATGAGAACTCGGGTCTGAATTTCCCTTCATTAAGGGAGTTAAACCCCAGGATCTGTGTCTTCCGACAAGCAAGAGTTCAGTTCTGCTAAACCCAGTGAATTATGGGCTCAAATGATTTTTCTCAGTTCAGGAACACAACACTATTCTCACAATTAACTAAAGAGCATTTATTTAATTGGAGGTGTGGTCTGTAACAGTTTCATTAGCAGAGTTGAACAACATATGGTACATATGACTAGGAAACACAGTTCTTTTTTCAGGGCATGCTCATGGTTCTTTCTGTATTTTAGAGTCTGGAAAGAAGAGCTTGCTTCTTCGTTTAAACAGAGTGTGTTTCAGTTATGAGAACTCGGGTCTGAATTTTCCTGCAGAAACCGAGTTAAACCCCAGGATCTGTGTCTTCCTACAAGCAAGAGTTCATTTCTGGTAAACCCAGTGATTTTTGGGCTCAAATGATTTTTCGCAGTTCACGAACCCAACATGATTCTCACTATTAACTAAAGAGGATTTATGAAAGAGGAGCTGTTGTTTGTATCAGTTTCATAAGCAGAGTTGAACTACATATGGTCTGTATGAGTCGGAAACACAGTTCGTTTTTCTGGGCATGCTCATGTTTCTTACTATATTGGAGACGCTGGAAAGTAGAGGATGATTCTTGCCTTAAAACAGAGTGTTTTTCAGGCATGAGAACTCTGTTCCTAATTTGCCTTCAGAAACGGAGTAAAACCCCAGGATCTGTGTCTTCCTACAAGCAAGAGTTCATTTCTGGGAAACCCAGTAAATTTTGGGCTTAAATGATTTTTCGCAGTTCACGAACCCTACGCTATTCTCACTATTAACTAAAGAGCATTTATGTAAGATGAGCCGTGGTTTGTATCAGTTTCATGAGCAGAGTTGAACTACATATGGTCTGTATGAGTAGGAAACAAGTTCTTTTTTTCAGTTGATGCATATGGTTCTTGCTGTATTTTAGACTCAGGAAAGAAGAGCTTGCTTCTTCGTTTAAACAGAGTGTGTTTCAGGGATGAGAACTCTGGTCTGAATTTCCCTGCAGAAACGGATTTTAACACCAGGATATGTGGTGTCCTGCAAGCAAGAGTTCATTACCTGTAAACCCAGAGAATTTTGGGCTCAAATGATTTTTCGCAGTTCACAATCCCAACATGATTCTCACTATTAACAAAAGAGGATTTATGTAAGAGGACCTGTGGTTTGTATCAGTTTCAAAAGCAGAGTTGAACCACATATGGTCTGTATGAGTACGAAACACAGAATTTTTTTCAGGGCATGCTCATGGTTCTTGCTGTATTTTAGACTCTGGAAAGAAGAGCTTGCTTCTTGCGTTATAGCAGAGAGTGTTTCAGGGATGAGAACTCTGGTCTGAATTTCCCTTCACAAACGAAGTTATACCACAGGATCTGTGTCTTCCTACAGCAAGAGTTCATTTCTGGTTAACCCAGTTTATTTTGGTCTCCAATGATTTTTCGCAATTAACCAACCCAATGCGATTCTCACTATTAAGTAAAGAGCATTTATGTAAGAGGAGCTGTGGTTTTTATCAGGTTCATAAGTAGAGTTGAACTACATATGGTCCTTATGAGTAGGAAACACAGTTCTTCTTTTCATGGCATGCTCATGGTTCTTGCTGTATTTTAGACTCTGGAAAGAAGAGTTTGCTTCTTGTGTTATAACAGAGTGTGTTTCAGGGATGAGAACTGTGGTCTGAATTTTCCTTCAGAAACGGAGTTAAACCCCAGGATCTGTGTCTTCCTAAAAGCAAGAGTTCAGTTCTGGTAAACCCAGTGAATTTTGGACTCAAATGATTTTTTCCAATTCAGGAACCCATCGCTATTCTCACTATGAAATAAAGAGCAATTATGTAAGAGGAGGTGTGGTCTGTATCAGTTTCGAAAGCAGAGTTGATCTAAATATGGTCCGTATGAATAGAAAACACAGTTCTTTTTTTCAGGCAGTGCTCATGGTTCTTGCGGTATTTTAGACTCTGGAAAAAAGAGCTTGCTTCTTCGTTGAAACAGAGTGTGTTTCAGGGATGAGAACTCTGTTCTGAATTTCCCTGCAGAAACGGATTTAAACACCAGGATAAGTCTTGTCCTGCAAGCAAGAGTTCATTACCTGTAATCCAAGTGAATTTTGGGCTCAAATGATTTTTTGCAGTTCACGAACCCAACTTGATTCTCACTATTAACTAAAGAGCATTTATGTAAGAGGAGCAGTGGTTTGTATCAGTTTCAAAAGCAGAGTTGAACCACATATGGTCTGTATGAGTACGAAACTCAGAATTTTTTTCAGGGCATGCTCATGGTTCTTGATGTATTTTAGACTATGGAAAGAAGAGCTTGCTTCTTGCATTAAGCAGGGTGTGTTTCATGGAGGAGAACTCTGGTCTGAATTTCCCTTCACTAACGGAGTTAAATCCCAGGATCTGTGTCTTCCTACAAGCAAGAGTTCATTTCTGGTTAACCCAGTTAATTTGGGGCTCAAATGATTTTTTGCAGTTAGCGAACCATACGCTATTCTCACTATTAACTGAAGAGGATTTATGTAAGAGGAGCTGTGGTATCTATCAGTTTCATAAGCAGAGTTTAACTACATATGGTCTGTATGAGTCGGAAACACAGTTCTTTTTTTCTGGGCATGCTCATGTTTCTCACAATGTTGTAGACTCTGGAAAGAAGAGCTTGCTTCTTGCGTTATAACAGAGAGTGTTTCAGGGATGAGCACTCTGGTCTGAATTTGTCTTCAGAAACGGAGTTAAACCCCAGGATCAGTGTCTTCCTATAAGCAAGTGTTCATTACCTGTAAACCCAGTGAATTTTGGGCTCAAATGATTTTTCGCAGTTCACGAACCCAACATGATTCTCACAATTAACTAAAGTGGATTTATGTAAGAGGACCTGTGGTTTGTATCAGTTTCATGAGCAGAGTTGAACTACATATGGTCTGTATGAGTAGGAAACAAGTTCTTTTTTTCAGTTGATGCATATGGTTCTTGCTGTATTTTAGACTCAGGAAAGAAGAGCTTGCTTCTTCGTTTAAACAGAGTGTGTTTCAGGGATGAGAACTCTGGTCTGAATTTCCCTGCAGAAACGGATTTAAACACCAGGATATGTGGTGTCCTGCAAGCAAGAGTTCATTACCTGTAAACCCAGTGAATTTTGGGCTCAAATGATTTTTCGCAGTTCACAAACCCAACATGATTCTCACTATTAACAAAAGAGGATTTATGTAAGAGGACCTGTGGTTTGTATCAGTTTCAAAAGCAGAGTTGAACCACATATGGTCTGTATGAGTACGAAACACAGAATTTTTTTCAGGGCATGCTCATGGTTCTTGCTGTATTTTAGACTCTGGAAAGAAGAGCTTGCTTCTTGCGTTATAGCAGAGAGTGTTTCAGGGATGAGAACTCTGGTCTGAATTTCCCTTCACAAATGGAGTTATACCACAGGATCTGTGTCTTCCTACAGCAAGAGTTCATTTCTGGTTAACCCAGTTTATTTTGGTCTCCAATGATTTTTCGCAGTTAACCAACCCAATGCGATTCTCACTATTATGTAAAGAGCATTTATGTAAGAGGAGCCGTGGTTTTTATCAGGTTCATAAGTAGAGTTGAACTACATATGGTCCTTATGAGTAGGAAACACAGTTCTTCTTTTCATGGCATGCTCATGGTTCTTGCTGTATTTTAGACTCTGGAAAGAAGAATTTGCTTCTTGTGTTATAACAGAGGGTGTTTCAGGGATGAGAACTGTGGTCTGAATTTTCCGTCAGAAACGGAGTTAAACCCCAGGATCTGTGTCTTCCTACAAGCAAGAGTACATTTCTGGTAAACCCAGTGAGTTTTGGCCTCAAAGGTT
Source organism: Onychomys arenicola (assembly GCA_949786405.1). Lineage (NCBI taxonomy): Eukaryota > Metazoa > Chordata > Mammalia > Rodentia > Cricetidae > Onychomys > Onychomys arenicola. The sequence continues at coordinate 3,298,697 of CATKUM010000003.1, forward strand.
TTTTCACAGTTCGCGAACCCTACGCTATTCTCACTATTAACAAAAGAGGAGTTATGTAAGAGGACCTGTGGTTTGTATCAGTTTCATGAGCAGAGTTGAACTACATATGGTCTGTATGAGTAGGAAACAAGTTCTTTTTTTCAGTTGATGCATATGGTTCTTGCTATATTTTAGACTCAGGAAAGAAGAGCTTGCTTCTTCGTTTAAACAGAGTGTGTTTCAGGGATGAGAACTCTGGTCTGAATTTCCCTGCAGAAACGGATTTAAACACCAGGATATGTGTTGTCCTGCAAGCAAGAGTTCATTACCTGTAAACCCAGTGAATTTTGGGCTCAAATGATTTTTCGCAGTTCACAAACCCAACATGATTCTCACTATTAACAAAAGAGGATTTATGTAAGAGGACCTGTGGTTTGTATCAGTTTCAAAGGCAGAGTTGAACTACATATGGTCCTTATGAGTAGGAAAGACAGTTCATTTTTGCAGGGCATGCTCATGGTTCTCGCTGTATTTTAGACAGTGGAAAGAAGTGCTTGCTTCTTGTGTTTTAAACAGTGTGTTTCAGGGATGAGAACTCTGGTCTGAATTTCCCTCCATTAACGGAGTTAAACCCCAAGATCTGTGTCTTCTCCAAGCAAGAGTTAAGTTCTGGTAAACCCAGTGAATTTTGGGATCAAAGATTTTTCGCAGTTCAGGATAACAATGCTATTCTCACTATTAACTAAAGAGCATTTATGTAAGAGGTGTTGTAGTCTGTATCAGTTTTATAAGAAGAGTTGAACTACATATTGTCCGTATGAATAGGAAACACAGTTCTTTTTTTCAGGCCATGTTCATCGTTCTTGCTGTATATTAGACTCTGGAAAGAAGAGCTTGCTTCTTCGTTTAAACAGAGTGTGTTTCAGTTATGAGAACTCAGGTCTGAATTTCCCTTCATTAAGGGAGTTAAACCCCAGGATCTGTGTCTTCCGACAAGCAAGAGTTCAGTTCTGCTAAACCCAGTGATTTATGGGCTCAAATGATTTTTCTCAGTTCAGGAACACAACACTATTCTCACAATTAACTAAAGAGCATTTATTTAATTGGAGGTGTGGTCTGTATCAGTTTCATTAGCAGAGTTGAACAACATATGGTACATATGACTAGGAAACACAGTTCTTTTTTCAGGGCATGCTCATGGTTCTTTCTGTATTTTAGAGTCTGGAAAGAAGAGCTTGCTTCTTCGTTTAAACAGAGTGTGTTTCAGTTATGAGAACTCGGGTCTGAATTTTCCTGCAGAAACCGAGTTAAACCCCAGGATCTGTGTCTTCCTACAAGCAAGAGTTCATTTCTGGTAAACCCAGTGATTTTTGGGCTCAAATGATTTTTCGCAGTTCACGAACCCAACATGATTCTCACTATTAACTAAAGAGGATTTATGAAAGAGGAGCTGTTGTTTGTATCAGTTTCATAAGCAGAGTTGAACTACATATGGTCTGTATGAGTCGGAAACACAGTTCGTTTTTCTGGGCATGCTCATGTTTCTTACTATATTGGAGACGCTGGAAAGTAGAGGATGATTCTTGCCTTAAAACAGAGTGTTTTTCAGGCATGAGAACTCTGTTCCTAATTTGCCTTCAGAAACGGAGTAAAACCCCAGGATCTGTGTCTTCCTACAAGCAAGAGTTCATTTCTGGGAAACCCAGTAAATTTTGGGCTTAAATGATTTTTCGCAGTTCACGAACCCTACGCTATTCTCACTATTAACTAAAGAGCATTTATGTAAGATGAGCCGTGGTTTGTATCAGTTTCATGAGCAGAGTTGAACTACATATGGTCTGTATGAGTAGGAAACAAGTTCTTTTTTTCAGTTGATGCATATGGTTCTTGCTGTATTTTAGACTCAGGAAAGAAGAGCTTGCTTCTTCGTTTAAACAGAGTGTGTTTCAGGGATGAGAACTCTGGTCTGAATTTCCCTGCAGAAACGGATTTTAACACCAGGATATGTGGTGTCCTGCAAGCAAGAGTTCATTACCTGTAAACCCAGAGACTTTTGGGCTCAAATGATTTTTCGCAGTTCACAAACCCAACATGATTCTCACTATTAACAAAAGAGGATTTATGTAAGAGGACCTGTGGTTTGTATCAGTTTCAAAAGCAGAGTTGAACCCCATATGGTCTGTATGAGTACGAAACACAGAATTTTTTTCAGGGCATGCTCATGGTTCTTGCTGTATTTTAGACTCTGGAAAGAAGAGCTTGCTTCTTGCGTTATAGCAGAGAGTGTTTCAGGGATGAGAACTCTGGTCTGAATTTCCCTTCACAAACGGAGTTATACCACAGGATCTGTGTCTTCCTACAGCAAGAGTTCATTTCTGGTTAACCCAGTTTATTTTGGTCTCCAATGATTTTTCGCAATTAACCAACCCAATGCGATTCTCACTATTAAGTAAAGAGCATTTATGTAAGAGGAGCTGTGGTTTTTATCAGGTTCATAAGTAGAGTTGAACTACATATGGTCCTTATGAGTAGGAAACACAGTTCTTCTTTTCATGGCATGCTCATGGTTCTTGCTGTATTTTAGACTCTGGAAAGAAGAGTTTGCTTCTTGTGTTATAACAGAGTGTGTTTCAGGGATGAGAACTGTGGTCTGAATTTTCCTTCAGAAACGGAGTTAAACCCCAGGATCTGTGTCTTCCTAAAAGCAAGAGTTCAGTTCTGGTAAACCCAGTGAATTTTGGACTCAAATGATTTTTTCCAATTCAGGAACCCATCGCTATTCTCACTATGAAATAAAGAGCAATTATGTAAGAGGAGGTGTGGTCTGTATCAGTTTCGAAAGCAGAGTTGATCTAAATATGGTCCGTATGAATAGGAAACACAGTTCTTTTTTTCAGGCAGTGCTCATGGTTCTTGCGGTATTTTAGACTCTGGAAAAAAGAGCTTGCTTCTTCGTTGAAACAGAGAGTGTTTCAGGGATGAGAACTCTGTTCTGAATTTCCCTGCAGAAACGGATTTAAACACCAGGATAAGTCTTGTCCTGCAAGCAAGAGTTCATTACCTGTAATCCCAGTGAATTTTGGGCTCAAATGATTTTTTGCAGTTCACGAACCCAACTTGATTCTCACTATTAACTAAAGAGCATTTATGTAAGAGGAGCAGTGGTTTGTATCAGTTTCAAAAGCAGAGTTGAACCACATATGGTCTGTATGAGTACGAAACTCAGAATTTTTTTCAGGGCATGCTCATGGTTCTTGCTGTATTTTAGACTCTGGAAAGAAGAGCTTGCTTCTTGCATTAAGCAGGGTGTGTTTCATGGAGGAGAACTCTGGTCTGAATTTCCCTTCACTAACGGAGTTAAATCCCAGGATCTGTGTCTTCCTACAAGCAAGAGTTCATTTCTGGTTAACCCAGTTAATTTGGGGCTCAAATGATTTTTCGCAGTTAGCGAAACATACGCTATTCTCACTATTAACTGAAGAGGATTTATGTAAGAGGAGCTGTGGTATCTATCAGTTTCATAAGCAGAGTTGAACTACATATGGTCTGTATGAGTAGGAAACACATATCTTTTTTCTGGGCATGCTCATATTTCTTAGTATATTGGAGACGCTGGAAAGAAGAGGATGATTCTTGCCTTAAAACACTGTGTTTTTCAGGGATGAGTACTCTGGTCTGAATTTCCCTTCAGAAACGGAGTTAAACCCCAGGATCAGTGTCTTCCTACAAGCAAGAGTTCATTTCTGGTAAACCCAGTGAATTTTGGGCTCAAATGGCTTTTCACAGTTCACGAACCCAACATGATTCTCACTATTAACAAAAGAGCATTTGTGTAAGAGGAGCCGTGGTTTGTATCAGTTTCATGAGCAGAGTTGAAGTAAATATGGTCCTTATGAGTAAGAAAGACAGTTCTTTTTTGCAGGGCATGTTCATGGTTCTTGCTGTATTTTAGACACTGGAAAGAAGAGCTTGCTTCTTGCGTTATAACAGAGGGTGTTTCAGGGATGAGAACTCTGGTCTGAATTTCCTTTCATTAACGGAGGTGAACCCCAGGATCTGTGTCTTCCTACAAACAAGAGTTCAGTTCCGGTAAACACAGTGAATTTTGGGCTCAATGACTTTTCGCAGTTCAGGAACCGAACGCTATTCTCACTATTAACTAAAGAGCATTTATGTAAGAGGCGGTGTGGTCTGTATCAGTTTCATAAGCAGAGCTGAACTACATATGGTCCGTATGAGTAGGAAACACAGTTCATTTTTCAAGGCATGTTCATGGTTCTTACTGTATATTAGACTCTGGAAAGAAGAGCTTGCTTCTTCGTTTAAACAGAGTGTTTTTCAGGGATGAGAACTCTGGTCTGAATTTCCCTGCAGAAACGGATTTAAATACCAGGATATGTGTTGTCCTGCAAGCAAGAGTTCATTTCTGGTAAACCCAGTGATTTTTGGGCTCAAATGATTTTTCGCAGTTCACAAACTCAACATGATTCTCACTATTAACTAAAGGGGATTTATGAAAGAGGAGCTGTGGTTTGTATCAGTTTCATGAGCAGAGTTGAACTACATATGGTCTGTATGAGTCGGAAACACAGTTCTTTTTTTCTGGGCATGCTCATGTTTCTTACTATATTGGAGAGGCTGGAAAGTAGAGGATGATTCTTGCCTTAAAACAGAGTGTTTTTAAGGCATGAGAACTCTGGTCTCAAATACCTTCAGAAATGGACTTAAACCCCAGGATTTGTGTATTCCTACATGCAAGAGTTCATTTCTGGTAAACCCAGTAAATTTTCGGCTCAAATGATTTTCGCAGTTCACAAACCCTACGCTATTCTCACTATTAACTAAAGAGCGTTTATGTAAGAAGAGCCGTGGTTTGTATCAGTTTCATAAGCACAGTTGAACTACATATGGTCCTTATGAGTAGGAAACACTGTTCTTTTGTTCAGGGCATGCTCATGGTTCTTGCTATATTTTAGATTCTGGAAAGAAGAGCTTGCTTCTGGCATTAAAACAGAATGTGTTTCAGGGATGAGAACTCTGATCTGAATTTCCCTTCATTAACGGAGTTAATCCCTAGGATCTGTGTCTTCTAACAAGCAAGAGTTCAGTTCTGGTAAACCCACTGAAGTTTGGGCTCAAATGATTTTTCGAAGCTCAGGAACCCAATGCTATTCTCAATATTAACTAAAGAGCATTCATGTAAGGGGAGGTGTGGTCTGTATCACTTTCATAAGCTGAGTTAAAATACATATGGTCCGTTTGAATAGGAAACACAGTTCTTTTTTTCAGTCAATGGTCATGGTTCTTTCTGTATTTTAGACTCTGGAAATAAGAGATTGCATCTTCGTTTAAATTGTGTGTTTCAGTGATGAGAACTCTGATCTGAATTTCCCTGCTGAAATGGAGTTAAACCCCAGGATCTGTGTCTTCCTACAAGCAAGATTTCATTTCTGGTAAACCCAGTTAATTTTGGACTCAAATGTTTTTTCGCAGTTCACGAAACCTACGCTATTCTCACTATTAACTAAAGAGGATTTATGTGAGAGGAGCTGTGGTTTCTATCAGTTTCATGAGCAGAGTTGAAATACATATGGTCTGTATGAGTAGGAAACACAGATCTTTTTTTCTGGGCATGCTCAGGTTTCTTAGTATATCAGAGACGCTGGAAAGAAGAGGATGATTCTTGCCTTAAAACAGAGTGTTTTTCAGGGATGAGAACTCTGGTCTGAACTTGCCTTCAGAAACGGAGTTAATCCCCAGGATCAGTGTCTTCCTACAAGCAAGAGTTCATTTCAGGTTAACCCAGTGAATTGTGGGCTCAAAAGATTTTTCGCTGTTCACGAACCCAACATGATTCTCACTATTAACAAAAGAGCATTTGTGTAAGAGGAGCCGTGGTTTGTATCAGTTTCATGAGCAGAGTTGAACTACATATGGTCCTTATGAGTAGGAAAGACAGTTCATTTTTTCAGGGCATGCTCATGGTTCTTGCTGTATTTTAGACAGTGGAAAGAAGAGCTTGCTTCTTGTGTTTTAAACAGTGTGTTTCAGGGATGAGAACTCTGGTCTGAATTTCCCTCCATTAACGGAATTAAACCCCAAGATCTGTGTCTTCTCCAAGCAAGAGTTAAGTTCTGGTAAACCCAGTGAATTTTGGGATCAAAGATTTTTCGCAGTTCAGGAACACAATGCTATTCTCACTATTAACTAAAGAGCATTTATGTAAGAGGCGTTGTGGTCTGTATCAGTTTTATAAGAAGAGTTGAACTACATATTGTCCGTATGAATAGGAAACACAGTTCTTTTTTTCAGGCCATGTTCATCGTTCTTGCTGTATATTAGACTCTGGAAAGAAGAGCTTGCTTCTTCGTTTAAACAGAGTGTGTTTCAGTTATGAGAACTCGGGTCTGAATTTCCCTTCATTAAGGGAGTTAAACCCCAGGATCTGTGTCTTCTGTCAAGCAAGAGTTCAGTTCTACTAAACCCAGTGAATTATGGGCTCAAATGATTTTTCTCAGTTCAGGAACACAACACTATTCTCACAATTAACTAAAGAGCATTTATTTAATTGGAGGTGTGGTCTGTATCAGTTTCATTAGCAGAGTTGAACAACATATGGTACATATGACTAGGAAACACAGTTCTTTTTTCAGGGCATGCTCATGGTTCTTTCTGTATTTTAGAGTCTGGAAAGAAGAGCTTGCTTCTTCGTTTAAACAGAGTGTGTTTCAGTTATGAGAACTCGGGTCTGAATTTTCCAGCAGAAACCGAGTTAAACCCCAGGATCTGTGTCTTCCTACACGCAAGAGTTCATTTCTGGTAAACACAGTGATTTTTGGGCTCAAATGAGTTTTCGCAGTTCACGAACCCAACATGATTCTCACTATTAACTAAAGAGGATTTATGAAAGAGGAGCTGTTGTTTGTATCAGTTTCATAAGCAGAGTTGAACTACATATGGTCTGTATGAGTCGAAAACACAGTTCTTTTTTTCTGGGCATGCTCATGTTTCTTACTATATTGGAGACGCTGGAAAGTAGAGGATGATTCTTGCCTTAAAACAGAGTGTTTTTCAGGCATGAGAACTCTGTTCCTAATTTGCCTTCAGAAACGGAGTAAAACCCCAGGATCTGTGTCTTCCTACAAGCAAGAGTTCATTTCTGGGAAAGCCAGTAAATTTTGGGCTTAAATGATTTTTCGCAGTTCACGAACCCTACGCTATTCTCACTATTAACTAAAGAGCATTTATGTAAGAGGAGCCGAGGTTTGTATCAGTTTCATAAGCAGAGTTGAACTACATATAGTCCTTATGAGTAGGAAACACTGTTTTTTGTTTCAGGGCATGCTCATGGTTCTTGCTGTATTTTAGACTCTTGAAAGAAGATCTTGCTTCTTGCATTAAAACAGAATGTGTTTCAGGGATGAGAACTCTGGTCTGAATTTCCCTTCATTAACGGAGTTATACCCCAGGATCTGTATCTTCTAACAAGCAAGAGTTCAGTTCTGGTAAACCCAGTGAATTTTGGGATCAAATGATTTTTCGCAGTTCAGGAACCCAACGCTATTCTCACTATTAACTAAAGAGCATTTATGTAAGAGGCGGTGTGGTCTGTATCAGTTTCATGTGCAGAGTTGAACTACATATGGTCCATATGAATTGGAAACACAGTTCTTTTTTTCAGGCCATGTTCATTGTTCTTGTTGTATATTAGACTCTGGAAAGAAGAGCTTGCTTCTTCGTTTAAACAGAGTGTGTTTCAGGGATGAGAACTCTGGTCTGAATTTCCCTGCAGAAATGGAGTTAAACCCCAGGATCTGTGTCTTTCTACAAGCAAGAGTTCATTTCTGGTAAACCCATTGATTTTTGGGCTCAAATGATTTATCGCAGTTCACGAACCCAACATGATTCTCACTATTAACTAAAGAGGATTTATGAAAGAGGAGATGTGGTTTGTATCAGTTTCATAAGCAGAGTTGAACTACATATAGTCTGTATGAGTCGGAAACACAGTTCTTTTTTTCTGGGCATTCTCATGTTTCTTACAATATTGGAGACGTTGGAAATAGAGGATGATTCTTGCATTAAAACAGAGTGTTTTTCAGGCATGAGAACTCTGTTCTCAATTTGCCTTCAGAAACGGAGTTAAACCCCAGGATCTGTGTCTTCCTACAATCAAGAGTTCATTTCTGGTAAACCCAGTAATTTTTGGGCACAAATGATTTTTCCCAGTTCACGAACCATCTGCTATTCTAACAATTAACTAAAGAGCATTTATGTAAGAGGAGCCATGGTTTGTATCAGTTTCCTAAGCAGAGTTGAACTACATATGGTCCTTATGAGTAGGAAACACTGTTCTTTTTTTCAGGGCATGCTCATGGTTCTTGCTGTATTTTAGAATCTGGAAAGAAGATCTTGCTTCTTGCATTAAAACAGAATGTGTTTCAGGGATGAGAACTCTGGTCTGAATTTCCCTTAATTAACGGAGTTAAACCCCAGGATCTGTGTCTTCCTACAAGCAAGAGTTCAGTTCTGGTAAACCCAGTGAATTTTGGGCTCAAATGATTTTTTCACAGTTCAGGAACCCAACGCTATTCTCACAATTAACTAAAGAGCATTTATTTAAGTGGAGGTGTGGTCTGTATCAGTTTCATGAGCAGAGTTGTACTACATATGGTCCGTATGTGTAAAAAAACACAGTTCTTTTTTTAAGGGAATGCTCATGGTTCTTGCTGTATTTTATAGTCTGGAAAGAAGTGCTTGCTTCTTGCTTTAAAACAAAGTGTGTTTCAGGGAAGAGAACTCTGGTCTGAATTTCCCTTCAGAAATGGAGTTAAACCCCAGGATCTGTGTCTTCCTACAAGCAAGTGTTCATTTCTGGTAAACAAAGTGAATTTTGGCTCAAATGATTTTTCGCAGTTCACGAACCCAACGGGATTCTCACTATTAACTAAAGAGCATTTATTTAATGGAGGTGTGGTCTGTATCAGTTTTATAAGAAGAGTTGAACTACATATTGTCCGTATGAATAGGAAACACAGTTCTTTTTTTCAGGCCATGTTCATCGTTCTTGCTGTATATTAGACTCTGGAAAGAAGAGCTTGCTTCTTCGTTTAAACAGAGTGTGTTTCAGTTATGACAACTCGGGTCTGAATTTCTCTTCATTAACGGAGTTAAACCCCAGGATCTGTGTCTTCCGACAAGCAAGAGTTCAGTTCTGCTAAACCCAGTGAATTATGGGCTCAAATGATTTTTCTCAGTTCAGGAACACAACACTATTCTCACAATTAACTAAAGAGCATTTATTTAATTGGAGGTGTGGTCTGTATCAGTTTCATTAGCAGAGTTGAACAACATATGGTACATATGACTAGGAAACACAGTTCTTTTTTCAGGGCATGCTCATGGTTCTTTCTGTATTTTAGAGTCTGGAAAGAAGAGCTTGCTTCTTTGTTTAAACAGACTGTGTTTCAGTTATGAGAACTCGGGTCTGAATTTTCCTGCAGAAACCGAGTTAAACCCCAGGATCTGTGTCTTCCTACAAGCAAGAGTTCATTTCTGGTAAACCCAGTGATTTTTGGGCTCAAATGATTTTTCGCAGTTCACGAACCCAATATGATTCTCACTATTAACTAAAGAGGATTTATGAAAGAGGAGCTGTTGTTTGTATCAGTTTCATAAGCAGAGTTGAACTACATATAGTCTGTATGAGTCGGAAACACAGTTCTTTTTTTCTGGGCATGCTCATGTTTCTTACTATATTGGAGAAGTTGGAAAGTAGAGGATGATTCTTGCATTAAAACAGAGTGTTTTTCAGGCATGAGAACTCTGTTCTCAATTTGCCTTCAGAAACGGAGTTAAACCCCAGGATCTGTGTCTTCCTAAAAGCAAGAGTTCATTTCTCGTTAACCCAGTGAATTTTGGCTCAAATGATTTTTCGCAGTTCACGAACCCAAGGTGATTCTAACTATTAACTAAAGAGCATTTATTTAATGGAGGTGTGGTCTGTATCAGTTTCATAAGCAGAGTTGAACAACATATGGTACATATGACTAGGAAACACAGTTCTTTTTTCAGGGCATGCTCATGGTTCTTTCTGTATTTTAGAATCTGGAAAGAAGAGCTTGCTTCTTTGTTTAAACAGAGTGTGTTTCAGTTATGAGAACTCGGGTCTGAATTTTCCTGCAGAAACCGAGTTAAACCCCAGGATCTGTGTCTTCCTACAAGCAAGAGTTCATTTCTGGTAAACCCAGTGATTTTTGGGCTCAAATGATTTTTCGCAGTTCACGAACCCAACATGATTCTCACTATTACCTAAAGAGGATTTATGAAAGAGGAGCTGTTGTTTGTATCAGTTTCATAAGCAGAGTTGAACTACATATAGTCTGTATGAGTCGGAAACACAGTTCTTTTTTTCTGGGCATGCTCATGTTTCTTACTATATTGGAGAAGTTGGAAAGTAGAGGATGATTCTTGCATTAAAACAGAGTGTTTTTCAGGCATGAGAACTCTGTTCTCAATTTGCCTTCAGAAACGGAGTTAAACCCCAGGATCTGTGTCTTCCTAAAAGCAAGAGTTCATTTCTCGTTAACCCAGTGAATTTTGGCTCAAATGATTTTTCGCAGTTCACGAACCCAACGTGATTCTAACTATTAACTAAAGAGCATTTATTTAATGGAGGTGTGGTCTGTATCAGTTTCATAAGCAGAGTTGAACAACATATGGTACATATGACTAGGAAACACAGTTCCTTTTTTCAGGGCATGCTCATGGTTCTTGCTGTATTTTAGACTCTGGAAACAAGAGCTTGCTTCTTGCATTAAAACAGAATGTGTTTCATGGATGAGAACTCTGGTCTGAATTTCCCTTAATTAACGGAGTTAAACCCCAGGATCTGTGTCTTCCTACAAGCAAGAGTTCAGTTCTGGTAAACCCAGTGAATTTTGGGCTCAAATGATTTTTCACTGTTCACGAACCCAACGCGATTCTCAGTATTAACTAAAGAGCATTTATGTTAGAGGAGCTGTGGTTTGTATCAGTTTCATAAGCAGAGTTGAACTACATATGGCCCGTATGAGTAGGAAACATAGTTCTTTTTTTCTGGGCATGCTCATGTTTCTTAGTATATGGAGACCCTGGAAAGAAGAGGATGATTCTTGCCTTAAAACAGAGTGTTTTTCAGGGTTGAGAACTCGGGTCTGAACTTGCCTTCAGAAACTGAGTTAAACACCAGGATCAGTGTCTTCCTACAAGCAAGTGTTCATTTCTGGTAAACCCAGTGATTTGGGGCTCAAATGATATTTCGCAGTTCACGAACCCAACATCGTTCTCACTATTAACTAAAGAGGATTTATGTAAGAGGAGCTGTGGTTTGTATCAGTTTCATAAGCAGAGTTGAACTACATATGGTCCGTCTGAGTAGGAAACACAGTTCTTTTTTTCAGGGCATGCTCAAGGTTCGTGCTCTATTTTAGACTCTGGAAAGAAGAGCTTGCTTCTTGTGGTAAAACAGAGTGTGTTTCAGGGATGAGAACTCTGGTCTGAATTTCCCTTCAGAAACGGAGTTAAACCCCAGGATCTGTGTCTTCCTACAAGCAAGTGTTCATTTCTGGTAAACAAAGTGAATTTTGGGCTCAAATGATTTTTCATAGTTCAGCAACCCAAACCGATTCTCACTATTAACTAAAGAGCATTTATGTAAGAGGAGCCGAGGTTTGTATCAGTTTCATAAGCAGAGTTGAACTACATATAGTCCTTATGAGTAGGAAACACTGTTTTTTGTTTCAGGGCATGCTCATGGTTCTTGCTGTATTTTAGACTCTTGAAAGAAGATCTTGCTTCTTGCATTAAAACAGAATGTGTTTCAGGGATGAGAACTCTGGTCTGAATTTCCCTTCATTAACGGAGTTATACCCCAGGATCTGTATCTTCTAACAAGCAAGAGTTCAGTTCTGGTAAACCCAGTGAATTTTGGGATCAAATGATTTTTCGCAGTTCATGAACCCAACGCTATTCTCACTATTAACTAAAGAGCATTTATGTAAGAGGCGGTGTGGTCTGTATCAGTTTCATGTGCAGAGTTGAACTACATATGGTCCATATGAATTGGAAACACAGTTCTTTTTTTCAGGCCATGTTCATTGTTCTTGTTGTATATTAGACTCTGGAAAGAAGAGCTTGCTTCTTCGTTTAAACAGAGTGTGTTTCAGGGATGAGAACTCTGGTCTGAATTTCCCTGCAGAAATGGAGTTAAACCCCAGGATCTGTGTCTTTCTACAAGCAAGAGTTCATTTCTGGTAAACCCATTGATTTTTGGGCTCAAATGATTTATCGCAGTTCACGAACCCAACATGATTCTCACTATTAACTAAAGAGGATTTATGAAAGAGGAGATGTGATTTGTATCAGTTTCATAAGCAGAGTTGAACTACATATAGTCTGTATGAGTCGGAAACACAGTTCTTTTTTTCTGGGCATTCTCATGTTTCTTACAATATTGGAGACGTTGGAAAGTAGAGGATGATTCTTGCATTAAAACAGAGTGTTTTTCAGGCATGAGAACTCTGTTCTCAATTTGCCTTCAGAAACGGAGTTAAACCCCAGGATCTGTGTCTTCCTACAATCAAGAGTTCATTTCTGGTAAACCCAGTAATTTTTGGGCACAAATGATTTTTCCCAGTTCACGAACCATCTGCTATTCTAACAATTAACTAAAGAGCATTTATGTAAGAGGAGCCATGGTTTGTATCAGTTTCCTAAGCAGAGTTGAACTACATATGGTCCTTATGAGTAGGAAACACTGTTCTTTTTTTCAGGGCATGCTCATGGTTCTTGCTGTATTTTAGAATCTGGAAAGAAGATCTTGCTTCTTGCATTAAAACAGAATGTGTTTCAGGGATGAGAACTCTGGTCTGAATTTCCCTTAATTAACGGAGTTAAACCCCAGGATCTGTGTCTTCCTACAAGCAAGAGTTCAGTTCTGGTAAACCCAGTGAATTTTGGGCTCAAATGATTTCTTCACAGTTCAGGAACCCAACGCTATTCTCACAATTAACTAAAGAGCATTTATTTAAGTGGAGGTGTGGTCTGTATCAGTTTCATGAGCAGAGTTGTACTACATATGGTCCGTATGTGTAAAAAAACACAGTTCTTTTTTTAAGGGAATGCTCATGGTTCTTGCTGTATTTTATAGTCTGGAAAGAAGTGCTTGCTTCTTGCTTTAAAACAAAGTGTGTTTCAGGGAAGAGAACTCTGGTCTGAATTTCCCTTCAGAAATGGAGTTAAACCCCAGGATCTGTGTCTTCCTACAAGCAAGTGTTCATTTCTGGTAAACAAAGTGAATTTTGGGCTCAAATGATTTTTCATAGTTCAGCAACCAAAACCGATTCTCACTATTAACTAAAGAGCACTAATGTAAGAGGAGCTGTGGTTTTTATCAGTTTCATGAGCAGTGTTGAACTACATATGGTCCGTATGAGTCGGAAACACAGTTCTTTTTTTCAGGGCATGCTCATCGTTCTTGCTTTATTTTAGACTCTGGAAAGAAGAGCTTGCTTCTTGCGTTTATACAGAGTGCGTTTCAGGGATGAGAACTCTGGTCTGAATTTCCCTTTGGAAATGGAGTTAAATCCCAGGATCTGTGTCTTCCTACAAGCAAGAGTTCATTTCTGGTTAACCCAGTGAATTTTGGCTCAAATGATTTTTCGCAGTTCACGAACCCAACGGGATTCTCACTATTAACTAAAGAGCATTTATTTAATGGAGGTGTGGTCTGTATCAGTTTTATAAGAAGAGTTGAACTACATATTGTCCGTATGAATAGGAAACACAGTTCTTTTTTTCAGGCCATGTTCATCGTTCTTGCTGTATATTAGACTCTGGAAAGAAGAGCTTGCTTCTTCGTTTAAACAGAGTGTGTTTCAGTTATGACAACTCGGGTCTGAATTTCTCTTCATTAACGGAGTTAAACCCCAGGATCTGTGTCTTCCGACAAGCAAGAGTTCAGTTCTGCTAAACCCAGTGAATTATGGGCTCAAATGATTTTTCTCAGTTCAGGAACACAACACTATTCTCACAATTAACTAAAGAGCATTTATTTAATTGGAGGTGTGGTCTGTATCAGTTTCATTAGCAGAGTTGAACAACATATGGTACATATGACTAGGAAACACAGTTCTTTTTTCAGGGCATGCTCATGGTTCTTTCTGTATTTTAGAGTCTGGAAAGAAGAGCTTGCTTCTTTGTTTAAACAGACTGTGTTTCAGTTATGAGAACTCGGGTCTGAATTTTCCTGCAGAAACCGAGTTAAACCCCAGGATCTGTGTCTTCCTACAAGCAAGAGTTCATTTCTGGTAAACCCAGTGATTTTTGGGCTCAAATGATTTTTCGCAGTTCACGAACCCAATATGATTCTCACTATTAACTAAAGAGGATTTATGAAAGAGGAGCTGTTGTTTGTATCAGTTTCATAAGCAGAGTTGAACTACATATAGTCTGTATGAGTCGGAAACACAGTTCTTTTTTTCTGGGCATGCTCATGTTTCTTACTATTTTGGAGAAGTTGGAAAGTAGAGGATGATTCTTGCATTAAAACAGAGTGTTTTTCAGGCATGAGAACTCTGTTCTCAATTTGCCTTCAGAAACGGAGTTAAACCCCAGGATCTGTGTCTTCCTAAAAGCAAGAGTTCATTTCTCGTTAACCCAGTGAATTTTGGCTCAAATGATTTTTCGCAGTTCACGAACCCAAGGTGATTCTAACTATTAACTAAAGAGCATTTATTTAATGGAGGTGTGGTCTGTATCAGTTTCATAAGCAGAGTTGAACAACATATGGTACATATGACTAGGAAACACAGTTCTTTTTTCAGGGCATGCTCATGGTTCTTTCTGTATTTTAGAATCTGGAAAGAAGAGCTTGCTTCTTTGTTTAAACAGAGTGTGTTTCAGTTATGAGAACTCGGGTCTGAATTTTCCTGCAGAAACCGAGTTAAACCCCAGGATCTGTGTCTTCCTACAAGCAAGAGTTCATTTCTGGTAAACCCAGTGATTTTTGGGCTCAAATGATTTTTCGCAGTTCACGAACCCAACATGATTCTCACTATTACCTAAAGAGGATTTATGAAAGAGGAGCTGTTGTTTGTATCAGTTTCATAAGCAGAGTTGAACTACATATAGTCTGTATGAGTCGGAAACACAGTTCTTTTTTTCTGGGCATGCTCATGTTTCTTACTATATTGGAGAAGTTGGAAAGTAGAGGATGATTCTTGCATTAAAACAGAGTGTTTTTCAGGCATGAGAACTCTGTTCTCAATTTGCCTTCAGAAACGGAGTTAAACCCCAGGATCTGTGTCTTCCTAAAAGCAAGAGTTCATTTCTCGTTAACCCAGTGAATTTTGGCTCAAATGATTTTTCGCAGTTCACGAACCCAACGTGATTCTAACTATTAACTAAAGAGCATTTATTTAATGGAGGTGTGGTCTGTATCAGTTTCATAAGCAGAGTTGAACAACATATGGTACATATGACTAGGAAACACAGTTCCTTTTTTCAGGGCATGCTCATGGTTCTTGCTGTATTTTAGACTCTGGAAACAAGAGCTTGCTTCTTGCATTAAAACAGAATGTGTTTCATGGATGAGAACTCTGGTCTGAATTTCCCTTAATTAACGGAGTTAAACCCCAGGATCTGTGTCTTCCTACAAGCAAGAGTTCAGTTCTGGTAAACCCAGTGAATTTTGGGCTCAAATGATTTTTCACTGTTCACGAACCCAACGCGATTCTCAGTATTAACTAAAGAGCATTTATGTTAGAGGAGCTGTGGTTTGTATCAGTTTCATAAGCAGAGTTGAACTACATATGGCCCGTATGAGTAGGAAACATAGTTCTTTTTTTCTGGGCATGCTCATGTTTCTTAGTATATGGAGACCCTGGAAAGAAGAGGATGATTCTTGCCTTAAAACAGAGTGTTTTTCAGGGTTGAGAACTCGGGTCTGAATTTTTCTTCAGAAACTGAGTTAAACACCAGGATCAGTGTCTTCCTACAAGCAAGTGTTCATTTCTGGTAAACCCAGTGATTTGGGGCTCAAATGATATTTCGCAGTTCACGAACCCAACATCGTTCTCACTATTAACTAAAGAGGATTTATGTAAGAGGAGCTGTGGTTTGTATCAGTTTCATAAGCAGAGTTGAACTACATATGGTCCGTCTGAGTAGGAAACACAGTTCTTTTTTTCAGGGCATGCTCAAGGTTCTTGCTCTATTTTAGACTCTGGAAAGAAGAGCTTGCTTCTTGTGGTAAAACAGAGTGTGTTTCAGGGATGAGAACTCTGGTCTGAATTTCCCTTCAGAAACGGAGTTAAACCCCAGGATCTGTGTCTTCCTACAAGCAAGTGTTCATTTCTGGTAAACAAAGTGAATTTTGGGCTCAAATGATTTTTCATAGTTCAGCAACCCAAACCGATTCTCACTATTAACTAAAGAGCACTAATGTAAGAGGAGCTGTGGTTTGTATCAGTTTCATAAGCAGAGTTGAACTACATATGGTCCGTATGAGTCGGAAACACAGTTCTTTTTTTCAGGGCATGCTCATCGTTCTTGCTTTATTTTAGACTCTGGAAAGAAGAGCTTGCTTCTTGCGTTTATACAGAGTGCGTTTCAGGGATGAGAACTCTGGTCTGAATTTCCCTTCGGAAATGGAGTTAAATCCCAGGATCTGTGTCTTCCTACAAGCAAGAGTTCATTTCTGGTAAACCCAGTAATTTTTGGGCGCAAATGATTTTTCGCAGTTCACGAACCATCCGCTACTCTAACAATTAACTAAAGAGCATTTATGTAAGAGGAGCCATGGTTTGTATCAGTTTCCTAAGCAGAGTTGAACTACATATGGTCCTTATGAGTAGGAAACACTGTTCTTTTTTCAGGGCATGCTCATTGTTCTTGCTGTATTTTAGACTCTGGAAGGAAGATCTTGCTTCTTGCATTAAAACAGAATCTGTTTCAGGCATGAGAACTCTGGTCTGAATTTCTCTTAATTAATGGAGTTAAACCCCAGGATCTGTGTCTTCCTACAAGCAAGTGTTCATTTCGGGTAAACCCAGTGATTTGGGGCTCAAATGATTTTTCGCAGTTCACGAACCCAACATCGTTCTCACTATTAACTAAAGAGGATTTATGTAAGAGGAGCTGTGGTTTGTATCAATTTCATAAGCAGAGTTGAACTACATATGGTCCGTATGAGTCGGAAACACAGTTCTTTTTTTCAGGGCATGCTCATGGTTCTTGCTTTATTTTAGACTCTGGAAAGAAGAGCTTGCTTCTTGTGGTAAAACAGAGTGTGTTTCAGGGATGAGAACTCTGGTCTGAATTTCCCTTCAGAAACGGAGTTAAACCCCAGGATCTGTGTCTTCCTAAAAGCAAGAGTTCATTTCTCGTTAACCCAGTGAATTTTGGCTCAAATGATTTTTCGCAGTTCACGAACCAAAACGCGATTCTCACTATTAACTAAAGAGCATTTATTTAATGGAGGTGTGGTCTGTATCAGTTTCATAAGCAGAGTTGAACAACATATGGTACATATGACTAGGAAACACAGTTCCTTTTTTCAGGGCATGCTCATGGTTCTTGCTGTATTTTAGACTCTGGTAAGAAGAGCTTGCTTCTTGCGTTAAAACAGAATGTGTTTCATGGATGAGAACTCTGGTCTGAATTTCCCTTAATTAACGGAGTTAAACCCCAGGATCTGTGTCTTCCTACAAGCAAGAGTTCAGTTCTGGTAAACCCAGTGAATTTTGGGCTCCAATGATTTTTCACAGTTCAGGAACCCAACGCTATTCTCACAATTAACTAAAGAGCATTTATTTAAGTGGAGGTGTGGTCTTTATCAGTTTCATGAGCAGAGTTGAACTACATATGGTCCATCTGAGTAGGAAACACAGTTCTTTTTTTCAGGGCCTGCTCATGGTTCTTGCTCTATTTTAGACTCTGGAAAGAAGAGCTTGCTTCTTGTGGTAAAACAGAGTGTGTTTCAGGGATGAGAACTCTGGTCTGAATTTCCCTTCAGAAACGGAGTTAAACCCCAAGATCTGTGTCTTCCGACAAGCAAGTTCATTTCTGGAAAACACAGTGATTTTTTGGTTCAAATGATTTTTCGCACTTCAAGAACCCAACATGATTCTCACTATTAACTAAAGAGCATTTATGTAAGAGGGGCTGTGGTTTGTATCAATTTCATGAGCAGAGTTGAACTACATATGGTCCCTATGTGTAGACAACACAGTTCTTTTTTTAAGGGCATTCTAATGGTTCTTGCTGTATTGGTGACACTGGAAAGAAGAGCTTGCTTCTTGCTTTAAAACTAAGTGTGTTTCAGGGATGAGAACTCTGGTCTGAATTTCCCTTCAGAAATGGAGTTAAACCCCAGGATCTCTGTCTTCCTACAACCAAGTGTTCATTTCTGGTAAACAAAGTGAATTTTGGGCTCAAATGATTTTTCGCAGTTCAGCAACCCAAACCGATTCTCACTATTAACTAAAGAGCACTAATGTAAGAGGAGCTGTGGTTTGTATCAGTTTCATAAGCAGAGTTGAACTACATATGGTCCGTATGAGTCGGAAACACAGTTCTTTTTTTCAGGGCATGCTCATGGTTCTTGCTGTATTTGTGATATTGGAATAAAGAGCTTGCTTCTTGCATTAAAACAGGATGTATTTCATGGATGAGAACTCTGGCATGAATTTCCCTTAACAAACAGAGTTAAACACCATGATCGTTGTCTTCCTACCAGCAAGAATTCATTTTTGGTAAACCAAGTGAATTTTGGCTCAAATGAGTTTTGCAGTTCAAGAACCATACGCTACTTTCTCTATTAACTAAAGAGGATTTATGTAAGAGGAGCTGTGGTTTGTATCAGTTTCATGAGCAGAGTTGAACTACATATGGTCCGTCTGAGTAGGAAACACAGTTCTTTTTTTCAGGGCATGCTCATGGTTCTTGCTGTATTTTAGTCTCTGGAAAGAAGAGGTTGCTTCTTGTGGTAAAACAGAGTGTGCTTCAGGGATGAGAACTCTGGTCTGAATTTCCCTTCAGAAACGGAGTTAAACCCCAAGATCTGTGTCTTCCTACAAGCAAGTTTATTTCTGGTAAACACAGGAATTTTTGGGTTCAAATGATTTTTCGCACTTCAAATACCCAACATGATTCTCACTATTAACTAAAGAGCATTTATGTAAGAGGAGCCGTGGTTTGTATCAGTTTCATAAGGAGAGTTGAACTCCATATGGTCCTTATGAGTAGGAAACACAGTTCTTTTTCTCAGAGCATGCTCATGGTCCTTGCTCTATTTTAGACTCTGGAAAGAAGAGCTTGCTTCTTGCGATATAACAGAGTGTGTTTTAGGGATGAGAACTCTGGTCTGAATTTCCCTTGAGAAACGGAGTTAAACCCCAGGATCTCTGTCTTCCTACAAGCAAGAGTCCATTTCTTGTTAACCCAGTGAATTTTTTGCTCAAATGATTTTTTGCAGTTCACGAACCCAACGCGATTTTTAGTATTAACTAAAGAGCATTTATGTAAGAGGAGCTGTGGTTTGTATCAGTTTCATGAGCAGAGTTGAACAACATATGGTCCGTATGAGTAGGAAACACAGTTCTGTTTTTCTGGGCATGCTCATGTTTCTTACTATATGGAGACGCTGGAAACAAGAGGATGATTCTTGCCTTAAAACAGAGTGTTTTTCAGGGTTGAGAACTCGGGTCTGAATT
The DNA here is from genome assembly GCA_949786405.1 of Onychomys arenicola. Taxonomy (NCBI): domain Eukaryota; kingdom Metazoa; phylum Chordata; class Mammalia; order Rodentia; family Cricetidae; genus Onychomys; species Onychomys arenicola. The sequence continues at coordinate 3,318,430 of CATKUM010000003.1, forward strand.
TGTCTTCAGAAACGGAGGTAAACACCAGGATCAGTGTCTTCCTACAAGCAAGAGTTCATTTCTGGTAAACCCAGTGATTTTGGGGCCCAAAGGATTTTTCGCAGTTCACCAACCCAACATGATTCTCACTATTAACTAAAGAGCATTTATGTAAGAGGGGCTGTGGTTTGTATGAGTTTCATGAGCAGAGTTGAACTACATATGGTCCATATGTGTAGATAAAACAGTTCTTTTATTAAGGGCATTCTAATGGTTCTTGCTGTATTGGTGATGCTGGAAAGAAGAGCTTGCTTCTTGCTTTAAAACAAAGTGAGTTTCAGTGATGAGAACTCTGGTCTGAATTTCCCTTCAGAAATGGAGTTAACCCCAGGATCTCTGTCTTCCTACAAGCAAGTGTTCATTTCTAGTAAACAAAGTGAATTTTGGGCTCAAATGATTTTTCCCAGTTCAGCAACCCAAACCGATTCTCACTATTAACTAAAGAGCACTAATGTAAGAGGAGCTGTGGTTTGTATCAGTTTCATAAGCAGAGTTGAACTACATATGGTCCGTATGAGTCGGAAACACAGTTCTTTTTTTCAGGGCATGCTCATCGTTCTTGCTTTATTTTAGACTCTGGAAAGAAGAGCTTGCTTCTTGCGTTTATACAGAGTGCGTTTCAGGGATGAGAACTCCGGTCTGAATTTCCCTTTGGAAATGGAGTTAAATCCCAGGATCTGTGTCTTCCTACAAGCAAGAGTTCATTTCTGGTAAACCCAGTAATTTTTGGGCGCAAATGATTTTTCGCAGTTCACGAACCATCCGCTACTCTAACAATTAACTAAAGAGCATTTATGTAAGAGGAGCCATGGTTTGTATCAGTTTCCTAAGCAGAGTTGAACTACATATGGTCCTTATGAGTAGGAAACACTGTTCTTTTTTCAGGGCATGCTCATTGTTCTTGCTGTATTTTAGACTCTGGAAAGAAGATCTTGCTTCTTGCATTAAAACAGAATGTGTTTCAGGCATGAGAACTCTGGTCTGAATTTCTCTTAATTAATGGAGTTAAACCCCAGGATCTGTGTCTTCCTACAAGCAAGTGTTCATTTCTGGTAAACCCAGTGATTTGGGGCTCAAATGATTTTTCGCAGTTCACGAACCCAACATCGTTCTCACTATTAACTAAAGAGGATTTATGTAAGAGGAGCTGTGGTTTGTATCAATTTCATAAGCAGAGTTGAACTACATATGGTCCGTATGAGTCGGAAACACAGTTCTTTTTATCAGGGCATGCTCATGGTTCTTGCTTTATTTTAGACTCTGGAAAGAAGAGCTTGCTTCTTGCGTTTATACAGAGTGCGTTTCAGGGATGAGAACTCTGGTCTGAATTTCCCTTCAGAAACGGAGTTAAACCCCAGGATCTGTGTCTTCCTAAAAGCAAGAGTTCATTTCTGGTAAACCCAGTAATTTTTGGGCGCAAATGATTTTTCGCAGTTCACGAACCATCCGCTACTCTAACAATTAACTAAAGAGCATTTATGTAAGAGGAGCCATGGTTTGTATCAGTTTCCTAAGCAGAGTTGAACTACATATGGTCCTTATGAGTAGGAAACACTGTTCTTTTTTCAGGGCATGCTCATTGTTCTTGCTGTATTTTAGACTCTGGAAAGAAGATCTTGCTTCTTGCATTAAAACAGAATGTGTTTCAGGCATGAGAACTCTGGTCTGAATTTCTCTTAATTAATGGAGTTAAACCCCAGGATCTGTGTCTTCCTACAAGCAAGTGTTCATTTCTGGTAAACCCAGTGATTTTTGGGCTCAAATGATTTTTCGCAGTTCACGAACCCAACATGATTCTCACTATTAACTAAAGAGGATTTATGAAAGAGGAGCTGTTGTTTGTATCAGTTTCATAAGCAGAGTTGAACTACATATAGTCTGTATGAGTCGGAAACACAGTTCTTTTTTTCTGGGCATGCTCATGTTTCTTACTATATTGGAGAAGTTGGAAAGTAGAGGATGATTCTTGCATTAAAACAGAGTGTTTTTCAGGCATGAGAACTCTGTTCTCAATTTGCCTTCAGAAACGGAGTTAAACCCCAGGATCTGTGTCTTCCTAAAAGCAAGAGTTCATTTCTCGTTAACCCAGTGAATTTTGGCTCAAATGATTTTTCGCAGGTCACGAACCCAAGGTGATTATAACTATTAACTAAAGAGCATTTATTTAATGGAGGTGTGGTCTGTATCAGTTTCATAAGCAGAGTTGAACAACATATGGTACATATGACTAGGAAACACAGTTCTTTTTTCAGGGCATGCTCATGGTTCTTTCTGTATTTTAGAATCTGGAAAGAAGAGCTTGCTTCTTTGTTTAAACAGAGTGTGTTTCAGTTATGAGAACTCGGGTCTGAATTTTCCTGCAGAAACCGAGTTAAACCCCAGGATCTGTGTCTTCCTACAAGCAAGAGTTCATTTCTGGTAAACCCAGTGATTTTTGGGCTCAAATGATTTTTCGCAGTTCACGAACCCAACATGATTCTCACTATTAACTAAAGAGGATTTATGAAAGAGGAGCTGTTGTTTGTATCAGTTTCATAAGCAGAGTTGAACTACATATAGTCTGTATGAGTCGGAAACACAGTTCTTTTTTTCTGGGCATGCTCATGTTTCTTACTATATTGGAGAAGTTGGAAAGTAGAGGATGATTCTTGCATTAAAACAGAGTGTTTTTCAGGCATGAGAACTCTGTTCTCAATTTGCCTTCAGAAACGGAGTTAAACCCCAGGATCTGTGTCTTCCTAAAAGCAAGAGTTCATTTCTCGTTAACCCAGTGAATTTTGGCTCAAATGATTTTTCGCAGTTCACGAACCCAACGTGATTCTAACTATTAACTAAAGAGCATTTATTTAATGGAGGTGTGGTCTGTATCAGTTTCATAAGCAGAGTTGAACAACATATGGTACATATGACTAGGAAACACAGTTCCTTTTTTCAGGGCATGCTCATGGTTCTTGCTGTATTTTAGACTCTGGAAACAAGAGCTTGCTTCTTGCATTAAAACAGAATGTGTTTCATGGATGAGAACTCTGGTCTGAATTTCCCTTAATTAACGGAGTTAAACCCCAGGATCTGTGTCTTCCTACAAGCAAGAGTTCAGTTCTGGTAAACCCAGTGAATTTTGGGCTCAAATGATTTTTCACTGTTCACGAACCCAACGCGATTCTCAGTATTAACTAAAGAGCATTTATGTTAGAGGAGCTGTGCTTTGTATCAGTTTCATAAGCAGAGTTGAACTACATATAGCCCGTATGAGTAGGAAACATAGTTCTTTTTTTCTGGGCATGCTCATGTTTCTTAGTATATGGAGACCCTGGAAAGAAGAGGATGATTCTTGCCTTAAAACAGAGTGTTTTTCAGGGTTGAGAACTCGGGTCTGAATTTTTCTTCAGAAACTGAGTTAAACACCATTATCAGTGTCTTCCTACAAGCAAGTGTTCATTTCTGGTAAACCCAGTGATTTGGGGCTCAAATGATATTTCGCAGTTCACGAACCCAACATCGTTCTCACTATTAACTAAAGAGGATTTATGTAAGAGGAGCTGTGGTTTGTATCAGTTTCATAAGCAGAGTTGAACTACATATGGTCCGTCTGAGTAGGAAACACAGTTCTTTTTTTCAGGGCATGCTCAAGGTTCTTGCTCTATTTTAGACTCTGGAAAGAAGAGCTTGCTTCTTGTGGTAAAACAGAGTGTGTTTCAGGGATGAGAACTCTGGCCTGAATTTCCCTTCAGAAACGGAGTTAAACCCCAGGATCTGTGTCTTCCTACAAGCAAGTGTTCATTTCTGGTAAACAAAGTGAATTTTGGGCTCAAATGATTTTTCATAGTTCAGCAACCCAAACCGATTCTCACTATTAACTAAAGAGCACTAATGTAAGAGGAGCTGTGGTTTGTATCAGTTTCATAAGCAGAGTTGAACTACATATGGTCCGTATGAGTCGGAAACACAGTTCTTTTTTTCAGGGCATGCTCATCGTTCTTGCTTTATTTTAGACTCTGGAAAGAAGAGCTTGCTTCTTGCGTTTATACAGAGTGCGTTTCAGGGATGAGAACTCTGGTCTGAATTTCCCTTCGGAAATGGAGTTAAATCCCAGGATCTGTGTCTTCCTACAAGCAAGAGTTCATTTCTGGTAAACCCAGTAATTTTTGGGCGCAAATGATTTTTCGCAGTTCACGAACCATCCGCTACTCTAACAATTAACTAAAGAGCATTTATGTAAGAGGAGCCATGGTTTGTATCAGTTTCCTAAGCAGAGTTGAACTACATATGGTCCTTATGAGTAGGAAACACTGTTCTTTTTTCAGGGCATGCTCATTGTTCTTGCTGTATTTTAGACTCTGGAAGGAAGATCTTGCTTCTTGCATTAAAACAGAATCTGTTTCAGGCATGAGAACTCTGGTCTGAATTTCTCTTAATTAATGGAGTTAAACCCCAGGATCTGTGTCTTCCTACAAGCAAGTGTTCATTTCGGGTAAACCCAGTGATTTGGGGCTCAAATGATTTTTCGCAGTTCACGAACCCAACATCGTTCTCACTATTAACTAAAGAGGATTTATGTAAGAGGAGCTGTGGTTTGTATCAATTTCATAAGCAGAGTTGAACTACATATGGTCCGTATGAGTCGGAAACACAGTTCTTTTTTTCAGGGCATGCTCATGGTTCTTGCTTTATTTTAGACTCTGGAAAGAAGAGCTTGCTTCTTGTGGTAAAACAGAGTGTGTTTCAGGGATGAGAACTCTGGTCTGAATTTCCCTTCAGAAACGGAGTTAAACCCCAGGATCTGTGTCTTCCTAAAAGCAAGAGTTCATTTCTCGTTAACCCAGTGAATTTTGGCTCAAATGATTTTTCGCAGGTCACGAACCCAAGGTGATTATAACTATTAACTAAAGAGCATTTATTTAATGGAGGTGTGGTCTGTATCAGTTTCATAAGCAGAGTTGAACAACATATGGTACATATGACTAGGAAACACAGTTCTTTTTTCAGGGCATGCTCATGGTTCTTTCTGTATTTTAGAATCTGGAAAGAAGAGCTTGCTTCTTTGTTTAAACAGAGTGTGTTTCAGTTATGAGAACTCGGGTCTGAATTTTCCTGCAGAAACCGAGTTAAACCCCAGGATCTGTGTCTTCCTACAAGCAAGAGTTCATTTCTGGTAAACCCAGTGATTTTTGGGCTCAAATGATTTTTCGCAGTTCACGAACCCAACATGATTCTCACTATTAACTAAAGAGGATTTATGAAAGAGGAGCTGTTGTTTGTATCAGTTTCATAAGCAGAGTTGAACTACATATGGTCTGTATGAGTCGGAAACACAGTTCGTTTTTCTGGGCATGCTCATGTTTCTTACTATATTGGAGACGCTGGAAAGTAGAGGATGATTCTTGCCTTAAAACAGAGTGTTTTTCAGGCATGAGAACTCTGTTCCTAATTTGCCTTCAGAAACGGAGTAAAACCCCAGGATCTGTGTCTTCCTACAAGCAAGAGTTCATTTCTGGGAAACCCAGTAAATTTTGGGCTTAAATGATTTTTCGCAGTTCACGAACCCTACGCTATTCTCACTATTAACTAAAGAGCATTTATGTAAGATGAGCCGTGGTTTGTATCAGTTTCATGAGCAGAGTTGAACTACATATGGTCTGTATGAGTAGGAAACAAGTTCTTTTTTTCAGTTGATGCATATGGTTCTTGCTGTATTTTAGACTCAGGAAAGAAGAGCTTGCTTCTTCGTTTAAACAGAGTGTGTTTCAGGGATGAGAACTCTGGTCTGAATTTCCCTGCAGAAACGGATTTTAACACCAGGATATGTGGTGTCCTGCAAGCAAGAGTTCATTACCTGTAAACCCAGAGACTTTTGGGCTCAAATGATTTTTCGCAGTTCACAAACCCAACATGATTCTCACTATTAACAAAAGAGGATTTATGTAAGAGGACCTGTGGTTTGTATCAGTTTCAAAAGCAGAGTTGAACCCCATATGGTCTGTATGAGTACGAAACACAGAATTTTTTTCAGGGCATGCTCATGGTTCTTGCTGTATTTTAGACTCTGGAAAGAAGAGCTTGCTTCTTGCGTTATAGCAGAGAGTGTTTCAGGGATGAGAACTCTGGTCTGAATTTCCCTTCACAAACGGAGTTATACCACAGGATCTGTGTCTTCCTACAGCAAGAGTTCATTTCTGGTTAACCCAGTTTATTTTGGTCTCCAATGATTTTTCGCAATTAACCAACCCAATGCGATTCTCACTATTAAGTAAAGAGCATTTATGTAAGAGGAGCTGTGGTTTTTATCAGGTTCATAAGTAGAGTTGAACTACATATGGTCCTTATGAGTAGGAAACACAGTTCTTCTTTTCATGGCATGCTCATGGTTCTTGCTGTATTTTAGACTCTGGAAAGAAGAGTTTGCTTCTTGTGTTATAACAGAGTGTGTTTCAGGGATGAGAACTGTGGTCTGAATTTTCCTTCAGAAACGGAGTTAAACCCCAGGATCTGTGTCTTCCTAAAAGCAAGAGTTCAGTTCTGGTAAACCCAGTGAATTTTGGACTCAAATGATTTTTTCCAATTCAGGAACCCATCGCTATTCTCACTATGAAATAAAGAGCAATTATGTAAGAGGAGGTGTGGTCTGTATCAGTTTCGAAAGCAGAGTTGATCTAAATATGGTCCGTATGAATAGGAAACACAGTTCTTTTTTTCAGGCAGTGCTCATGGTTCTTGCGGTATTTTAGACTCTGGAAAAAAGAGCTTGCTTCTTCGTTGAAACAGAGAGTGTTTCAGGGATGAGAACTCTGTTCTGAATTTCCCTGCAGAAACGGATTTAAACACCAGGATAAGTCTTGTCCTGCAAGCAAGAGTTCATTACCTGTAATCCCAGTGAATTTTGGGCTCAAATGATTTTTTGCAGTTCACGAACCCAACTTGATTCTCACTATTAACTAAAGAGCATTTATGTAAGAGGAGCAGTGGTTTGTATCAGTTTCAAAAGCAGAGTTGAACCACATATGGTCTGTATGAGTACGAAACTCAGAATTTTTTTCAGGGCATGCTCATGGTTCTTGCTGTATTTTAGACTCTGGAAAGAAGAGCTTGCTTCTTGCATTAAGCAGGGTGTGTTTCATGGAGGAGAACTCTGGTCTGAATTTCCCTTCACTAACGGAGTTAAATCCCAGGATCTGTGTCTTCCTACAAGCAAGAGTTCATTTCTGGTTAACCCAGTTAATTTGGGGCTCAAATGATTTTTCGCAGTTAGCGAAACATACGCTATTCTCACTATTAACTGAAGAGGATTTATGTAAGAGGAGCTGTGGTATCTATCAGTTTCATAAGCAGAGTTGAACTACATATGGTCTGTATGAGTAGGAAACACATATCTTTTTTCTGGGCATGCTCATATTTCTTAGTATATTGGAGACGCTGGAAAGAAGAGGATGATTCTTGCCTTAAAACACTGTGTTTTTCAGGGATGAGTACTCTGGTCTGAATTTCCCTTCAGAAACGGAGTTAAACCCCAGGATCAGTGTCTTCCTACAAGCAAGAGTTCATTTCTGGTAAACCCAGTGAATTTTGGGCTCAAATGGCTTTTCACAGTTCACGAACCCAACATGATTCTCACTATTAACAAAAGAGCATTTGTGTAAGAGGAGCCGTGGTTTGTATCAGTTTCATGAGCAGAGTTGAAGTAAATATGGTCCTTATGAGTAAGAAAGACAGTTCTTTTTTGCAGGGCATGTTCATGGTTCTTGCTGTATTTTAGACACTGGAAAGAAGAGCTTGCTTCTTGCGTTATAACAGAGGGTGTTTCAGGGATGAGAACTCTGGTCTGAATTTCCTTTCATTAACGGAGGTGAACCCCAGGATCTGTGTCTTCCTACAAACAAGAGTTCAGTTCCGGTAAACACAGTGAATTTTGGGCTCAATGACTTTTCGCAGTTCAGGAACCGAACGCTATTCTCACTATTAACTAAAGAGCATTTATGTAAGAGGCGGTGTGGTCTGTATCAGTTTCATAAGCAGAGCTGAACTACATATGGTCCGTATGAGTAGGAAACACAGTTCATTTTTCAAGGCATGTTCATGGTTCTTACTGTATATTAGACTCTGGAAAGAAGAGCTTGCTTCTTCGTTTAAACAGAGTGTTTTTCAGGGATGAGAACTCTGGTCTGAATTTCCCTGCAGAAACGGATTTAAATACCAGGATATGTGTTGTCCTGCAAGCAAGAGTTCATTTCTGGTAAACCCAGTGATTTTTGGGCTCAAATGATTTTTCGCAGTTCACAAACTCAACATGATTCTCACTATTAACTAAAGGGGATTTATGAAAGAGGAGCTGTGGTTTGTATCAGTTTCATGAGCAGAGTTGAACTACATATGGTCTGTATGAGTCGGAAACACAGTTCTTTTTTTCTGGGCATGCTCATGTTTCTTACTATATTGGAGAGGCTGGAAAGTAGAGGATGATTCTTGCCTTAAAACAGAGTGTTTTTAAGGCATGAGAACTCTGGTCTCAAATACCTTCAGAAATGGACTTAAACCCCAGGATTTGTGTATTCCTACATGCAAGAGTTCATTTCTGGTAAACCCAGTAAATTTTCGGCTCAAATGATTTTCGCAGTTCACAAACCCTACGCTATTCTCACTATTAACTAAAGAGCGTTTATGTAAGAAGAGCCGTGGTTTGTATCAGTTTCATAAGCACAGTTGAACTACATATGGTCCTTATGAGTAGGAAACACTGTTCTTTTGTTCAGGGCATGCTCATGGTTCTTGCTATATTTTAGATTCTGGAAAGAAGAGCTTGCTTCTGGCATTAAAACAGAATGTGTTTCAGGGATGAGAACTCTGATCTGAATTTCCCTTCATTAACGGAGTTAATCCCTAGGATCTGTGTCTTCTAACAAGCAAGAGTTCAGTTCTGGTAAACCCACTGAAGTTTGGGCTCAAATGATTTTTCGAAGCTCAGGAACCCAATGCTATTCTCAATATTAACTAAAGAGCATTCATGTAAGGGGAGGTGTGGTCTGTATCACTTTCATAAGCTGAGTTAAAATACATATGGTCCGTTTGAATAGGAAACACAGTTCTTTTTTTCAGTCAATGGTCATGGTTCTTTCTGTATTTTAGACTCTGGAAATAAGAGATTGCATCTTCGTTTAAATTGTGTGTTTCAGTGATGAGAACTCTGATCTGAATTTCCCTGCTGAAATGGAGTTAAACCCCAGGATCTGTGTCTTCCTACAAGCAAGATTTCATTTCTGGTAAACCCAGTTAATTTTGGACTCAAATGTTTTTTCGCAGTTCACGAAACCTACGCTATTCTCACTATTAACTAAAGAGGATTTATGTGAGAGGAGCTGTGGTTTCTATCAGTTTCATGAGCAGAGTTGAAATACATATGGTCTGTATGAGTAGGAAACACAGATCTTTTTTTCTGGGCATGCTCAGGTTTCTTAGTATATCAGAGACGCTGGAAAGAAGAGGATGATTCTTGCCTTAAAACAGAGTGTTTTTCAGGGATGAGAACTCTGGTCTGAACTTGCCTTCAGAAACGGAGTTAATCCCCAGGATCAGTGTCTTCCTACAAGCAAGAGTTCATTTCAGGTTAACCCAGTGAATTGTGGGCTCAAAAGATTTTTCGCTGTTCACGAACCCAACATGATTCTCACTATTAACAAAAGAGCATTTGTGTAAGAGGAGCCGTGGTTTGTATCAGTTTCATGAGCAGAGTTGAACTACATATGGTCCTTATGAGTAGGAAAGACAGTTCATTTTTTCAGGGCATGCTCATGGTTCTTGCTGTATTTTAGACAGTGGAAAGAAGAGCTTGCTTCTTGTGTTTTAAACAGTGTGTTTCAGGGATGAGAACTCTGGTCTGAATTTCCCTCCATTAACGGAATTAAACCCCAAGATCTGTGTCTTCTCCAAGCAAGAGTTAAGTTCTGGTAAACCCAGTGAATTTTGGGATCAAAGATTTTTCGCAGTTCAGGAACACAATGCTATTCTCACTATTAACTAAAGAGCATTTATGTAAGAGGCGTTGTGGTCTGTATCAGTTTTATAAGAAGAGTTGAACTACATATTGTCCGTATGAATAGGAAACACAGTTCTTTTTTTCAGGCCATGTTCATCGTTCTTGCTGTATATTAGACTCTGGAAAGAAGAGCTTGCTTCTTCGTTTAAACAGAGTGTGTTTCAGTTATGAGAACTCGGGTCTGAATTTCCCTTCATTAAGGGAGTTAAACCCCAGGATCTGTGTCTTCTGTCAAGCAAGAGTTCAGTTCTACTAAACCCAGTGAATTATGGGCTCAAATGATTTTTCTCAGTTCAGGAACACAACACTATTCTCACAATTAACTAAAGAGCATTTATTTAATTGGAGGTGTGGTCTGTATCAGTTTCATTAGCAGAGTTGAACAACATATGGTACATATGACTAGGAAACACAGTTCTTTTTTCAGGGCATGCTCATGGTTCTTTCTGTATTTTAGAGTCTGGAAAGAAGAGCTTGCTTCTTCGTTTAAACAGAGTGTGTTTCAGTTATGAGAACTCGGGTCTGAATTTTCCAGCAGAAACCGAGTTAAACCCCAGGATCTGTGTCTTCCTACACGCAAGAGTTCATTTCTGGTAAACACAGTGATTTTTGGGCTCAAATGAGTTTTCGCAGTTCACGAACCCAACATGATTCTCACTATTAACTAAAGAGGATTTATGAAAGAGGAGCTGTTGTTTGTATCAGTTTCATAAGCAGAGTTGAACTACATATGGTCTGTATGAGTCGAAAACACAGTTCTTTTTTTCTGGGCATGCTCATGTTTCTTACTATATTGGAGACGCTGGAAAGTAGAGGATGATTCTTGCCTTAAAACAGAGTGTTTTTCAGGCATGAGAACTCTGTTCCTAATTTGCCTTCAGAAACGGAGTAAAACCCCAGGATCTGTGTCTTCCTACAAGCAAGAGTTCATTTCTGGGAAAGCCAGTAAATTTTGGGCTTAAATGATTTTTCGCAGTTCACGAACCCTACGCTATTCTCACTATTAACTAAAGAGCATTTATGTAAGAGGAGCCGAGGTTTGTATCAGTTTCATAAGCAGAGTTGAACTACATATAGTCCTTATGAGTAGGAAACACTGTTTTTTGTTTCAGGGCATGCTCATGGTTCTTGCTGTATTTTAGACTCTTGAAAGAAGATCTTGCTTCTTGCATTAAAACAGAATGTGTTTCAGGGATGAGAACTCTGGTCTGAATTTCCCTTCATTAACGGAGTTATACCCCAGGATCTGTATCTTCTAACAAGCAAGAGTTCAGTTCTGGTAAACCCAGTGAATTTTGGGATCAAATGATTTTTCGCAGTTCAGGAACCCAACGCTATTCTCACTATTAACTAAAGAGCATTTATGTAAGAGGCGGTGTGGTCTGTATCAGTTTCATGTGCAGAGTTGAACTACATATGGTCCATATGAATTGGAAACACAGTTCTTTTTTTCAGGCCATGTTCATTGTTCTTGTTGTATATTAGACTCTGGAAAGAAGAGCTTGCTTCTTCGTTTAAACAGAGTGTGTTTCAGGGATGAGAACTCTGGTCTGAATTTCCCTGCAGAAATGGAGTTAAACCCCAGGATCTGTGTCTTTCTACAAGCAAGAGTTCATTTCTGGTAAACCCATTGATTTTTGGGCTCAAATGATTTATCGCAGTTCACGAACCCAACATGATTCTCACTATTAACTAAAGAGGATTTATGAAAGAGGAGATGTGGTTTGTATCAGTTTCATAAGCAGAGTTGAACTACATATAGTCTGTATGAGTCGGAAACACAGTTCTTTTTTTCTGGGCATTCTCATGTTTCTTACAATATTGGAGACGTTGGAAATAGAGGATGATTCTTGCATTAAAACAGAGTGTTTTTCAGGCATGAGAACTCTGTTCTCAATTTGCCTTCAGAAACGGAGTTAAACCCCAGGATCTGTGTCTTCCTACAATCAAGAGTTCATTTCTGGTAAACCCAGTAATTTTTGGGCACAAATGATTTTTCCCAGTTCACGAACCATCTGCTATTCTAACAATTAACTAAAGAGCATTTATGTAAGAGGAGCCATGGTTTGTATCAGTTTCCTAAGCAGAGTTGAACTACATATGGTCCTTATGAGTAGGAAACACTGTTCTTTTTTTCAGGGCATGCTCATGGTTCTTGCTGTATTTTAGAATCTGGAAAGAAGATCTTGCTTCTTGCATTAAAACAGAATGTGTTTCAGGGATGAGAACTCTGGTCTGAATTTCCCTTAATTAACGGAGTTAAACCCCAGGATCTGTGTCTTCCTACAAGCAAGAGTTCAGTTCTGGTAAACCCAGTGAATTTTGGGCTCAAATGATTTTTTCACAGTTCAGGAACCCAACGCTATTCTCACAATTAACTAAAGAGCATTTATTTAAGTGGAGGTGTGGTCTGTATCAGTTTCATGAGCAGAGTTGTACTACATATGGTCCGTATGTGTAAAAAAACACAGTTCTTTTTTTAAGGGAATGCTCATGGTTCTTGCTGTATTTTATAGTCTGGAAAGAAGTGCTTGCTTCTTGCTTTAAAACAAAGTGTGTTTCAGGGAAGAGAACTCTGGTCTGAATTTCCCTTCAGAAATGGAGTTAAACCCCAGGATCTGTGTCTTCCTACAAGCAAGTGTTCATTTCTGGTAAACAAAGTGAATTTTGGGCTCAAATGATTTTTCATAGTTCAGCAACCAAAACCGATTCTCACTATTAACTAAAGAGCACTAATGTAAGAGGAGCTGTGGTTTTTATCAGTTTCATGAGCAGAGTTGAACTACATATGGTCCGTATGAGTCGGAAACACAGTTCTTTTTTTCAGGGCATGCTCATCGTTCTTGCTTTATTTTAGACTCTGGAAAGAAGAGCTTGCTTTTTGCGTTTATACAGAGTGCGTTTCAGGGATGAGAACTCTGGTCTGAATTTCCCTTTGGAAATGGAGTTAAATCCCAGGATCTGTGTCTTCCTACAAGCAAGAGTTCATTTCTGGTTAACCCAGTGAATTTTGGCTCAAATGATTTTTCGCAGTTCACGAACCCAACGGGATTCTCACTATTAACTAAAGAGCATTTATTTAATGGAGGTGTGGTCTGTATCAGTTTTATAAGAAGAGTTGAACTACATATTGTCCGTATGAATAGGAAACACAGTTCTTTTTTTCAGGCCATGTTCATCGTTCTTGCTGTATATTAGACTCTGGAAAGAAGAGCTTGCTTCTTCGTTTAAACAGAGTGTGTTTCAGTTATGACAACTCGGGTCTGAATTTCTCTTCATTAACGGAGTTAAACCCCAGGATCTGTGTCTTCCGACAAGCAAGAGTTCAGTTCTGCTAAACCCAGTGAATTATGGGCTCAAATGATTTTTCTCAGTTCAGGAACACAACACTATTCTCACAATTAACTAAAGAGCATTTATTTAATTGGAGGTGTGGTCTGTATCAGTTTCATTAGCAGAGTTGAACAACATATGGTACATATGACTAGGAAACACAGTTCTTTTTTCAGGGCATGCTCATGGTTCTTTCTGTATTTTAGAGTCTGGAAAGAAGAGCTTGCTTCTTTGTTTAAACAGACTGTGTTTCAGTTATGAGAACTCGGGTCTGAATTTTCCTGCAGAAACCGAGTTAAACCCCAGGATCTGTGTCTTCCTACAAGCAAGAGTTCATTTCTGGTAAACCCAGTGATTTTTGGGCTCAAATGATTTTTCGCAGTTCACGAACCCAATATGATTCTCACTATTAACTAAAGAGGATTTATGAAAGAGGAGCTGTTGTTTGTATCAGTTTCATAAGCAGAGTTGAACTACATATAGTCTGTATGAGTCGGAAACACAGTTCTTTTTTTCTGGGCATGCTCATGTTTCTTACTATATTGGAGAAGTTGGAAAGTAGAGGATGATTCTTGCATTAAAACAGAGTGTTTTTCAGGCATGAGAACTCTGTTCTCAATTTGCCTTCAGAAACGGAGTTAAACCCCAGGATCTGTGTCTTCCTAAAAGCAAGAGTTCATTTCTCGTTAACCCAGTGAATTTTGGCTCAAATGATTTTTCGCAGTTCACGAACCCAAGGTGATTCTAACTATTAACTAAAGAGCATTTATTTAATGGAGGTGTGGTCTGTATCAGTTTCATAAGCAGAGTTGAACAACATATGGTACATATGACTAGGAAACACAGTTCTTTTTTCAGGGCATGCTCATGGTTCTTTCTGTATTTTAGAATCTGGAAAGAAGAGCTTGCTTCTTTGTTTAAACAGAGTGTGTTTCAGTTATGAGAACTCGGGTCTGAATTTTCCTGCAGAAACCGAGTTAAACCCCAGGATCTGTGTCTTCCTACAAGCAAGAGTTCATTTCTGGTAAACCCAGTGATTTTTGGGCTCAAATGATTTTTCGCAGTTCACGAACCCAACATGATTCTCACTATTACCTAAAGAGGATTTATGAAAGAGGAGCTGTTGTTTGTATCAGTTTCATAAGCAGAGTTGAACTACATATAGTCTGTATGAGTCGGAAACACAGTTCTTTTTTTCTGGGCATGCTCATGTTTCTTACTATATTGGAGAAGTTGGAAAGTAGAGGATGATTCTTGCATTAAAACAGAGTGTTTTTCAGGCATGAGAACTCTGTTCTCAATTTGCCTTCAGAAACGGAGTTAAACCCCAGGATCTGTGTCTTCCTAAAAGCAAGAGTTCATTTCTCGTTAACCCAGTGAATTTTGGCTCAAATGATTTTTCGCAGTTCACGAACCCAACGTGATTCTAACTATTAACTAAAGAGCATTTATTTAATGGAGGTGTGGTCTGTATCAGTTTCATAAGCAGAGTTGAACAACATATGGTACATATGACTAGGAAACACAGTTCCTTTTTTCAGGGCATGCTCATGGTTCTTGCTGTATTTTAGACTCTGGAAACAAGAGCTTGCTTCTTGCATTAAAACAGAATGTGTTTCATGGATGAGAACTCTGGTCTGAATTTCCCTTAATTAACGGAGTTAAACCCCAGGATCTGTGTCTTCCTACAAGCAAGAGTTCAGTTCTGGTAAACCCAGTGAATTTTGGGCTCAAATGATTTTTCACTGTTCACGAACCCAACGCGATTCTCAGTATTAACTAAAGAGCATTTATGTTAGAGGAGCTGTGGTTTGTATCAGTTTCATAAGCAGAGTTGAACTACATATGGCCCGTATGAGTAGGAAACATAGTTCTTTTTTTCTGGGCATGCTCATGTTTCTTAGTATATGGAGACCCTGGAAAGAAGAGGATGATTCTTGCCTTAAAACAGAGTGTTTTTCAGGGTTGAGAACTCGGGTCTGAATTTTTCTTCAGAAACTGAGTTAAACACCAGGATCAGTGTCTTCCTACAAGCAAGTGTTCATTTCTGGTAAACCCAGTGATTTGGGGCTCAAATGATATTTCGCAGTTCACGAACCCAACATCGTTCTCACTATTAACTAAAGAGGATTTATGTAAGAGGAGCTGTGGTTTGTATCAGTTTCATAAGCAGAGTTGAACTACATATGGTCCGTCTGAGTAGGAAACACAGTTCTTTTTTTCAGGGCATGCTCAAGGTTCGTGCTCTATTTTAGACTCTGGAAAGAAGAGCTTGCTTCTTGTGGTAAAACAGAGTGTGTTTCAGGGATGAGAACTCTGGTCTGAATTTCCCTTCAGAAACGGAGTTAAACCCCAGGATCTGTGTCTTCCTACAAGCAAGTGTTCATTTCTGGTAAACAAAGTGAATTTTGGGCTCAAATGATTTTTCATAGTTCAGCAACCCAAACCGATTCTCACTATTAACTAAAGAGCATTTATGTAAGAGGAGCCGAGGTTTGTATCAGTTTCATAAGCAGAGTTGAACTACATATAGTCCTTATGAGTAGGAAACACTGTTTTTTGTTTCAGGGCATGCTCATGGTTCTTGCTGTATTTTAGACTCTTGAAAGAAGATCTTGCTTCTTGCATTAAAACAGAATGTGTTTCAGGGATGAGAACTCTGGTCTGAATTTCCCTTCATTAACGGAGTTATACCCCAGGATCTGTATCTTCTAACAAGCAAGAGTTCAGTTCTGGTAAACCCAGTGAATTTTGGGATCAAATGATTTTTCGCAGTTCATGAACCCAACGCTATTCTCACTATTAACTAAAGAGCATTTATGTAAGAGGCGGTGTGGTCTGTATCAGTTTCATGTGCAGAGTTGAACTACATATGGTCCATATGAATTGGAAACACAGTTCTTTTTTTCAGGCCATGTTCATTGTTCTTGTTGTATATTAGACTCTGGAAAGAAGAGCTTGCTTCTTCGTTTAAACAGAGTGTGTTTCAGGGATGAGAACTCTGGTCTGAATTTCCCTGCAGAAATGGAGTTAAACCCCAGGATCTGTGTCTTTCTACAAGCAAGAGTTCATTTCTGGTAAACCCATTGATTTTTGGGCTCAAATGATTTATCGCAGTTCACGAACCCAACATGATTCTCACTATTAACTAAAGAGGATTTATGAAAGAGGAGATGTGATTTGTATCAGTTTCATAAGCAGAGTTGAACTACATATAGTCTGTATGAGTCGGAAACACAGTTCTTTTTTTCTGGGCATTCTCATGTTTCTTACAATATTGGAGACGTTGGAAAGTAGAGGATGATTCTTGCATTAAAACAGAGTGTTTTTCAGGCATGAGAACTCTGTTCTCAATTTGCCTTCAGAAACGGAGTTAAACCCCAGGATCTGTGTCTTCCTACAATCAAGAGTTCATTTCTGGTAAACCCAGTAATTTTTGGGCACAAATGATTTTTCCCAGTTCACGAACCATCTGCTATTCTAACAATTAACTAAAGAGCATTTATGTAAGAGGAGCCATGGTTTGTATCAGTTTCCTAAGCAGAGTTGAACTACATATGGTCCTTATGAGTAGGAAACACTGTTCTTTTTTTCAGGGCATGCTCATGGTTCTTGCTGTATTTTAGAATCTGGAAAGAAGATCTTGCTTCTTGCATTAAAACAGAATGTGTTTCAGGGATGAGAACTCTGGTCTGAATTTCCCTTAATTAACGGAGTTAAACCCCAGGATCTGTGTCTTCCTACAAGCAAGAGTTCAGTTCTGGTAAACCCAGTGAATTTTGGGCTCAAATGATTTCTTCACAGTTCAGGAACCCAACGCTATTCTCACAATTAACTAAAGAGCATTTATTTAAGTGGAGGTGTGGTCTGTATCAGTTTCATGAGCAGAGTTGTACTACATATGGTCCGTATGTGTAAAAAAACACAGTTCTTTTTTTAAGGGAATGCTCATGGTTCTTGCTGTATTTTATAGTCTGGAAAGAAGTGCTTGCTTCTTGCTTTAAAACAAAGTGTGTTTCAGGGAAGAGAACTCTGGTCTGAATTTCCCTTCAGAAATGGAGTTAAACCCCAGGATCTGTGTCTTCCTACAAGCAAGTGTTCATTTCTGGTAAACAAAGTGAATTTTGGGCTCAAATGATTTTTCATAGTTCAGCAACCAAAACCGATTCTCACTATTAACTAAAGAGCACTAATGTAAGAGGAGCTGTGGTTTTTATCAGTTTCATGAGCAGTGTTGAACTACATATGGTCCGTATGAGTCGGAAACACAGTTCTTTTTTTCAGGGCATGCTCATCGTTCTTGCTTTATTTTAGACTCTGGAAAGAAGAGCTTGCTTCTTGCGTTTATACAGAGTGCGTTTCAGGGATGAGAACTCTGGTCTGAATTTCCCTTTGGAAATGGAGTTAAATCCCAGGATCTGTGTCTTCCTACAAGCAAGAGTTCATTTCTGGTTAACCCAGTGAATTTTGGCTCAAATGATTTTTCGCAGTTCACGAACCCAACGGGATTCTCACTATTAACTAAAGAGCATTTATTTAATGGAGGTGTGGTCTGTATCAGTTTTATAAGAAGAGTTGAACTACATATTGTCCGTATGAATAGGAAACACAGTTCTTTTTTTCAGGCCATGTTCATCGTTCTTGCTGTATATTAGACTCTGGAAAGAAGAGCTTGCTTCTTCGTTTAAACAGAGTGTGTTTCAGTTATGACAACTCGGGTCTGAATTTCTCTTCATTAACGGAGTTAAACCCCAGGATCTGTGTCTTCCGACAAGCAAGAGTTCAGTTCTGCTAAACCCAGTGAATTATGGGCTCAAATGATTTTTCTCAGTTCAGGAACACAACACTATTCTCACAATTAACTAAAGAGCATTTATTTAATTGGAGGTGTGGTCTGTATCAGTTTCATTAGCAGAGTTGAACAACATATGGTACATATGACTAGGAAACACAGTTCTTTTTTCAGGGCATGCTCATGGTTCTTTCTGTATTTTAGAGTCTGGAAAGAAGAGCTTGCTTCTTTGTTTAAACAGACTGTGTTTCAGTTATGAGAACTCGGGTCTGAATTTTCCTGCAGAAACCGAGTTAAACCCCAGGATCTGTGTCTTCCTACAAGCAAGAGTTCATTTCTGGTAAACCCAGTGATTTTTGGGCTCAAATGATTTTTCGCAGTTCACGAACCCAATATGATTCTCACTATTAACTAAAGAGGATTTATGAAAGAGGAGCTGTTGTTTGTATCAGTTTCATAAGCAGAGTTGAACTACATATAGTCTGTATGAGTCGGAAACACAGTTCTTTTTTTCTGGGCATGCTCATGTTTCTTACTATTTTGGAGAAGTTGGAAAGTAGAGGATGATTCTTGCATTAAAACAGAGTGTTTTTCAGGCATGAGAACTCTGTTCTCAATTTGCCTTCAGAAACGGAGTTAAACCCCAGGATCTGTGTCTTCCTAAAAGCAAGAGTTCATTTCTCGTTAACCCAGTGAATTTTGGCTCAAATGATTTTTCGCAGTTCACGAACCCAAGGTGATTCTAACTATTAACTAAAGAGCATTTATTTAATGGAGGTGTGGTCTGTATCAGTTTCATAAGCAGAGTTGAACAACATATGGTACATATGACTAGGAAACACAGTTCTTTTTTCAGGGCATGCTCATGGTTCTTTCTGTATTTTAGAATCTGGAAAGAAGAGCTTGCTTCTTTGTTTAAACAGAGTGTGTTTCAGTTATGAGAACTCGGGTCTGAATTTTCCTGCAGAAACCGAGTTAAACCCCAGGATCTGTGTCTTCCTACAAGCAAGAGTTCATTTCTGGTAAACCCAGTGATTTTTGGGCTCAAATGATTTTTCGCAGTTCACGAACCCAACATGATTCTCACTATTACCTAAAGAGGATTTATGAAAGAGGAGCTGTTGTTTGTATCAGTTTCATAAGCAGAGTTGAACTACATATAGTCTGTATGAGTCGGAAACACAGTTCTTTTTTTCTGGGCATGCTCATGTTTCTTACTATATTGGAGAAGTTGGAAAGTAGAGGATGATTCTTGCATTAAAACAGAGTGTTTTTCAGGCATGAGAACTCTGTTCTCAATTTGCCTTCAGAAACGGAGTTAAACCCCAGGATCTGTGTCTTCCTAAAAGCAAGAGTTCATTTCTCGTTAACCCAGTGAATTTTGGCTCAAATGATTTTTCGCAGTTCACGAACCCAACGTGATTCTAACTATTAACTAAAGAGCATTTATTTAATGGAGGTGTGGTCTGTATCAGTTTCATAAGCAGAGTTGAACAACATATGGTACATATGACTAGGAAACACAGTTCCTTTTTTCAGGGCATGCTCATGGTTCTTGCTGTATTTTAGACTCTGGAAACAAGAGCTTGCTTCTTGCATTAAAACAGAATGTGTTTCATGGATGAGAACTCTGGTCTGAATTTCCCTTAATTAACGGAGTTAAACCCCAGGATCTGTGTCTTCCTACAAGCAAGAGTTCAGTTCTGGTAAACCCAGTGAATTTTGGGCTCAAATGATTTTTCACTGTTCACGAACCCAACGCGATTCTCAGTATTAACTAAAGAGCATTTATGTTAGAGGAGCTGTGGTTTGTATCAGTTTCATAAGCAGAGTTGAACTACATATGGCCCGTATGAGTAGGAAACATAGTTCTTTTTTTCTGGGCATGCTCATGTTTCTTAGTATATGGAGACCCTGGAAAGAAGAGGATGATTCTTGCCTTAAAACAGAGTGTTTTTCAGGGTTGAGAACTCGGGTCTGAATTTTTCTTCAGAAACTGAGTTAAACACCAGGATCAGTGTCTTCCTACAAGCAAGTGTTCATTTCTGGTAAACCCAGTGATTTGGGGCTCAAATGATATTTCGCAGTTCACGAACCCAACATCGTTCTCACTATTAACTAAAGAGGATTTATGTAAGAGGAGCTGTGGTTTGTATCAGTTTCATAAGCAGAGTTGAACTACATATGGTCCGTCTGAGTAGGAAACACAGTTCTTTTTTTCAGGGCATGCTCAAGGTTCTTGCTCTATTTTAGACTCTGGAAAGAAGAGCTTGCTTCTTGTGGTAAAACAGAGTGTGTTTCAGGGATGAGAACTCTGGTCTGAATTTCCCTTCAGAAACGGAGTTAAACCCCAGGATCTGTGTCTTCCTACAAGCAAGTGTTCATTTCTGGTAAACAAAGTGAATTTTGGGCTCAAATGATTTTTCATAGTTCAGCAACCCAAACCGATTCTCACTATTAACTAAAGAGCACTAATGTAAGAGGAGCTGTGGTTTGTATCAGTTTCATAAGCAGAGTTGAACTACATATGGTCCGTATGAGTCGGAAACACAGTTCTTTTTTTCAGGGCATGCTCATCGTTCTTGCTTTATTTTAGACTCTGGAAAGAAGAGCTTGCTTCTTGCGTTTATACAGAGTGCGTTTCAGGGATGAGAACTCTGGTCTGAATTTCCCTTCGGAAATGGAGTTAAATCCCAGGATCTGTGTCTTCCTACAAGCAAGAGTTCATTTCTGGTAAACCCAGTAATTTTTGGGCGCAAATGATTTTTCGCACTTCACGAACCATCCGCTACTCTAACAATTAACTAAAGAGCATTTATGTAAGAGGAGCCATGGTTTGTATCAGTTTCCTAAGCAGAGTTGAACTACATATGGTCCTTATGAGTAGGAAACACTGTTCTTTTTTCAGGGCATGCTCATTGTTCTTGCTGTATTTTAGACTCTGGAAGGAAGATCTTGCTTCTTGCATTAAAACAGAATCTGTTTCAGGCATGAGAACTCTGGTCTGAATTTCTCTTAATTAATGGAGTTAAACCCCAGGATCTGTGTCTTCCTACAAGCAAGTGTTCATTTCGGGTAAACCCAGTGATTTGGGGCTCAAATGATTTTTCGCAGTTCACGAACCCAACATCGTTCTCACTATTAACTAAAGAGGATTTATGTAAGAGGAGCTGTGGTTTGTATCAATTTCATAAGCAGAGTTGAACTACATATGGTCCGTATGAGTCGGAAACACAGTTCTTTTTTTCAGGGCATGCTCATGGTTCTTGCTTTATTTTAGACTCTGGAAAGAAGAGCTTGCTTCTTGTGGTAAAACAGAGTGTGTTTCAGGGATGAGAACTCTGGTCTGAATTTCCCTTCAGAAACGGAGTTAAACCCCAGGATCTGTGTCTTCCTAAAAGCAAGAGTTCATTTCTCGTTAACCCAGTGAATTTTGGCTCAAATGATTTTTCGCAGTTCACGAACCAAAACGCGATTCTCACTATTAACTAAAGAGCATTTATTTAATGGAGGTGTGGTCTGTATCAGTTTCATAAGCAGAGTTGAACAACATATGGTACATATGACTAGGAAACACAGTTCCTTTTTTCAGGGCATGCTCATGGTTCTTGCTGTATTTTAGACTCTGGTAAGAAGAGCTTGCTTCTTGCGTTAAAACAGAATGTGTTTCATGGATGAGAACTCTGGTCTGAATTTCCCTTAATTAACGGAGTTAAACCCCAGGATCTGTGTCTTCCTACAAGCAAGAGTTCAGTTCTGGTAAACCCAGTGAATTTTGGGCTCCAATGATTTTTCACAGTTCAGGAACCCAACGCTATTCTCACAATTAACTAAAGAGCATTTATTTAAGTGGAGGTGTGGTCTTTATCAGTTTCATGAGCAGAGTTGAACTACATATGGTCCATCTGAGTAGGAAACACAGTTCTTTTTTTCAGGGCCTGCTCATGGTTCTTGCTCTATTTTAGACTCTGGAAAGAAGAGCTTGCTTCTTGTGGTAAAACAGAGTGTGTTTCAGGGATGAGAACTCTGGTCTGAATTTCCCTTCAGAAACGGAGTTAAACCCCAAGATCTGTGTCTTCCGACAAGCAAGTTCATTTCTGGAAAACACAGTGATTTTTTGGTTCAAATGATTTTTCGCACTTCAAGAACCCAACATGATTCTCACTATTAACTAAAGAGCATTTATGTAAGAGGGGCTGTGGTTTGTATCAATTTCATGAGCAGAGTTGAACTACATATGGTCCCTATGTGTAGACAACACAGTTCTTTTTTTAAGGGCATTCTAATGGTTCTTGCTGTATTGGTGACACTGGAAAGAAGAGCTTGCTTCTTGCTTTAAAACTAAGTGTGTTTCAGGGATGAGAACTCTGGTCTGAATTTCCCTTCAGAAATGGAGTTAAACCCCAGGATCTCTGTCTTCCTACAACCAAGTGTTCATTTCTGGTAAACAAAGTGAATTTTGGGCTCAAATGATTTTTCGCAGTTCAGCAACCCAAACCGATTCTCACTATTAACTAAAGAGCACTAATGTAAGAGGAGCTGTGGTTTGTATCAGTTTCATAAGCAGAGTTGAACTACATATGGTCCGTATGAGTCGGAAACACAGTTCTTTTTTTCAGGGCATGCTCATGGTTCTTGCTGTATTTGTGACATTGGAATAAAGAGCTTGCTTCTTGCATTAAAACAGGATGTATTTCATGGATGAGAACTCTGGCATGAATTTCCCTTAACAAACAGAGTTAAACACCATGATCGTTGTCTTCCTACCAGCAAGAATTCATTTTTGGTAAACCAAGTGAATTTTGGCTCAAATGAGTTTTGCAGTTCAAGAACCATACGCTACTTTCTCTATTAACTAAAGAGGATTTATGTAAGAGGAGCTGTGGTTTGTATCAGTTTCATGAGCAGAGTTGAACTACATATGGTCCGTCTGAGTAGGAAACACAGTTCTTTTTTTCAGGGCATGCTCATGGTTCTTGCTGTATTTTAGTCTCTGGAAAGAAGAGGTTGCTTCTTGTGGTAAAACAGAGTGTGCTTCAGGGATGAGAACTCTGGTCTGAATTTCCCTTCAGAAACGGAGTTAAACCCCAAGATCTGTGTCTTCCTACAAGCAAGTTTATTTCTGGTAAACACAGGAATTTTTGGGTTCAAATGATTTTTCGCACTTCAAATACCCAACATGATTCTCACTATTAACTAAAGAGCATTTATGTAAGAGGAGCCGTGGTTTGTATCAGTTTCATAAGGAGAGTTGAACTCCATATGGTCCTTATGAGTAGGAAACACAGTTCTTTTTCTCAGAGCATGCTCATGGTCCTTGCTCTATTTTAGACTCTGGAAAGAAGAGCTTGCTTCTTGCGATATAACAGAGTGTGTTTTAGGGATGAGAACTCTGGTCTGAATTTCCCTTGAGAAACGGAGTTAAACCCCAGGATCTCTGTCTTCCTACAAGCAAGAGTCCATTTCTTGTTAACCCAGTGAATTTTTTGCTCAAATGATTTTTTGCAGTTCACGAACCCAACGCGATTTTTAGTATTAACTAAAGAGCATTTATGTAAGAGGAGCTGTGGTTTGTATCAGTTTCATGAGCAGAGTTGAACAACATATGGTCCGTATGAGTAGGAAACACAGTTCTGTTTTTCTGGGCATGCTCATGTTTCTTACTATATGGAGACGCTGGAAACAAGAGGATGATTCTTGCCTTAAAACAGAGTGTTTTTCAGGGTTGAGAACTCGGGTCTGAATTTGTCTTCAGAAACGGAGGTAAACACCAGGATCAGTGTCTTCCTACAAGCAAGAGTTCATTTCTGGTAAACCCAGTGATTTTGGGGCCCAAAGGATTTTTCGCAGTTCACCAACCCAACATGATTCTCACTATTAACTAAAGAGCATTTATGTAAGAGGGGCTGTGGTTTGTATGAGTTTCATGAGCAGAGTTGAACTACATATGGTCCATATGTGTAGATAAAACAGTTCTTTTATTAAGGGCATTCTAATGGTTCTTGCTGTATTGGTGATGCTGGAAAGAAGAGCTTGCTTCTTGCTTTAAAACAAAGTGAGTTTCAGTGATGAGAACTCTGGTCTGAATTTCCCTTCAGAAATGGAGTTAACCCCAGGATCTCTGTCTTCCTACAAGCAAGTGTTCATTTCTAGTAAACAAAGTGAATTTTGGGCTCAAATGATTTTTCCCAGTTCAGCAACCCAAACCGATTCTCACTATTAACTAAAGAGCACTAATGTAAGAGGAGCTGTGGTTTGTATCAGTTTCATAAGCAGAGTTGAACTACATATGGTCCGTATGAGTCGGAAACACAGTTCTTTTTTTCAGGGCATGCTCATCGTTCTTGCTTTATTTTAGACTCTGGAAAGAAGAGCTTGCTTCTTGCGTTTATACAGAGTGCGTTTCAGGGATGAGAACTCCGGTCTGAATTTCCCTTTGGAAATGGAGTTAAATCCCAGGATCTGTGTCTTCCTACAAGCAAGAGTTCATTTCTGGTAAACCCAGTAATTTTTGGGCGCAAATGATTTTTCGCAGTTCACGAACCATCCGCTACTCTAACAATTAACTAAAGAGCATTTATGTAAGAGGAGCCATGGTTTGTATCAGTTTCCTAAGCAGAGTTGAACTACATATGGTCCTTATGAGTAGGAAACACTGTTCTTTTTTCAGGGCATGCTCATTGTTCTTGCTGTATTTTAGACTCTGGAAAGAAGATCTTGCTTCTTGCATTAAAACAGAATGTGTTTCAGGCATGAGAACTCTGGTCTGAATTTCTCTTAATTAATGGAGTTAAACCCCAGGATCTGTGTCTTCCTACAAGCAAGTGTTCATTTCTGGTAAACCCAGTGATTTGGGGCTCAAATGATTTTTCGCAGTTCACGAACCCAACATCGTTCTCACTATTAACTAAAGAGGATTTATGTAAGAGGAGCTGTGGTTTGTATCAATTTCATAAGCAGAGTTGAACTACATATGGTCCGTATGAGTCGGAAACACAGTTCTTTTTATCAGGGCATGCTCATGGTTCTTGCTTTATTTTAGACTCTGGAAAGAAGAGCTTGCTTCTTGCGTTTATACAGAGTGCGTTTCAGGGATGAGAACTCTGGTCTGAATTTCCCTTCAGAAACGGAGTTAAACCCCAGGATCTGTGTCTTCCTAAAAGCAAGAGTTCATTTCTGGTAAACCCAGTAATTTTTGGGCGCAAATGATTTTTCGCAGTTCACGAACCATCCGCTACTCTAACAATTAACTAAAGAGCATTTATGTAAGAGGAGCCATGGTTTGTATCAGTTTCCTAAGCAGAGTTGAACTACATATGGTCCTTATGAGTAGGAAACACTGTTCTTTTTTCAGGGCATGCTCATTGTTCTTGCTGTATTTTAGACTCTGGAAAGAAGATCTTGCTTCTTGCATTAAAACAGAATGTGTTTCAGGCATGAGAACTCTGGTCTGAATTTCTCTTAATTAATGGAGTTAAACCCCAGGATCTGTGTCTTCCTACAAGCAAGTGTTCATTTCTGGTAAACCCAGTGATTTTTGGGCTCAAATGATTTTTCGCAGTTCACGAACCCAACATGATTCTCACTATTAACTAAAGAGGATTTATGAAAGAGGAGCTGTTGTTTGTATCAGTTTCATAAGCAGAGTTGAACTACATATAGTCTGTATGAGTCGGAAACACAGTTCTTTTTTTCTGGGCATGCTCATGTTTCTTACTATATTGGAGAAGTTGGAAAGTAGAGGATGATTCTTGCATTAAAACAGAGTGTTTTTCAGGCATGAGAACTCTGTTCTCAATTTGCCTTCAGAAACGGAGTTAAACCCCAGGATCTGTGTCTTCCTAAAAGCAAGAGTTCATTTCTCGTTAACCCAGTGAATTTTGGCTCAAATGATTTTTCGCAGGTCACGAACCCAAGGTGATTATAACTATTAACTAAAGAGCATTTATTTAATGGAGGTGTGGTCTGTATCAGTTTCATAAGCAGAGTTGAACAACATATGGTACATATGACTAGGAAACACAGTTCTTTTTTCAGGGCATGCTCATGGTTCTTTCTGTATTTTAGAATCTGGAAAGAAGAGCTTGCTTCTTTGTTTAAACAGAGTGTGTTTCAGTTATGAGAACTCGGGTCTGAATTTTCCTGCAGAAACCGAGTTAAACCCCAGGATCTGTGTCTTCCTACAAGCAAGAGTTCATTTCTGGTAAACCCAGTGATTTTTGGGCTCAAATGATTTTTCGCAGTTCACGAACCCAACATGATTCTCACTATTAACTAAAGAGGATTTATGAAAGAGGAGCTGTTGTTTGTATCAGTTTCATAAGCAGAGTTGAACTACATATAGTCTGTATGAGTCGGAAACACAGTTCTTTTTTTCTGGGCATGCTCATGTTTCTTACTATATTGGAGAAGTTGGAAAGTAGAGGATGATTCTTGCATTAAAACAGAGTGTTTTTCAGGCATGAGAACTCTGTTCTCAATTTGCCTTCAGAAACGGAGTTAAACCCCAGGATCTGTGTCTTCCTAAAAGCAAGAGTTCATTTCTCGTTAACCCAGTGAATTTTGGCTCAAATGATTTTTCGCAGTTCACGAACCCAACGTGATTCTAACTATTAACTAAAGAGCATTTATTTAATGGAGGTGTGGTCTGTATCAGTTTCATAAGCAGAGTTGAACAACATATGGTACATATGACTAGGAAACACAGTTCCTTTTTTCAGGGCATGCTCATGGTTCTTGCTGTATTTTAGACTCTGGAAACAAGAGCTTGCTTCTTGCATTAAAACAGAATGTGTTTCATGGATGAGAACTCTGGTCTGAATTTCCCTTAATTAACGGAGTTAAACCCCAGGATCTGTGTCTTCCTACAAGCAAGAGTTCAGTTCTGGTAAACCCAGTGAATTTTGGGCTCAAATGATTTTTCACTGTTCACGAACCCAACGCGATTCTCAGTATTAACTAAAGAGCATTTATGTTAGAGGAGCTGTGCTTTGTATCAGTTTCATAAGCAGAGTTGAACTACATATAGCCCGTATGAGTAGGAAACATAGTTCTTTTTTTCTGGGCATGCTCATGTTTCTTAGTATATGGAGACCCTGGAAAGAAGAGGATGATTCTTGCCTTAAAACAGAGTGTTTTTCAGGGTTGAGAACTCGGGTCTGAATTTTTCTTCAGAAACTGAGTTAAACACCATTATCAGTGTCTTCCTACAAGCAAGTGTTCATTTCTGGTAAACCCAGTGATTTGGGGCTCAAATGATATTTCGCAGTTCACGAACCCAACATCGTTCTCACTATTAACTAAAGAGGATTTATGTAAGAGGAGCTGTGGTTTGTATCAGTTTCATAAGCAGAGTTGAACTACATATGGTCCGTCTGAGTAGGAAACACAGTTCTTTTTTTCAGGGCATGCTCAAGGTTCTTGCTCTATTTTAGACTCTGGAAAGAAGAGCTTGCTTCTTGTGGTAAAACAGAGTGTGTTTCAGGGATGAGAACTCTGGCCTGAATTTCCCTTCAGAAACGGAGTTAAACCCCAGGATCTGTGTCTTCCTACAAGCAAGTGTTCATTTCTGGTAAACAAAGTGAATTTTGGGCTCAAATGATTTTTCATAGTTCAGCAACCCAAACCGATTCTCACTATTAACTAAAGAGCACTAATGTAAGAGGAGCTGTGGTTTGTATCAGTTTCATAAGCAGAGTTGAACTACATATGGTCCGTATGAGTCGGAAACACAGTTCTTTTTTTCAGGGCATGCTCATCGTTCTTGCTTTATTTTAGACTCTGGAAAGAAGAGCTTGCTTCTTGCGTTTATACAGAGTGCGTTTCAGGGATGAGAACTCTGGTCTGAATTTCCCTTCGGAAATGGAGTTAAATCCCAGGATCTGTGTCTTCCTACAAGCAAGAGTTCATTTCTGGTAAACCCAGTAATTTTTGGGCGCAAATGATTTTTCGCAGTTCACGAACCATCCGCTACTCTAACAATTAACTAAAGAGCATTTATGTAAGAGGAGCCATGGTTTGTATCAGTTTCCTAAGCAGAGTTGAACTACATATGGTCCTTATGAGTAGGAAACACTGTTCTTTTTTCAGGGCATGCTCATTGTTCTTGCTGTATTTTAGACTCTGGAAGGAAGATCTTGCTTCTTGCATTAAAACAGAATCTGTTTCAGGCATGAGAACTCTGGTCTGAATTTCTCTTAATTAATGGAGTTAAACCCCAGGATCTGTGTCTTCCTACAAGCAAGTGTTCATTTCGGGTAAACCCAGTGATTTGGGGCTCAAATGATTTTTCGCAGTTCACGAACCCAACATCGTTCTCACTATTAACTAAAGAGGATTTATGTAAGAGGAGCTGTGGTTTGTATCAATTTCATAAGCAGAGTTGAACTACATATGGTCCGTATGAGTCGGAAACACAGTTCTTTTTTTCAGGGCATGCTCATGGTTCTTGCTTTATTTTAGACTCTGGAAAGAAGAGCTTGCTTCTTGTGGTAAAACAGAGTGTGTTTCAGGGATGAGAACTCTGGTCTGAATTTCCCTTCAGAAACGGAGTTAAACCCCAGGATCTGTGTCTTCCTAAAAGCAAGAGTTCATTTCTCGTTAACCCAGTGAATTTTGGCTCAAATGATTTTTCGCAGGTCACGAACCCAAGGTGATTATAACTATTAACTAAAGAGCATTTATTTAATGGAGGTGTGGTCTGTATCAGTTTCATAAGCAGAGTTGAACAACATATGGTACATATGACTAGGAAACACAGTTCTTTTTTCAGGGCATGCTCATGGTTCTTTCTGTATTTTAGAATCTGGAAAGAAGAGCTTGCTTCTTTGTTTAAACAGAGTGTGTTTCAGTTATGAGAACTCGGGTCTGAATTTTCCTGCAGAAACCGAGTTAAACCCCAGGATCTGTGTCTTCCTACAAGCAAGAGTTCATTTCTGGTAAACCCAGTGATTTTTGGGCTCAAATGATTTTTCGCAGTTCACGAACCCAACATGATTCTCACTATTACCTAAAGAGGATTTATGAAAGAGGAGCTGTTGTTTGTATCAGTTTCATAAGCAGAGTTGAACTACATATAGTCTGTATGAGTCGGAAACACAGTTCTTTTTTTCTGGGCATGCTCATGTTTCTTACTATATTGGAGAAGTTGGAAAGTAGAGGATGATTCTTGCATTAAAACAGAGTGTTTTTCAGGCATGAGAACTCTGTTCTCAATTTGCCTTCAGAAACGGAGTTAAACCCCAGGATCTGTGTCTTCCTAAAAGCAAGAGTTCATTTCTCGTTAACCCAGTGAATTTTGGCTCAAATGATTTTTCGCAGTTCACGAACCCAACGTGATTCTAACTATTAACTAAAGAGCATTTATTTAATGGAGGTGTGGTCTGTATCAGTTTCATAAGCAGAGTTGAACAACATATGGTACATATGACTAGGAAACACAGTTCCTTTTTTCAGGGCATGCTCATGGTTCTTGCTGTATTTTAGACTCTGGAAACAAGAGCTTGCTTCTTGCATTAAAACAGAATGTGTTTCATGGATGAGAACTCTGGTCTGAATTTCCCTTAATTAACGGAGTTAAACCCCAGGATCTGTGTCTTCCTACAAGCAAGAGTTCAGTTCTGGTAAACCCAGTGAATTTTGGGCTCAAATGATTTTTCACTGTTCACGAACCCAACGCGATTCTCAGTATTAACTAAAGAGCATTTATGTTAGAGGAGCTGTGGTTTGTATCAGTTTCATAAGCAGAGTTGAACTACATATAGCCCGTATGAGTAGGAAACATAGTTCTTTTTTTCTGGGCATGCTCATGTTTCTTAGTATATGGAGACCCTGGAAAGAAGAGGATGATTCTTGCCTTAAAACAGAGTGTTTTTCAGGGTTGAGAACTCGGGTCTGAATTTTTCTTCAGAAACTGAGTTAAACACCATTATCAGTGTCTTCCTACAAGCAAGTGTTCATTTCTGGTAAACCCAGTGATTTGGGGCTCAAATGATATTTCGCAGTTCACGAACCCAACATCGTTCTCACTATTAACTAAAGAGGATTTATGTAAGAGGAGCTGTGGTTTGTATCAGTTTCATAAGCAGAGTTGAACTACATATGGTCCGTCTGAGTAGGAAACACAGTTCTTTTTTTCAGGGCATGCTCAAGGTTCTTGCTCTATTTTAGACTCTGGAAAGAAGAGCTTGCTTCTTGTGGTAAAACAGAGTGTGTTTCAGGGATGAGAACTCTGGCCTGAATTTCCCTTCAGAAACGGAGTTAAACCCCAGGATCTGTGTCTTCCTACAAGCAAGTGTTCATTTCTGGTAAACAAAGTGAATTTTGGGCTCAAATGATTTTTCATAGTTCAGCAACCCAAACCGATTCTCACTATTAACTAAAGAGCACTAATGTAAGAGGAGCTGTGGTTTGTATCAGTTTCATAAGCAGAGTTGAACTACATATGGTCCGTATGAGTCGGAAACACAGTTCTTTTTTTCAGGGCATGCTCATCGTTCTTGCTTTATTTTAGACTCTGGAAAGAAGAGCTTGCTTCTTGCGTTTATACAGAGTGCGTTTCAGGGATGAGAACTCTGGTCTGAATTTCCCTTCGGAAATGGAGTTAAATCCCAGGATCTGTGTCTTCCTACAAGCAAGAGTTCATTTCTGGTAAACCCAGTAATTTTTGGGCGCAAATGATTTTTCGCAGTTCACGAACCATCCGCTACTCTAACAATTAACTAAAGAGCATTTATGTAAGAGGAGCCATGGTTTGTATCAGTTTCCTAAGCAGAGTTGAACTACATATGGTCCTTATGAGTAGGAAACACTGTTCTTTTTTCAGGGCATGCTCATTGTTCTTGCTGTATTTTAGACTCTGGAAGGAAGATCTTGCTTCTTGCATTAAAACAGAATCTGTTTCAGGCATGAGAACTCTGGTCTGAATTTCTCTTAATTAATGGAGTTAAACCCCAGGATCTGTGTCTTCCTACAAGCAAGTGTTCATTTCGGGTAAACCCAGTGATTTGGGGCTCAAATGATTTTTCGCAGTTCACGAACCCAACATCGTTCTCACTATTAACTAAAGAGGATTTATGTAAGAGGAGCTGTGGTTTGTATCAATTTCATAAGCAGAGTTGAACTACATATGGTCCGTATGAGTCGGAAACACAGTTCTTTTTTTCAGGGCATGCTCATGGTTCTTGCTTTATTTTAGACTCTGGAAAGAAGAGCTTGCTTCTTGTGGTAAAACAGAGTGTGTTTCAGGGATGAGAACTCTGGTCTGAATTTCCCTTCAGAAACGGAGTTAAACCCCAGGATCTGTGTCTTCCTAAAAGCAAGAGTTCATTTCTCGTTAACCCAGTGAATTTTGGCTCAAATGATTTTTCGCAGTTCACGAACCAAAACGCGATTCTCACTATTAACTAAAGAGCATTTATTTAAAGGAGGTGTGGTCTGTATCAGTTTCATAAGCAGAGTTGAACAACATATGGTACATATGACTAGGAAACACAGTTCCTTTTTTCAGGGCATGCTCATGGTTCTTGCTGTATTTTAGACTCTGGTAAGAAGAGCTTGCTTCTTGCGTTAAAACAGAATGTGTTTCATGGATGAGAACTCTGGTCTGAATTTCCCTTAATTAACGGAGTTAAACCCCAGGATCTGTGTCTTCCTACAAGCAAGAGTTCAGTTCTGGTAAACCCAGTGAATTTTGGGCTCCAATGATTTTTCACAGTTCAGGAACCCAACGCTATTCTCACAATTAACTAAAGAGCATTTATTTAAGTGGAGGTGTGGTCTTTATCAGTTTCATGAGCAGAGTTGAACTACATATGGTCCGTCTGAGTAGGAAACACAGTTCTTTTTTTCAGGGCCTGCTCATGGTTCTTGCTCTATTTTAGACTCTGGAAAGAAGAGCTTGCTTCTTGTGGTAAAACAGAGTGTGCTTCAGGGATGAGAACTCTGGTCTGAATTTCCCTTCAGAAACGGAGTTAAACCCCAAGATCTGTGTCTTCCGACAAGCAAGTTCATTTCTGGAAAACACAGTGATTTTTTGGTTCAAATGATTTTTCGCACTTCAAGAACCCAACATGATTCTCACTATTAACTAAAGAGCATTTATGTAAGAGGGGCTGTGGTTTGTATCAATTTCATGAGCAGAGTTGAACTACATATGGTCCCTATGTGTAGACAACACAGTTCTTTTTTTAAGGGCATTCTAATGGTTCTTGCTGTATTGGTGACACTGGAAAGAAGAGCTTGCTTCTTGCTTTAAAACTAAGTGTGTTTCAGGGATGAGAACTCTGGTCTGAATTTCCCTTCAGAAATGGAGTTAAACCCCAGGATCTCTGTCTTCCTACAACCAAGTGTTCATTTCTGGTAAACAAAGTGAATTTTGGGCTCAAATGATTTTTCGCAGTTCAGCAACCCAAACCGATTCTCACTATTAACTAAAGAGCACTAATGTAAGAGGAGCTGTGGTTTGTATCAGTTTCATAAGCAGAGTTGAACTACATATGGTCCGTATGAGTCGGAAACACAGTTCTTTTTTTCAGGGCATGCTCATGGTTCTTGCTTTATTTGTGACATTGGAATAAAGAGCTTGCTTCTTGCATTAAAACAGGATGTATTTCATGGATGAGAACTCTGGCATGAATTTCCCTTAACAAACAGAGTTAAACACCATGATCGTTGTCTTCCTACCAGCAAGAATTCATTTTTGGTAAACCAAGTGAATTTTGGCTCAAATGAGTTTTGCAGTTCAAGAACCATACGCTACTTTCTCTATTAACTAAAGAGGATTTATGTAAGAGGAGCTGTGGTTTGTATCAGTTTCATGAGCAGAGTTGAACTACATATGGTCCGTCTGAGTAGGAAACACAGTTCTTTTTTTCAGGGCATGCTCATGGTTCTTGCTGTATTTTAGTCTCTGGAAAGAAGAGGTTGCTTCTTGTGGTAAAACAGAGTGTGCTTCAGGGATGAGAACTCTGGTCTGAATTTCCCTTCAGAAACGGAGTTAAACCCCAAGATCTGTGTCTTCCTACAAGCAAGTTTATTTCTGGTAAACACAGGAATTTTTGGGTTCAAATGATTTTTCGCACTTCAAATACCCAACATGATTCTCACTATTAACTAAAGAGCATTTATGTAAGAGGAGCCGTGGTTTGTATCAGTTTCATAAGGAGAGTTGAACTCCATATGGTCCTTATGAGTAGGAAACACAGTTCTTTTTCTCAGAGCATGCTCATGGTTCTTGCTCTATTTTAGACTCTGGAAAGAAGAGCTTGCTTCTTGCGATATAACAGAGTGTGTTTTAGGGATGAGAACTCTGGTCTGAATTTCCCTTGAGAAACGGAGTTAAACCCCAGGATCTCTGTCTTCCTACAAGCAAGAGTCCATTTCTTGTTAACCCAGTGAATTTTTTGCTCAAATGATTTTTTGCAGTTCACGAACCCAACGCGATTTTTAGTATTAACTAAAGAGCATTTATGTAAGAGGAGCTGTGGTTTGTATCAGTTTCATGAGCAGAGTTGAACAACATATGGTCCGTATGAGTAGGAAACACAGTTCTGTTTTTCTGGGCATGCTCATGTTTCTTACTATATGGAGACGCTGGAAACAAGAGGATGATTCTTGCCTTAAAACAGAGTGTTTTTCAGGGTTGAGAACTCGGGTCTGAATTTGTCTTCAGAAACGGAGGTAAACACCAGGATCAGTGTCTTCCTACAAGCAAGAGTTCATTTCTGGTAAACCCAGTGATTTTGGGGCCCAAAGGATTTTTCGCAGTTCACCAACCCAACATGATTCTCACTATTAACTAAAGTGGATTTTTGTAAGAGGAGCTGTGGTTTGTATCAATTTCATAAGCAGAGTTGAACTACATATGGTCTGTATGAGTCGGAAACACAATTCTTTTTTTCTGGGCATGCTCATATTTCTTACTATATTGGAGACTCAGGAAAGAAGAGCTTGCTTCTTGCGTTATAACAGAGTGTTTTTCAGGGATGAGAACTCTGGTCTGCATTTACATTCAGAAATGGAGTTAAACCCCAAGATCATTGTCTTCCTACAAGCAAGAGTTCAGTTCTGGTAAACCAGGTGAATTTTGGGCTCAAATGATTTTTGGCAGTTCAGGAACCCAACGCTATTCTCACAATTAACTAAAGAGCATATATTTAAGTGGAGGTGTGGTCTGTATCAGTTTCATAAGCAGAGTTGAACAACATATGGTACGTATGAATAGGAAACACAGTTCTTTTTTTCAGGGCATGCTCATGGTTCTTGCTGTATTTTATACTCTGGAAAGAAGAGCTTGCTTCTTGCATTATAACAGAGTTAGTTTCAGGGATGAGAACTCTGGTCTGAATTTCCCTTCAGAAACGGAGATAAGCCCCACGATCTGTGTCTTCCTACAAGCAAGAGTTCATTTCTGGTTAACCCAGTGAATTTGGGGCTCAAATGATTTTTCGACGTTCACGGACCCTACGCTATTCTCACTATTAATTAAAAAGCATTTATGTAAGTGGAGCTGTGGTTTGTATCAGTTTCATAAGCAGAGTTGAACTACATATGGTTCGTATGAGTAGGAAACACAGTTCTTTTTTTCTGGGCATGCTTATGTTTCTTACTATATGGAGACGCTGGAAAGAAGAGGATGATTCTTGCCTTAAAGCAGAGTGTTTTTCAGGGTTGAGAACTCGGGTCTGAATTTGTCTTCAGAAACGGAGTTAAACACCAGGATCAGTGTCTTCCTACAAGCAAGAGGTCATTTCTGGTAAACCCAGTGATTTGGGGGCTCAAATGATTTTTCGCAGTTCACGAACTCAACATGATTCTCACTATTATCTAAAGAGATTTATGTAAGAGGAGCTGCGGTCTGTATCATTTCATAATTAGAGTTGAACTACATATGGTCCGTATGAGTAGGAAACACAATTCTTTTTTTCGGGGCATGCTCACGGTTCTTAGTGTATTGGAGACGCTGGAAAGAAGAGAATGATTCTTGCCTTAAAACAGAGTGCTTTTCAGCGATGAGAAATCTGGTCTGAATTTGCTTCATAAACGGAGTTAAACCCCATGATCTGTTTCTATCTACAAGCAATACTTCAGTTCCGGTAAACCCAGTGAATTTTGGGCTCAAATGATTTTTCACAGTTCAGGAACGCAACGCTACTTTCTCCTTTAAATAAAGAGCATTTATGTAAGAGGAGCTGTGTTTTTTATCAGTTTCATAAGCAGAGTTGAACTACATATGGTCCGTCTGAGTAGGAAACACAGTTCTTTTTTTCAGGTTATTCTCATAGTTCTTGCTGTATTTTAGACTCTGGAAAAAAGAACTTGCTTCTTGCGGTAAAACAGAGTGTGTTTCATGGATGAGAACACTGGTCTGAATTACCCTTCAGATACGGAGTTAAACCCCAGGATCTGTGTCTTCCTACAAGCAAGTTCATTTCTGGTAAACACAGTGAATTTGGGGTTCAAATGATTTTTCGCAGTTCACACACCCAACATGATTCTCACTATTAACTAAAGAGTGTTTATGTAAGAGGAACCGTTTTTTGTATCAGTTTCATAAGCAGAGATGAACTACATATGGTCCTTATGAGGAGGAAACACAGTTCTTTTTTTCAGGGCATGCTCATGGTTCTTGCTTTATTTGAGCCTCTGGAAAGAAGAGCTTGCTTCTTGCGTTATAACATAGTGTGTTTTAGGGATGAGAGCTCTAGTCTGAATTTCCCTTCAGAAACGGAGTTAAACCCCAGGATCTGTGTCTTCCTACAAGCAAGTGTTCATTTCTGGTAAACATAGTGAATTTTGGTCTCAAATGATTTTTCACAGATCAGCAACCCAAACCTATTCTCACTATTAACTAAAGAGCATTAATGTAAGAGGAGCTTTGGTTTGTATCAGTTTCATAAGCAGAGTTGAACTACATGTAGTCCATATGAGTAGGAAACATAGTTCCTTTTTTCTGGGAATGCTCATGTTTCTTACTGTATTGGAGACGCTGGAATCAAGAGGATGATTCTTGTCTTAAAACAGAGTGTTTTTCAGGGATGAGAACTCTGGTCTGATTTGCCTTCAGAAACGGAGTTAAACCCCAGGATCAGTGTCTTCGTACAACCAAGAGTTCATTTTTGGTAAACCCAGTGATTTTTTGGCCCAAATGATTTTTCGCAGTTCACGAATCCAACATGATTCTCACTATTAACTAAAGAGGATTTATGTAAGAGGAGCTGTGGTTTGTATCAATTTCTAAAGAGAGTTGAACTACATATGGTCCTTATGAGTAGGAAACACAGTTCTTTTTTTCAGGGCATGCTCATGGTTCTTGCTCTATTTTAGATTCTGGAAAGAAGAGCTTGCTTCTTGCATTATAACATAGTGTGTTTTAGGGATGAGATCTCTGGTCTGAATTTCCCTTCAGAAACGGAGTTATACCCCAGGATCTGTGTCTTCCAACAAGCAAATGTTCATTTCTGGTAAACCAAGTGAATTTTGGGCTCAAATGAATTTAGACCGTTCTAGACCCAATGCGATTATCACTTTTAACTAAAGAGTATTTATGTAAGAGGAGCTGCGGTCTGTATCATTTCATAAGCAGAGTTGAACTACATATGGTCCGTATGAGTAGGAAACACAGTTCTTTTTTTCTGGGCATGCTCATGGTTCTTACTGTATTGGAGACGCTGGAAAGAAGAGGATGATTTTTGAGTTAAACAGAGTGATTTTCAGGGATGAGAACTAGGGTCTGAATTTGTCTTCAGAAACTGAGTTAAACACCAGGATCAGTGTCTTCCTACAAGCAAGTGTTCATTTATGGTAAACCCAGTGATTTTGGGGCTCAAATGATTTTTCGCAGTTCACGAACCCAACATGATTCTCACTATTAACTAAAGAGGATTTATGTAAGAGGAGCTGTGGTTTGTATCAATTTCATATGCAGAGTTGAACTACATATGGTAAATATGAGTCGGAAACACAGTTCGTTTTTTCAGGGCATGCTCATGGTTCTTGCTGTATTTTAGACTCTAGAAAGAAGAGCTTGCTTCTTGCGTTAAAACAGAGTGTGTTTCAGGGATGAGAACTCTGGTCTGAATTTGCCTTCAGAAACGGAGTTAAACCCCAGGATCTGTGTCTTCGTACAAGCAAGTGTTCATTTCTGTTAAACAAAGTGAATTTTGGGCTCAAATGATTTTTCGAAGTTCAGCAAACCAAACCGATTCTCATTATTAACTAAAGAGCATTAATGTAAGAAGAGCTGAGGTTTGTATCAGTTTCATAAGCAGATTTGTACTACATATGGTCCGTATGAGTAGGAAACACAGTTCTTTTTTTCAGGGCATGCTCATGGTTCTTGCTGTATATGTGACGCTGGAAAAATGAGCTTGCTTCTTGCATTAAAACTGGGTGTATTTCATGGATGAGAACTCTGGTATGAATTTCCCTTAACGAACAGAGTTAAACACCATGATCTTTTTCTTCCTACCAGCAAGAGTTCATTTCTGGTAAACCAAGTGAATTTTGGCTCAAATGATTTTTCGCAGTTTAGGAACCCAAGGCTACTTTCTCTATTCACTAAAGAGGATTTATGTAAGAGGAGCTGTGGTTTGTATCAGTTTCATGAGCAGTGTTGAACTACATATGGTCCGTCTGAGTAGGAAACACAGTTCTTTTTTTCAGTGCATGTTCATGATTCTTGCTGTATTTTAGACTCTGGAAAGAAGAGCTTGCTTCTTGTGGTAAAACAGAGTGTGTTTCATGGATGAGAACACTGGTCTGAATTTCCATTCAGAATCGGAGTTAAACCCCAGGATCTGTGTCTTCCTACAAGAAACTTCATTTCTGGTAAAAACAGTGATTTTTGGGTTCAAATGATTTTTCGCACTTCAAGAACCCAACATGATTCTCACTATTAACTAAAGAGCATTTATGTAATTGGAGCCGTGGTTTGTATCAGTTTCATAAGGAGAGTTGAACTACATATGGTCCTTATGAGTAGGAAACACAGTTCTTTTTTTCAGGGCATGCTCATGGTTCTTGCTCTATTTTAGACTCTGGAAAGAAGAACTTGCTTCTTGCGTTATAACAGAGTGTTTTTCAGGGATGAGAACTAAGGTCTGAATTTACATTCAGAAACCGAGTTAAACCCCAAGATCAGTGTCTTCCTACAAGCAAGAGTTCAGTTCTGGTAAACCCAGTGAATTTTGGGCTCATATGATTTTTCGCAGTTCAGGAACCCAACGCTATTCTCACAATGAACTAAAGAGCATTTATTTAAGTGGAGGTGTGGTCTGTATCAGTTTGATAAGCAGAGTTGAACAACATATGGTAAGTATGAATAGGAAACACAGTTCTTTTTTTCAGGGCATGTTCATGGTTCTTGCTGTATTTTATATTCTGGAAAGAAGAGCTTGCTTCTTGCGTTATAACAGAGTGTGTTTCAGGGATGTGAACTATGGTCTGAATTTCCCTTCAGAAACGGAGGTAAGCCCCAGGATCTGTGTCTTCCTACAAGCAAGAGTTCATTTCTGGTAAACCCAGTGAATTTT
The DNA here is from genome assembly GCA_949786405.1 of Onychomys arenicola. Lineage (NCBI taxonomy): Eukaryota > Metazoa > Chordata > Mammalia > Rodentia > Cricetidae > Onychomys > Onychomys arenicola. The sequence goes on from CATKUM010000003.1 coordinate 3,357,149, forward strand.
GGGCTCAAATGATTTTTCGAAGTTCACGAACCCAACGCGATTCTCACTATTAACTAAAGAGCATTTATGTAAGAGGAGCTGTGGTTTGTATCAGTTTCATAAGCAGAGTTGAACTACATATGGTCCGTATGAGTAGGAAACACAGTTCTGTTTTTCTGGGCATGCTCATGTTTCTTACTATATGGAGACGCTGGGAAGATGAGGATGATTCTTGCCTTAAAACACAGTGTTTTTCATGGTTGAGAACACGGGTCTGAATTTGTCTTCAGAAACTGAGTTAAACACCAGGATCAGTGTCTTCCTACAAGCAAGAGTTCATTTCTGGTAAACCCAGAGATTTTGGGGCTCAAATGATTTTTCGCATTCACGAACCCAACATGATTCTCACTATTAACTAAAGAGGATTTATGTAAGAAGAGCTGTGGTTTGTATCAGTTTCATAAGCAGAGTTGAACTACATATGGTCTGTATGAGTCGGAAACACAATTCTTTTTTTCTGGGCATGCTCATGTTTCTTACTCTATTTGAGACTCAGGAAAGAAGAGCTTGATTCTTGCGTTACAACAGAGTGTTTTTCAGGGATGAGAACTCTGGTCTGAATTTACATTCAGAAACCGAGTTAAACCCCAAGATCAGTGTCTTCCTACAATCAAGAGTTCAGTTCTGGTAAACCCAGTGAATTTTGGGCTCAAATGATTTTTCGCTGTTCAGGAACCCAACACTATTCTCACAATTAACAAAAGAGCATTTATTTAAGTGGAGGTGTGGTCTGTATCAGTTTCATAAGCAGAGTTGAACAACATATGGTACGTATGAATAGGAAACACAGTTCTTTTTTTCAGGGCATGCTCATGGTTCTTGCTGTATTTTAGACTCTGGAAAGAAGAGCTTGCTTCTTGCTTTATAACAGAGTGTGTTTCAGGAATGAGAACTCTGGTCTGAATTTCCCTTCAGAAACGGAGATAAGCCCCAGGATCTGTGTCATCCTACAAGCAAAAGTTCATTTCTGGTAAACAAAGTGAATTTTGGGCTCAAATGATTTTTCACAGATCAGCATCCCAAACCGATTATCACTATTAACTAAACAGCATTAATGTAAGAGGAGCTTTGGTTTGTATCAGTTTCATAAGCAGAGTTGAACTACATATGGTCCTTATGAGTAGGAAACACAGTTGTTTTTTTTTTTTTCTGGGCATGCTCATGTTTCTTTCTATATTGGAGACTCAGGAAAGAAGAGCTTGCTTCTTGTGTTGTAACAGAGTGTTTTTCAGGGATGAGAACTCTGGTCTGAATTTCCCTGCAGAAACGGAGTTAAACCCCAGCATTTGTGTCTTCCTACAAGCAAGAGTTCAGTTCTGGTAAACCCAGTGATTTTTTTGGCCCTAATGGTTTTTCGCAGTTCAAGAACCCAACATTATTCTCACTATTAACTAAAGAACATTTATGTAAGAGGATCTGTGGTTTGTATCAGTTTCATAAGCAGAGTTGAACTACATATGATCTGTCTGAGTAGGAAACACAGTTCTTTTTTTCAGGGCATGCTCATGGTTCTTGCTGTATTTTAGACTCTAGATAGAAGAGCTTGTTTCTTGCGTTAAAACAGAGGGTGTTTCAGGGATGAGGACTCTGGTCTGAATTTCCCTTCAGAAATGGAGTTAAACCCCATGATCTGTGTCTTCCTACAAACAAGTGTTCATTTCTGTTGAACCAAGAGAATTTTCCACTCAAATGACTTTAGACAGTTCTAGAACCCAACGCGATTATCACCTTTAATTAAAGAGCATTTATGGAAGAGGAGCTGAGGTATGTATCATTTCATAAGCAGAGTTGAACTACATATGCTCCGTATGATTAGGAAACACAGTTCTTTTTTTCTGGGCATGCTCATGGTTCTTACTGTATTGGAAACGCTGGAAAGAAGAGGATGATTCTTGCCTTAAAACAGAGTGCTTTTCAGGGTTGAGAATTCTGGTCTGAATTTGCCTTCATAAACGGAGTTAAACCCCAGTATCTTTGTCTTACTACAAGCAAGACTTCATTTCTGGTAAACCCAGTGATTTGGGGGCTCAAATGATTTTTCATAGTTCACGAACCCAACATGATTCTCACTATTACCTAAAGAGCATTTATGTAAGATGAGCTGCGGTTTGTATCAGTTTCATAAGTAGAGTTGATCTACATATGGTCCGTATGAGTAGGAAACACAGTTCTTTTTTTCAGGGCATGCTCATGTTTCTTGCTGTATTTATACTCTGGAAAGAAGAGGTTGCTTCTAGCATTAAAATGGAGTGTGTTTCAGGGATGAGAACTCTGGCCTGAATTTCCCTTCACAAACGGCGTTAAACCCCATGATCTGTGTCTTCCTACCAGCTAGAGTTCATTTCTGGTAAACAAAGTGAATTTTTGGCTCAAATGACTTTACACAATTCTAGAACCCTACTCGATTATCACTATTAACTAAAGAGCATTTATGTAAGAGTAGCTGTAGTCTGTATCATTTCATGAGCAGAGTTGAACTACATATGGTCCCTATGATTAGGAAACACCGTTTTTTTTTCTGGGCATGCTCATTGTTCTTACTGTGTTGGAGACGCTGGAAAAAAGAGGATGATTCTTGCCTTAAAACAGAGTGTTTTTCAGGTTATGAATTCTGGTTGAATTTGTCTTCAGAAATGGAGTTAAACCCCAGGATCTGTGTCTTCCTACAAGCAAGAGTTCATTTCAGGTAAACCCAGTGAATTTTGTGATCAAATGATTTTTCGCAGTTCAGGAACCCAATGCGATTCTCACTATTAACTAAAGAGCATTTATGGAACAGGAGCAGTGGTTTGTATCAGTTTCATGGGCACAGTTGAACTACATATGGTCTTAATGAGTAGGATGCACAGTTCTTTTTTTCAGGGCATGCTCATGGTTCTTGCTGTATTTTAGACTCTGGAAAGAAGAGCTTCCTTTTTGTGTTAAAAAAGTGTTGTTTCAGGGATGAGAATTCTGGTCTGAATTTCCCTTCAGAAACGGAGTTAAACCCAAGGATCTGTGTCTTCCTACAAGCAAGAATTCATTTCTGGTAAACCCAGTGAATTTTGGGGTGAAATGATTTTTTGCAGTTCACGAACCCGACGCGATTCTCACTATTAACTAAAGAGCATTTGTGTAACAGGAGCTGTGGCTTGTATCATTTTCATAAGCATAGTTGTACTACATATGGTCAATTTGAGTAGGAAAAACAGTTTTTTTTTTCAGGGCATGTTCATGGTTCTTGCTGTATTTTAGACTCTGGAAAGAAGAGCGTGCTTCTTGCATTAAAACAGGGTCTGTTTCATGGATGAGATTTCTGGTGTGAATTTCCCTTCACAAACGTAGTTAAACACCATGATCTTTGTCTTCTACCAGCAAGAGTTCATTTCTGGTAAACCAAGTGAATTTTGGGCTCAAATGATTTTTTTTGCAGTACAAGAACCAACGCTACATTCTCTATTAACTAAACAGCATTTATGTAAGAGGAGCTGTGTTTTGTATCAGTTTCATAAGCAGAGTTGAACTACATATGGTCCGTCTGACTAGGAAACACAGTTCTTTTTTTCAGGGAATGCTCATGGTTCTTGATGTATGTTAGACTCTGGAAAGAAGAGCTTGCCTCTTGTGGTAAAACAGTGGGTGTTTCATAGATGAGAACACTGGTCTGAATTTACATTCAGAAACGGAGTTAAACCCCAGGATCTGTGTCTTCCTACAAGCAAGTTCATTTCTGGTAAACACAGTGAATTTTGGGTTCAAATGATTTTTCGCAGTTCAGGAACCCAAGGCTATTCTCACCATTAACTAAAGAGCATTTATTTAAGTGGAGGTGTGGTCTGTATCAGTTTCATAAGCAGAGTTGAACAACATATGGTACGTATGAATTGGAAACACAGTTCTTTTTTTCAGGGCATGCTCATGGTTCTTGCTGTATTTTAGACTCTGCAAAGAAGAGCTTGCTTCTTGCGTTATACCAGAGTGTGTTTCAGGGAAGAGAACTCTGGTCTGAATTACCCTTCAGAAACGGAGTTAAAACCCAGGATCTGTGTCTTCCTACAAGCAAGAGTTCATTTCTGGTAAACAAATTGAATTTTGGGCTCAAATGATTTTTCGCAGTTCAGCAACCCAAACTGATTCTCACTATTAACTAAAGAGCATTAATGTAAGAGGAGCTGTGGTTTGTATCAGTTTCATAATCAGAGTTGAACTCCATATGGTCTGTCTGAGTAGGAAACACAGTTCTTTTTTTCAGGGCATGCTCATGGTTCTTGCTGTGTTTTACACTCTAGAAAGAAGAGCTTGCTTCTTGCGTTAAAACAGAGTGTGTTTCAGGGATGAGAACTCTGGTCTGAATTTCCCTTCAGAAACGGAATTAAACCCCAGGATCTGTGTCTTCCTACAAACAAGTGTTCATTTTTGGTAAACCAAGAGAATTTTCCCCTCAAATGACTTTAGACAGTTCTAGAACCCAACGCGATTATCAATTTTAACTAAGGAGCATTTATGTAACAGGAGCCGTGGTTTGTATCAGTTTCATAAGCAGAGTTCAACTACATATGGTCCTTATGTGTAGGAAAAACAGTTCTTTTTTTCAGGGCATGCTCATGGTTCTTGCTGTATTTTAGACTCTGGAAAGAAGAGCTTCCTTTTTGTGTTAAAAAAGTGTTGTTTCAGGGATGAGAATTCTGGTCTGAATTTCCCTTCAGAAACGGAGTTAAACCCAAGGATCTGTGTCTTCCTACAAGCAAGAATTCATTTCTGGTAAACCCAGTGAATTTTGGGATGAAATGATTTTTTGCAGTTCACGAACCCGACGCGATTCTCACTATTAACTAAAGAGCATTTGTGTAACAGGAGCTGTGGCTTGTATCATTTTCATAAGCATAGTTGTACTACATATGGTCAATTTGAGTAGGAAAAACAGTTTTTTTTTTCAGGGCATGTTCATGGTTCTTGCTGTATTTTAGACTCTGGAAAGAAGAGCGTGCTTCTTGCATTAAAACAGGGTCTGTTTCATGGATGAGATTTCTGGTGTGAATTTCCCTTCACAAACGTAGTTAAACACCATGATCTTTGTCTTCCTACCAGCAAGAGTTCATTTCTGGTAAACCAAGTGAATTTTGGGCTCAAATGATTTTTTTTGCAGTACAAGAACCAACGCTACATTCTCTATTAACTAAACAGCATTTATGTAAGAGGAGCTGTGTTTTGTATCAGTTTCATAAGCAGAGTTGAACTACATATGGTCCGTCTGACTAGGAAACACAGTTCTTTTTTTCAGGGAATGCTCATGGTTCTTGATGTATGTTAGACTCTGGAAAGAAGAGCTTGCCTCTTGTGGTAAAACAGTGGGTGTTTCATGGATGAGAACACTGGTCTGAATTTACATTCAGAAACGGAGTTAAACCCCAGGATCTGTGTCTTCCTACAAGCAAGTTCATTTCTGGTAAACACAGTGAATTTTGGGTTCAAATGATTTTTCGCAGTTCAGGAACCCAAGGCTATTCTCACCATTAACTAAAGAGCATTTATTTAAGTGGAGGTGTGGTCTGTATCAGTTTCATAAGCAGAGTTGAACAACATATGGTACGTATGAATTGGAAACACAGTTCTTTTTTTCAGGGCATGCTCATGGTTCTTGCTGTATTTTAGACTCTGCAAAGAAGAGCTTGCTTCTTGCGTTATACCAGAGTGTGTTTCAGGGAAGAGAACTCTGGTCTGAATTACCCTTCAGAAACGGAGTTAAAACCCAGGATCTGTGTCTTCCTACAAGCAAGTGTTCATTTCTGGTAAACAAATTGAATTTTGGGCTCAAATGATTTTTCGCAGTTCAGCAACCCAAACTGATTCTCACTATTAACTAAAGAGCATTAATGTAAGAGGAGCTGTGGTTTGTATCAGTTTCATAATCAGAGTTGAACTCCATATGGTCTGTCTGAGTAGGAAACACAGTTCTTTTTTTCAGGGCATGCTCATGGTTCTTGCTGTGTTTTACACTCTAGAAAGAAGAGCTTGCTTCTTGCGTTAAAACAGAGTGTGTTTCAGGGATGAGAACTCTGGTCTGAATTTCCCTTCAGAAACGGAGTTAAACCCCAGGATCTGAGTCTTCCTACAAACAAGTGTTCATTTTTGGTAAACCAAGAGAATTTTCCCCTCAAATGACTTTAGACAGTTCTAGAACCCAACGCGATTATCAATTTTAACTAAGGAGCATTTATGTAACAGGAGCCGTGGTTTGTATCAGTTTCATAAGCAGAGTTCAACTACATATGGTCCTTATGTGTAGGAAAAACAGTTCTTTTTTTCAGGGCATGCTCATGATTCTTGCTCTATTTTAGACTCTGGAAAGAAGTGCTTGCTTCTTGCGTTATAACATAGTGTGTTTTAGGGATGAGAACTCTGGTCTGAATTACCCTTCAGATACTGAGTTAAACCCCAGGATCTGTGTCTTCTACAAGCAAGAGTTCATTTCTTGCAAACCCAGTGAATTTTGGGCTCAAATGATTTTTTGCAGTTCACGAAACGAACATGATTCTCACTATTACCTAAAGAGCATTTATGTAAGATGAGCTGCGGTTTGTATCAGTTTCATAAGTAGAGTTGAACTACATATGGTCCGTATGAGTAGGAAACACAGTTCTTTTTTTCAGGGCATGCTCATGTTTCTTGCTGTATTTATACTCTGGAAAGAAGAGCTTGCTTCTAGCATTAAAATGGAGTGTGTTTCAGGGATGAGAACTCTGGTCTGAATTTCCCTTCACAAACGGCATTAAACCCCATGATCTGTGTCTTCCTACCAGCTAGAGTTCATTTCTGGTAAACAAAGTGAATTTTCGGCTCAAAAGACTTTACACAATTCTAGAACCCTACTCGATTTTCACTATTAACTAAAGAGCATTTATGTAAGAGTAGCTGTAGTCTGTATCATTTCATGAGCAGAGTTGAACTACATATGGTCCCTATGAGTAGGAAACACTGTTTTTTTTTCTGTTCATGCTCATTGTTCTTACTGTGTTGGAGAAGCTGGATAAAAGAGGATGATTCTTGCCTTAAAACAGAGTGTTTTTCAGGGTTATGAATTCTGGTTGAATTTGCCTTCAGAAATGGAGTTAAACCCCAGGATCTGTGTCTTCCTACAAGCAAGAGTTCATTTCAGGTAAACCCAGTGAATTTTGTGATCAAATGATTTTTCGCAGTTCAGGAACCCAATGCGATTCTCACTATTAACTAAAGAGCATTTATGGAACAGGAGCTGTGGTTTGTATCAGTTTCATGAGCACAGTTGAACTACATATGGTCTTAATGAGTAGGATACACAGTTCTTTTTTTCAGGGCATGCTCATGGTTCTTGCTGTATTTTAGACTCTGGAAAAAAGAGCTTCCTTTTTGTGTTAAAACAGTGTTGTTTCAGGGATGAGAATTCTGGTCTGAATTTGCCTTCAGAAACGGAGTTAAACCCCAGGATCTGTGTCTTCCTACAAGCAAGAGTTCATTTCTGGTAAACCCAGTGAATTTGGGGGTGAAATGATTTTTCGCAGTTCACGAACCCCACGCGATTCTCACTATTAACTAAAGAGCATTTATGGAACAGGAGCTGTGGTTTGTATCATTTTCATAAGCACAGTTGTACTACATATGGTCCATTTGAATAGGAAACACAGGTTTTTTTTCAGGGCATGCTCCTGGTTCTTGCTGTATTTTAGACTCTGGAAAGAAGAGCTTTCTTCTTGCATTAAAGCATAGTGTATTTCAGGGATGAGAACTCTGGTCAGAATTTGCTTACAGAAACGGAATTAAACCCCAGTATCTGTGTCTTCCTACAAGCAAGTGTTCATTTTTTTGGTGAACCCAGTCAATTTTGGGCTCAAATGATTTTTCGCAGTTACAAAACCAACATGATTCTCACTATTAACTAAAGAGCATTTATGTAAGAAGAGCTGTCGTTTGTATCAGTTTCATAAGAGTTGAACTACATATGGTCCTTATGAGTAGGAAACACAGTTCTTTTTTTCTGGGCATGCTCATGTTTCTTACTATATTGGAGACGCTGGAAAGAAGAGAATGATTCTTGCCTTAAAACAGAGTGTTTTTCAGGGTTGAGTAATCTGGTCCTAATTTTCCGTCAGAAACGGAGTTAAACCCCAGGATCTGTGTCTTCCTACAAGCAAGAGTTCAGTTCTGGTAAAACCATTGAATTTGGGCTCAAATGATTTTTCACAGTTCAGGAACCCAACGATATTCTTACTATTAACTAAAGATCATTTATGCAAGAGGAGCTGTGGTTTGTATTAGTTTTATAAGCAGAGTTGAACTACATATGGTCCGTATGTGTAGGAAACACAGTTCTTTTTTTAAAGGCATGCTCATGGTTCTTGCTGTATTGGTGAGGCTGGAAAGAAGAGCTTGCTTCTTGCATTAAAACAGGGTCTGTTTAATGGATGAGAACTCTGGTGTGAATTTCCCTTCACAAATGTAGTTAAGCACCATGATCTTTGTCTTCCTACCAGCAAGAGTTCATTTCTGGTAAACCAAGTGAATTTTGGGCTCAAATGATTTTTTTTGCAGTACAAGAACCAACGCTACATTCTCTATTAACTAAACAGCATTTATGTAAGAGGACCTGTGTTTTGTATCAGTTTCATAAGGAGAGTTGAACTACATATGGTCCGTCTGAGTAGGAAACACAGTTCTTTTTTTCAGGGAATGCTCATGATTCTTGCTCTATTTTAGACTCTGGAAAGAAGTGCTTGCTTCTTGAGTTATAACATAGTGTGTTTTAGGGATGAGAACTCTGGTCTGAATTACCCTTCAGATACCGAGTTAAACCCCAGGATCTGTGTCTTCTACAAGCAAGAGTTCATTTCTCGTAAACCCAGAGAATTTTGGGCTCAAATGATTTTTCGCAGTTCATGAAACGAACATGATTCTCACTATTACCTAAAGAGCATTTATGTAAGATGAGCTGCGGTTTGTATCAGTTTCATAAGTAGAGTTGAACTACATATGGTCCGTATGAGTAGGAATCACAGTTCTTTTTTTCAGGGCATGCTCATGTTTCTTGCTGTATTTATACTCTGGAAAGAAGAGCTTGCTTCTAGCATTAAAATGGAGTGTGTTTCAGGGATGAGAACTCTGGTCTGAATTTCCCTTCACAAATGGTGTTAAACCCCATGATCTGTGTCTTCCTACCAGCAAGAGTTCATTTCTGGTAAACAAAGTGAATTTTCGGCTCTAATGACTTTACACAATTCTAGAACCCTACTCGATTATCACTATTAACTAAAGAGCATTTATGTACGAGTAGCTGTAGTCTGTATAATTTCATGAGCAGAGTTGAACTACATATGGTCCCTATGAGTAGGAAACACCGTTTTATTTTCTGGGCATGCTCATTGTTCTTACTGTGTTGGAGAAGCTGGAAAAAAGAAGATTCTTGCCTTAAAACAGAGTGTTTTTCAGGGTTATGAATTCTGGTCGAATTTGGCTTCAGAAATGGAGTTAAACCCCAGGATCTGTGTCTTCCTACAAGCAAGAGTTCATTTCAGGTAAACCCAGTGAATTTTGTGATCAAATGATTTTTCGCAGTTCAGGAACGCAATGCGATTCTCACTATTAACTAAAGAGCATTTATGGAACAGGAGCTGTGGTTTGTATCAGTTTCATGAGCACAGTTGAACTACATATGGTCTTAATGAGTAGGATACACAGTTCTTTTTTTCAGGGCATGCTCATGGTTCTTGCTGTATTTTAGACTCTGGAAAGAAGAGCTTCCTTTTTGTGTTAAAAAAGTGTTGTTTCAGGGATGAGAATTCTGGTCTGAATTTCCCTTCAGAAACGGAGTTAAACCCCAGGATCTGTGTCTTCCTACAAGCAAGAGTTCATTTCTGGTAAACCCAGTGAATTTTGGGGTGAAATGATTTTTCGCAGTTCACGAACCCCACGCGATTCTCACTATTAACTAAAGAGCATTTGTGTAACAGGAGCTGTGGTTTGTATCATTTTCAGAAGCACAGTTGTACTACATATGGTCCATTTGAGTAGGAAAAACAGTTTTTTTTTCAGGGCATGCTCATGGTTCTTGCTGTATTTTATTCTCTGTAAAGAAGAGCTTGCTTCTTGCATTAAAGCATAGTGTATTTCAGGGATGAGAACTCTGGTCTGAATTTGCTTTCAGAAACGGAGTTAAACCCCAGTATCAGTGTCTTCCTAGAAGCAAGTGTTCATTTCTGGTGAACCCAGTCAATTTTGGGCTCAAATGATTTTTTGCAGTTACGAAACCAACATGATTGTCACTATTAACTAAAGAGCATTTATGTAAGAAGAGCTGTGGTTTGTATCAGTTTCATAAGAAGAGTTGAACTACATATGGTCCCTATGAGTAGGAAACACAGTTCTTTTTTTCAGGGCATGCTCATGGTTCTTGCTGTACTGGAGACGCTGGAAAGAAGAGCTTGTTTCTTGCGTTATAACATAGTGTGTTTTAGGGATGAGAGCTCTAGTCTGAATTTCCCTTCAGAAATGGAGTTAAACCCCAGGATCTGTGTCTTCCTACAAGCAAGTGTTCATTTCTGGTAAACATAGTGAATTTTGGTCTCAAATGATTTTTCACAGATCAGCAACCCAAACCGATTCTCACTATTACCTAAAGAGCATTTATATAAGATGAGCTGCGGTTTGTATCAGTTTCATGAGCAGAGTTGTACTACATATGGTCCGTATGAGTAGGAAACACAGTTCTTTTTTTCAGGGCATGCTCATGGTTCTTGCTGTATGTGTGACGCTGGAAAAATGAGCTTGCTTCTTGCATTAAAACTGGGTGTATTTCATGGATGAGAACTCTGGTATGAATTTCCCTTAACGAACAGAGTTAAACACCATGATCTTTTTCTTCCTACCAGCAAGAGTTCATTTCTGGTAAACCAAGTGAATTTTGGCTCAAATGATTTTTCGCAGTTTAGGAACCCAAGGCTACTTTCTCTATTCACTAAAGAGGATTTATGTAAGAGGAGCTGTGGTTTGTATCAGTTTCATGAGCAGTGTTGAACTACATATGGTCCGTCTGAGTAGGAAACACAGTTCTTTTTTTCAGTGCATGTTCATGGTTCTTGCTGTATTTTAGACTCTGGAAAGAAGAGCTTGCTTCTTGTGGTAAAACAGAGTGTGTTTCATGGATGAGAACACTGGTCTGAATTTCCATTCAGAATCGGAGTTAAACCCCAGGATCTGTGTCTTCCTACAAGAAAGTTCATTTCTGGTAAACACAGTGATTTTTGAGTTCAAATGATTTTTCGCACTTCAAGAACCCAACATGGTTCTCACTATTAACTAAAGAGCATTTATGTAATTGGAGCCGTGGTTTGTATCAGTTTCATAAGGAGAGTTGAACTACATAGGGTCCTTATGAGTAGGAAACACAGTTCTTTTTTTCAGGGCATGCTCATTGTTCTTGCTCTATTTTAGACTCTGGAAAGAAGAACTTGCTTCTTGCGTTATAACAGAGTGTTTTTCAGGGATGAGAACTATGGTCTGAATTTACATTCAGAAACTGAGTTAAACCCCAAGATCAGTGTCTTCCTACAAGCAAGAGTTCAGTTCTGGTAAACCCAGTGAATTTTGGGCTCATATGATTTTTCGCAGTTCAGGAACCCAACGCTATTCTCACAATGAACTAAAGAGCATTTATTTAAGTGGAGGTGTGGTCTGTATCAGTTTCATAAGCAGAGTTGAACAACATATGGTAAGTATGAATAGGAAACACAGTTCTTTTTTCAGGGCATGTTCATGGTTCTTGCTGTATTTTATATTCTGGAAAGAAGAGCTTGCTTCTTGCGTTATAACGGAGTGTGTTTCAGGGATGTGAACTATGGTCTGAATTTCCCTTCAGAAACGGAGGTAAGCCCCAGGATCTGTGTCTTCCTACAAGCAAGAGTTCATTTCTGGTAAACTAAGTGAATTTTGGGCTCAAATGATTTTTCGAAGTTCACGAACCCAACGCGATTCTCACTATTAACTAAAGAGCATTTATGTAAGAGGAGCTGTGGTTTGTATCAGTTTCATAAGCAGAGTTGAACTACATATGGTCCGTATGAGTAGGAAACACAGTTCTGTTTTTCTGGGCATGCTCATGTTTCTTACTATATGGAGACGCTGGAAAGAAGAGGATGATTCTTGCCTTAAAACACAGTGTTTTTCATGGTTGAGAACACGGGTCTGAATTTGTCTTCAGAAACTGAGTTAAACACCAGGATCAGTGTCTTCCTACAAGCAAGAGTTCATTTCTGGTAAACCCAGAGATTTTGGGGCTCAAATGATTTTTCGCAGTTCACGAACCCAACATGATTCTCACTATTAACTAAAGAGGATTCATGTAAGAGGAGCTGTGGTTTGTATCAGTTTCATAAGCAGAGTTGAACTACATATGGTCTGTATGAGTCGGAAACACAATTCTTTTTTTCTGGGCATGCTCATGTTTCTTACTCTATTGGAGACTCAGGAAAGAAGAGCTTGCTTCTTGCGTTACAACAGAGTGTTTTTCAGGGATGAGAACTAAGGTCTGAATTTACATTCAGAAACCGAGTTAAACCCCAAGATCAGTGTCTTCCTACAATCAAGAGTTCAGTTCTGGTAAACCCAGTGAATTTTGGGCTCAAATGATTTTTCGCTGTTCAGGAACCCAACACTATTCTCACAATTAACAAAAGAGCATTTATTTAAGTGGTGGTGTGGTCTGTATCAGTTTCATAAGCAGAGTTGAACAACATATGGTACGTATGAATAGGAAACACAGTTCTTTTTTTCAGGGCATGCTCATGGTTCTTGCTGTATTTTATACTCTGGAAAGAAGAGCTTGCTTCTCGCTTTATAACAGAGTGTGTTTCAGGGATGAGAACTCTGGTCTGAATTTCCCTTCAGAAACGGAGATAAGCCCCAGGATCTGTGTCATCCTACAAGCAAAAGTTCATTTCTGGTAAACAAAGTGATTTTTGGGCTCAAATGATTTTTCACAGATCAGCATCCCAAACCGATTCTCACTATTAACTAAACAGCATTAATGTAAGAGGAGCTTTGGTTTGTATCAGTTTCATAAGCAGAGTTGAACTACATATGGTCCTTATGAGTAGGAAACACAGTTGTTTTTTTTTTTTTTTTCTGGGCATGCTCATGTTTCTTTCTATATTGGAGACTCAGGAAAGAAGAGCTTGCTTCTTGTGTTATAACAGAGTGTTTTTCAGGGATGAAAACTCTGGTCTGAATTTCCCTGCAGAAACGGAGTTAAACCCCAGCATTTGTGTCTTCCTACAAGCAAGAGTTCCGTTCTGGTAAACCCAGTGATTTTTTGGCCCAAATGGTTTTTCGCAGTTCAAGAACCCAACATTATTCTCACTATTAACTAAAGAGCATTTATGTAAGAGGATCTGTGGTTTGTATCAGTTTCATAAGCAGAGTTGAACTACATATGATCTGTCTGAGTAGGAAACACAGTTCTTTTTTTCAGGGCATGCTCATGGTTCTTGCTGTATTTTAGACTCTAGATAGAAGAGCTTGTTTCTTGCGTTAAAACAGAGGGTCTTTCAGGGATGAGGACTCTGGTATGAATTTCCCTTCAGAAATGGAGTTAAACCCCATGATCTGTGTCTTCCTACAAACAAGTGTTCATTTCTGTTGAACCAAGACAATTTTCCACTCAAATGACTTTAGACAGTTCTAGAACCCAACGCGATTATCACCTTTAATTAAAGAGCATTTATGGAAGAGGAGCTGCGGTATGTGTCATTTCATAAGCAGAGTTGAACTACATATGCTCCGTATGATTAGGAAACACAGTTCTTTTTTTCTGGGCATGCTCATGGTTCTTACTGTATTGGAAACGCTGGAAAGAAGAGGATGATTCTTGCCTTAAAACAGTGTTTTTCAGGGTTGAGAATTCTGGTCTGAATGTGCCTTCATAAACGGAGTTAAACCCCAGTATCTTTGTCTTACTACAAGCAAGACTTCATTTCTGGTAAAGCCAGTGATTTGGGGGCTCAAATGATTTTTCATAGTTCACGAACCCAACATGATTCTCACTATTACCTAAAGAGCATTTATGTAAGATGAGCTGCGGTTTGTATCACTTTCATAAGTAGAGTTGAACTACATATGGTCCGTATGAGTAGGAAACACAGTTCTTTTTTTCAGGGCATGCTCATGTTTCTTGCTGTATTCATACTCTGGAAAGAAGAGCTTGCTTCTAGCGTTAAAATGGAGTGTGTTTCAGGGATGAGAACTCTGGTCTGAATTTCCCTTCACAAACGGCATTAAACCCCATGATCAGTGTCTTCCTACCAGCAAGAGTTCATTTCTGGTAAACAAAGTGAATTTTCGGCTCAAATGACTTTACACAATTCTAGAACCCTACTCGATTATCACTATTAACTAAAGAGCATTTATGTAAGGGTAGCTGTAGTCTGTATCATTTCATGAGCAGAGTTGAACTACATATGGTCCCTATGAGTAGGAAACACTGTTTTTTTTCTGTTCATGCTCATTGTTCTTACTGTGTTGGAGAAGCTGGAAAAAAGAGGATGATTCTTGCCTTAAAACAGAGTGTTTTTCAGGGTTATGAATTCTGGTTGAATTTGCCTTCAGAAATGGAGTTAAACCCCAGGATCTGTGTCTTCCTACAAGCAAGAGTTCATTTCAGGTAAACCCAGTGAATTTTGTGATCAAATGATTTTTCGCAGTTCAGGAACCCAATGCGATTCTCACTATTAACTAAAGAGCATTTATGGAACAGGAGCTGTGGTTTGTATCAGTTTCATGTGCACAGTTGAACTACATATGGTCTTAATGAGTAGGATACACAGTTCTTTTTTTCAGGGCATGCTCATGGTTCTTGCTGTATTTTAGACTCTGGAAAGAAGAGCTTCCTTTTTGTGTTAAAACAGTGTTGTTTCAGGGATGAGAATTCTGGTCTGAATTTCCCTTCAGAAACGGAGTTAAACCCCAGGATCTGTGTCTTCCTACAAGCAAGAGTTCATTTCTGGTAAACCCAGTGAATTTTGGGGTGAAATGATTTTTCGCAGTTCACGAACCCCACGCAATTCTCACTATTAACTAAAGAGCATTTATGGAACAGGAGCTGTGGTTTGTATCATTTTCATAAGCACAGTTATACTACATATGGTCCATTTGAATAGTAAACACAGGTTTTTTTTCAGGGCATGCTCATGGTTCTTGCTGTATTTTAGACTCTGGAAAGAAGAGCTTTCTTCTTGCATTAAAGCATAGTGTAATTCAGGGATGAGAACTCTGGTCTGAATTTGCTTTCAGAAACGGAGTTAAACCCCAGTATCAGTGTCTTCCTACAATCAAGTTTTCATTGTTTTGGTGAACCCAATCAATTTTGGGCTCAAATGATTTTTCGCAGTTACAAAACCAACATGATTCTCACTATTAACTAAAGAGCATTTATGTAAGAAGAGCTGTCGTTTGTATCAGTTTCATAAGAGTTGAACTACATATGGTCCGTATGAGTAGGAAACACAGTTCTTTTTTTCAGGGCATGCTCATGGTTCTTGCTGTACTGGAGACGCTGGAAAGAAGAGCTTGCTTCTTGCATTAAAACAGGGTGTCTTTCATGGATGAGAACTCTGGTCGGAATTTCCCTTCAGAAACAGAGTTAAACCCCAGGATCTGTGTCTTCCTACAAGCAAGTGTTCTTTTCTGGTAAACAAAATGAATTTTGGGCTCAAATGATTTTTCGCAGTTCAGCAACCCAAACTGATTCTCACTATTAACTAAAGAGCTTTAATGTAAGAGGAGATGTGGTTTGTATCAGTTTCATAAGAGGAGTTGAACTACATATGGTCTGTATGAGTAGAAAACACAGTACTTTTTTTCTGGACATGCTCATGTTTCTTACTATATTGGAGACGCTGGAAAGAAGAGGATGATTCTTGCCTTAAAACAGAGTGTTTTTCAGGGTTGAGTATTCTGGTCCTAATTTTCCGTCAGAAACGGAGTTAAACCCCAGGATCTGTGTCTTCCTACAAGCAAGAGTTCAGTTCTGGTAAAACCATTGAATTTGGGCTCAAATGATTTTTCACAGTTCAGGAACCCAACAATATTCTTACTATTAACTAAAGATCATTTATGCAAGAGGAGCTGTGGTTTGTATTAGTTTTATAAGCAGAGTTGAACTACATATGGTCCGTATGTGTAGGAAACACAGTTCTTTTTTTAAGGGCATGCTCATGGTTCTTGCTGTATTTGTGAGGCTGGAAAGAAGAGCTTGCTTCTTGCATTAAAACAGGGTCTGTTTAATGGATGAGAACTCTGGTGTGAATTTCCCTTCACAAATGTAGTTAAACACCATGATCTTTGTCTTCCTACCAGCAAGAGTTCATTTCTGGTAAACCAAGTGAATTTTGGGCTCAAATGATTTTTTTTGCAGTACAAGAACCAACGCTACATTCTCTATTAACTAAACAGCATTTATGTAAGAGGAGCTGTGTTTTGTATCAGTTTCATAAGGAGAGTTGAACTACATATGGTCCGTCTGAGTAGGAAACACAGTTCTTTTTTTCAGGGAATGCTCATGATTCTTGCTCTATTTTAGACTCTGGAAAGAAGTGCTTGCTTCTTGCGTTATAACATAGTGTGTTTTAGGGATGAGAACTCTGGTCTGAATTACCCTTCAGATACCGAGTTAAACCCCAGGATCTGTGTCTTCTACAAGCAAGAGTTCATTTCTCGTAAACCCAGAGAATTTTGGGCTCAAATGATTTTTCGCAGTTCATGAAACGAACATGATTCTAACTATTACCTAAAGAGCATTTATGTAAGATGAGCTGCGGTTTGTATCAGTTTCATAAGTAGAGTTGAACTACATATGGTCCGTATGAGTAGGAATCACAGTTCTTTTTTTCAGGGCATGCTCATGTTTCTTGCTGAATTTATATTCTGGAAAGAAGAGCTTGCTTCTAGCATTAAAATGGAGTGTGTTTCAGGGATGAGAACTCTGATCTGAATTTCCCTTCACAAATGGCGTTAAACCCCATGATCTTTGTCATCCTACCAGCAAGAGTTCATTTCTGGTAAACAAAGTGAATTTTCGGCTCTAATGACTTTACACAATTCTAGAACCCTACTCGATTATCACTATTAACTAAAGAGCATTTATGTACGAGTAGCTGTAGTCGGTATAATTTCATGAGCAGAGTTGAACTACATATGGTCCCTATGAGTAGGAAACACCGTTTTATTTTCTGGGCATGCTCATTGTTCTTACTGTGTTGGAGAAGCTGGAAAAAAGAAGATTCTTGCCTTAAAACAGAGTGTTTTTCAGGGTTATGAATTCTGGTTGAATTTGTCTTCAGAAATGGAGTTAAACCCCAGGATCTGTGTCTTCCTACAAGCAAGAGTTCATTTCAGGTAAACCCAGTGAATTTTGTGATCAAATGATTTTTCGCAGTTGAGGAACCCAATGCGATTCTCACTATTAACTAAAGAGCACTTATGGAACAGGAGCTGTGGTTTGTATCAGTTTCATGAGCACAGTTGAACTACATATGGTCTTAATGAGTAGGATACACAGTTCTTTTTTTCAGGGCATGCTCATGGATCTTGCTGTATTTTAGACTCTGGAAAGAAGAGCTTCCTTTTTGTGTTAAAACAGTGTTGTTTCAGGGATGAGAATACTGGTCTGAATTTCCCTTCAGAAACGGAGTTAAACCCAAGGATCTGTGTCTTCCTACAAGCAAGAGTTCATTTCTGGTAAACCCAGTGAATTTTGGGGTGAAATGATTTTTCGCAGTTCACGAACCCCACGCGATTCTCACTATTAACTAAAGAGCATTTGTATAACAGGAGCTGTGGTTTGTATCATTTTCAGAAGCACAGTTGTACTACATATGGTCCATTTGAGTAGGAAAAACAGTTTTTTTTTTTCAGGGCATGCTCATGGTTCTTGCTGTATTTTATTCTCTGTAAAGAAGAGCTTGCTTCTTGCATTAAAGCATAGTGTATTTCAGGGATGAGAACTCTGGTCTGAATTTGCTTTCAGAAACGGAGTTAAACCCCAGTATCAGTGTCTTCCTAGAAGCAAGTGTTCATTTCTGGTGAACCCAGTCAATTTTGGGCTCAAATGATTTTTCGCAGTTATGAAACCGACATGATTCTCACTATTAACTAAAGAGCATTTATGTAAGAAGAGCTGTGGTTTGTATCAGTTTCATAAGCAGAGTTGAACTACACATGGTCTGTTTGAGTCGGAAACACAATTCTTTTTTTCTGGGCATGCTCATGTTTCTTACTCTATTGGAGACTCAGGAAAGAAGAGCTTGCTTCTTGCGTTACAACAGAGTGTTTTTCAGGGATGAGAACTCTGGTCTGAATTTACATTCAGAAACCGAGTTAAACCCCAAGATCAGTGTCTTCCTACAATCAAGAGTTCAGTTCTGGTAAACCCAGTGAATTTTGGGCTCAAATGATTTTTCGCTGTTCAGGAACCCAACACTATTCTCACAATTAACAAAAGAGCATTTATTTAAGTGGTGGTGTGGTCTGTATCAGTTTCATAAGCAGAGTTGAACAACATATGGTACGTATGAATAGGAAACACAGTTCTTTTTTTCAGGGCATGCTCATGGTTCTTGCTGTATTTTATACTCTGGAAAGAAGAGCTTGCTTCTTGCTTTATAACAGAGTGTGTTTCAGGAATGAGAACTCTGGTCTGAATTTCCCTTCAGAAACGGAGATAAGCCCCAGGATCTGTGTCATCCTACAAGCAAAAGTTCATTTCTGGTAAACAAAGTGAATTTTGGGCTCAAATGATTTTTTTTGCAGTACAAGAACCAACGCTACATTCTCTATTAACTCAACAGCATTTATGTAAGAGGAGCTGTGTTTTGTATCAGTTTCATAAGGAGAGTTGAACTACATATGGTCCGTCTGAGTAGGAAACACAGTTCTTTTTTTCAGGGAATGCTCATGATTCTTGCTCTATTTTAGACTCTGGAAAGAAGTGCTTGCTTCTTGCGTTATAACATAGTGTGTTTTAGGGATGAGAACTCTGGTCTGAATTACCCTTCAGATACCGAGTTAAACCCCAGGATCTGTGTCTTCTACAAGCAAGAGTTCATTTCTCGTAAACCCAGAGAATTTTGGGCTCAAATGATTTTTCGCAGTTCATGAAACGAACATGATTCTAACTATTACCTAAAGAGCATTTATGTAAGATGAGCTGCGGTTTGTATCAGTTTCATAAGTAGAGTTGAACTACATATGGTCCGTATGAGTAGGAATCACAGTTCTTTTTTTCAGGGCATGCTCATGTTTCTTGCTGTATTTATACTCTGGAAAGAAGAGCTTGCTTCTAGCATTAAAATGGAGTGTGTTTCAGGGATGAGAACTCTGATCTGAATTTCCCTTCACAAATGGCGTTAAACCCCATGATCTTTGTCATCCTACCAGCAAGAGTTCATTTCTGGTAAACAAAGTGAATTTTTGGCTCTAATGACTTTACACAATTCTAGAACCCTACTCGATTATCACTATTAACTAAAGAGCATTTATGTACGAGTAGCTGTAGTCGGTATAATTTCATGAGCAGAGTTGAACTACATATGGTCCCTATGAGTAGGAAACACCGTTTTATTTTCTGGGCATGCTCATTGTTCTTACTGTGTTGGAGAAGCTGGAAAAAAGAAGATTCTTGCCTTAAAACAGAGTGTTTTTCAGGGTTATGAATTCTGGTTGAATTTGTCTTCAGAAATGGAGTTAAACCCCAGGATCTGTGTCTTCCTACAAGCAAGAGTTCATTTCAGGTAAACCCAGTGAATTTTGTGATCAAATGATTTTTCGCAGTTGAGGAACCCAATGCGATTCTCACTATTAACTAAAGAGCACTTATGGAACAGGAGCTGTGGTTTGTATCAGTTTCATGAGCACAGTTGAACTACATATGGTCTTAATGAGTAGGATACACAGTTCTTATTTTCAGGGCATGCTCATGGATCTTGCTGTATTTTAGACTCTGGAAAGAAGAGCTTCCTTTTTGTGTTAAAACAGTGTTGTTTCAGGGATGAGAATACTGGTCTGAATTTCCCTTCAGAAACGGAGTTAAACCCAAGGATCTGTGTCTTCCTACAAGCAAGAGTTCATTTCTGGTAAACCCAGTGAATTTTGGGGTGAAATGATTTTTCGCAGTTCACGAACCCCACGCGATTCTCACTATTAACTAAAGAGCATTTGTATAACAGGAGCTGTGGTTTGTATCATTTTCAGAAGCACAGTTGTACTACATATGGTCCATTTGAGTAGGAAAAACAGTTTTTTTTTTTCAGGGCATGCTCATGGTTCTTGCTGTATTTTATTCTCTGTAAAGAAGAGCTTGCTTCTTGCATTAAAGCATAGTGTATTTCAGGGATGAGAACTCTGGTCTGAATTTGCTTTCAGAAACGGAGTTAAACCCCAGTATCAGTGTCTTCCTAGAAGCAAGTGTTCATTTCTGGTGAACCCAGTCAATTTTGGGCTCAAATGATTTTTCGCAGTTATGAAACCGACATGATTCTCACTATTAACTAAAGAGCATTTATGTAAGAAGAGCTGTGGTTTGTATCAGTTTCATAAGCAGAGTTGAACTACACATGGTCTGTTTGAGTCGGAAACACAATTCTTTTTTTCTGGGCATGCTCATGTTTCTTACTCTATTGGAGACTCAGGAAAGAAGAGCTTGCTTCTTGCGTTACAACAGAGTGTTTTTCAGGGATGAGAACTCTGGTCTGAATTTACATTCAGAAACCGAGTTAAACCCCAAGATCAGTGTCTTCCTACAATCAAGAGTTCAGTTCTGGTAAACCCAGTGAATTTTGGGCTCAAATGATTTTTCCTGTTCAGGAACCCAACACTATTCTCACAATTAACAAAAGAGCATTTATTTAAGTGGTGGTGTGGTCTGTATCAGTTTCATAAGCAGAGTTGAACAACATATGGTACGTATGAATAGGAAACACAGTTCTTTTTTTCAGGGCATGCTCATGGTTCTTGCTGTATTTTATACTCTGGAAAGAAGAGCTTGCTTCTTGCTTTATAACAGAGTGTGTTTCAGGAATGAGAACTCTGGTCTGAATTTCCCTTCAGAAACGGAGATAAGCCCCAGGATCTGTGTCATCCTACAAGCAAAAGTTCATTTCTGGTAAACAAAGTGAATTTTGGGCTCAAATGATTTTTCACAGATCAGCATCCCAAACCGATTCTCACTATTAACTAAAGAGCATTAATGTAAGAGGAGCTTTGGTTTGTATCAGTTTCATAAGCAGAGTTGAACTACATATGGTCCTTATGAGTAGGAAACACAGTTGTTGTTTTTTTTTCTGGGCATGCTCATGTTTCTTTCTATATTGGAGACTCAGGAAAGAAGAGCTTGCTTCTTGTGTTATAACAGAGTGTTTTTCAGGGATAAGAACTCTGGTCTGAATTTCCCTGCAGAAACGGAGTTAAACCCCAGCATTTGTGTCTTCCTACAAGCAAGAGTTCAGTTCTGGTAAACCCAGTGATTTTTTGGCCCAAATGGTTTTTTCGCAGTTCAAGAACCCAACATTATTCTCACTATTAACTAAAGAGCATTTATGTAAGAGGATCTGTGGTTTGTATCAGTTTCATAAGCAGAGTTGAACTACATAAGATCTGTCTGAGTAGGAAACACAGTTCTTTTTTTCAGGGCATGCTCATGGTTCTTGCTGTATTTTAGACTCTAGATAGAAGAGCTTGTTTCTTGCGTTAAAACAGAGGGTGTTTCAGGGATGAGGACTCTGGTCGAATTTCCCTTCAGAAACGGAGTTAAACCCCATGATCTGTGTCTTCCTACAAACAAGTGTTCATTTCTGTTGAACCAAGAGAATTTTCCACTCAAATGACTTTAGACAGTTCTAGAACCCAACGCGATTATCACCTTTAATTAAAGAGCATTTATGGAAGAGGAGCTGCGGTATGTATCATTTCATAAGCAGAGTTGAACTACATATGCTCCGTATGATTAGGAAACACAGTTCTTTTTTTCTGGGCATGCTCATGGTTCTTACTGTATTGGAAACGCTGGAAAGAAGAGGATGATTCTTGCCTTAAAACAGAGTGTTTTTCAGGGTTGAGAATTCTGGTCTGAATTTGCCTTCATAAACGGAGTTAAACCCCAGTATCTTTGTCTTACTACAAGCAAGACTTCATTTCTGGTAAACCCAGTGATTTGGGGGCTCAAATGATTTTTCATAGTTCACGAACCCAACATGATTCTCACTATTACCTAAAGAGCATTTATGTAAGATGAGCTGCGGTTTGTATCAGTTTCATAAGTAGAGTTGAACTACATATGGTCCGTATGAGTAGGAAACACAGTTCTTTTTTTCAGGGCATGCTCATGTTTCTTGCTGTATTTATACTCTGGAAAGAAGAGCTTGCTTCTAGCATTAAAATGGAGTGTGTTTCAGGGATGAGAACTCTGATCTGAATTTCCCTTCACAAATGGCGTTAAACCCCATGATCTTTGTCATCCTACCAGCAAGAGTTCATTTCTGGTAAACAAAGTGAATTTTCGGCTCTAATGACTTTACACAATTCTAGAACCCTACTCGATTATCACTATTAACTAAAGAGCATTTATGTACGAGTAGCTGTAGTCGGTATAATTTCATGAGCAGAGTTGAACTACATATGGTCCCTATGAGTAGGAAACACCGTTTTATTTTCTGGGCATGCTCATTGTTCTTACTGTGTTGGAGAAGCTGGAAAAAAGAAGATTCTTGCCTTAAAACAGAGTGTTTTTCAGGGTTATGAATTCTGGTTGAATTTGTCTTCAGAAATGGAGTTAAACCCCAGGATCTGTGTCTTCCTACAAGCAAGAGTTCATTTCAGGTAAACCCAGTGAATTTTGTGATCAAATGATTTTTCGCAGTTGAGGAACCCAATGCGATTCTCACTATTAACTAAAGAGCACTTATGGAACAGGAGCTGTGGTTTGTATCAGTTTCATGAGCACAGTTGAACTACATATGGTCTTAATGAGTAGGATACACAGTTCTTATTTTCAGGGCATGCTCATGGATCTTGCTGTATTTTAGACTCTGGAAAGAAGAGCTTCCTTTTTGTGTTAAAACAGTGTTGTTTCAGGGATGAGAATACTGGTCTGAATTTCCCTTCAGAAACGGAGTTAAACCCAAGGATCTGTGTCTTCCTACAAGCAAGAGTTCATTTCTGGTAAACCCAGTGAATTTTGGGGTGAAATGATTTTTCGCAGTTCACGAACCCCACGCGATTCTCACTATTAACTAAAGAGCATTTGTATAACAGGAGCTGTGGTTTGTATCATTTTCAGAAGCACAGTTGTACTACATATGGTCCATTTGAGTAGGAAAAACAGTTTTTTTTTTTTTCAGGGCATGCTCATGGTTCTTGCTGTATTTTATTCTCTGTAAAGAAGAGCTTGCTTCTTGCATTAAAGCATAGTGTATTTCAGGGATGAGAACTCTGGTCTGAATTTGCTTTCAGAAACGGAGTTAAACCCCAGTATCAGTGTCTTCCTAGAAGCAAGTGTTCATTTCTGGTGAACCCAGTCAATTTTGGGCTCAAATGATTTTTCGCAGTTATGAAACCGACATGATTCTCACTATTAACTAAAGAGCATTTATGTAAGAAGAGCTGTGGTTTGTATCAGTTTCATAAGCAGAGTTGAACTACACATGGTCTGTTTGAGTCGGAAACACAATTCTTTTTTTCTGGGCATGCTCATGTTTCTTACTCTATTGGAGACTCAGGAAAGAAGAGCTTGCTTCTTGCGTTACAACAGAGTGTTTTTCAGGGATGAGAACTCTGGTCTGAATTTACATTCAGAAACCGAGTTAAACCCCAAGATCAGTGTCTTCCTACAATCAAGAGTTCAGTTCTGGTAAACCCAGTGAATTTTGGGCTCAAATGATTTTTCGCTGTTCAGGAACCCAACACTATTCTCACAATTAACAAAAGAGCATTTATTTAAGTGGTGGTGTGGTCTGTATCAGTTTCATAAGCAGAGTTGAACAACATATGGTACGTATGAATAGGAAACACAGTTCTTTTTTTCAGGGCATGCTCATGGTTCTTGCTGTATTTTATACTCTGGAAAGAAGAGCTTGCTTCTTGCTTTATAACAGAGTGTGTTTCAGGAATGAGAACTCTGGTCTGAATTTCCCTTCAGAAACGGAGATAAGCCCCAGGATCTGTGTCATCCTACAAGCAAAAGTTCATTTCTGGTAAACAAAGTGAATTTTGGGCTCAAATGATTTTTCACAGATCAGCATCCCAAACCGATTCTCACTATTAACTAAAGAGCATTAATGTAAGAGGAGCTTTGGTTTGTATCAGTTTCATAAGCAGAGTTGAACTACATATGGTCCTTATGAGTAGGAAACACAGTTGTTGTTTTTTTTTCTGGGCATGCTCATGTTTCTTTCTATATTGGAGACTCAGGAAAGAAGAGCTTGCTTCTTGTGTTATAACAGAGTGTTTTTCAGGGATAAGAACTCTGGTCTGAATTTCCCTGCAGAAACGGAGTTAAACCCCAGCATTTGTGTCTTCCTACAAGCAAGAGTTCAGTTCTGGTAAACCCAGTGATTTTTTGGCCCAAATGGTTTTTTCGCAGTTCAAGAACCCAACATTATTCTCACTATTAACTAAAGAGCATTTATGTAAGAGGATCTGTGGTTTGTATCAGTTTCATAAGCAGAGTTGAACTACATAAGATCTGTCTGAGTAGGAAACACAGTTCTTTTTTTCAGGGCATGCTCATGGTTCTTGCTGTATTTTAGACTCTAGATAGAAGAGCTTGTTTCTTGCGTTAAAACAGAGGGTGTTTCAGGGATGAGGACTCTGGTCGAATTTCCCTTCAGAAACGGAGTTAAACCCCATGATCTGTGTCTTCCTACAAACAAGTGTTCATTTCTGTTGAACCAAGAGAATTTTCCACTCAAATGACTTTAGACAGTTCTAGAACCCAACGCGATTATCACCTTTAATTAAAGAGCATTTATGGAAGAGGAGCTGCGGTATGTATCATTTCATAAGCAGAGTTGAACTACATATGCTCCGTATGATTAGGAAACACAGTTCTTTTTTTCTGGGCATGCTCATGGTTCTTACTGTATTGGAAACGCTGGAAAGAAGAGGATGATTCTTGCCTTAAAACAGAGTGTTTTTCAGGGTTGAGAATTCTGGTCTGAATTTGCCTTCATAAACGGAGTTAAACCCCAGTATCTTTGTCTTACTACAAGCAAGACTTCATTTCTGGTAAACACAGTGATTTGGGGGCTCAAATGATTTTTCATAGTTCACGAACCCAACATGATTCTCACTATTACCTAAAGAGCATTTATGTAAGATGAGCTGCGGTTTGTATCAGTTTCATAAGTAGAGTTGAACTACATATGGTCCGTATGAGTAGGAAACACAGTTCTTTTTTTCAGGGCATGCTCATGTTTCTTGCTGTATTTATACTCTGGAAAGAAGAGCTTGCTTCTAGCGTTAAAATGGAGTGTGTTTCAGGGAGGAGACCTCTGGTCTGAATTTCCCTTCACAAACGGCATTAAACCCCATGATCAGTGTCTTCCTACCAGCAAGAGTTCATTTCTGGTAAACAAAGTGAATTTTCGGCTCAAATGACTTTACACAATTCTAGAACCCTACTCGATTATCACTATTAACTAAAGAGCATTTATGTAAGGGTAGCTGTAGTCTGTATCATTTCATGAGCAGAGTTGAACTACATATGGTCCCTATGAGTAGGAAACACTGTTTTTTTTTCTGTTCATGCTCATTGTTCTTACTGTGTTGGAGAAGCTGGAAAAAAGAGGATGATTCTTGCCTTAAAACAGAGTGTTTTTCAGGGTTATGAATTCTGGTTGAATTTGTCTTCAGAAATGGAGTTAAACCCCAGGATCTGTGTCTTCCTACAAGCAAGAGTTCATTTCAGGTAAACCCAGTGAATTTTGTGATCAAATGTTTTTTCGCAGTTGAGGAACCCAATGCGATTCACACTATTAACTAAAGAGCACTTATGGAACAGGAGCTGTGGTTTGTATCAGTTTCATGAGCACAGTTGAACTACATATGGTCTTAATGAGTAGGATACAGAGTTCTTTTTTTCAGGGCATGCTCATGGATCTTGCTGTATTTTAGACTCTGGAAAGAAGAGCTTCCTTTTTGTGTTAAAACAGTGTTGTTTCAGGGATGAGAATTCTGGTCTGAATTTCCCTTCAGAAACGGAGTGAAACCCAAGGATCTGTGTCTTCCTACAAGCAAGAGTTCATTTCTGGTAAACCCAGTGAATTTTGGGGTGAAATGATTTTTCGCAGTTCAGGAACCCCACGCGATTCTCACTATTAACTAAAGAGCATTTGTATAACAGGAGCTGTGGTTTGTATCATTTTCAGAAGCACAGTTGTACTACATATGGTCCATTTGAGTAGGAAAAACAGTTTTTTTTTCAGGGCATGCTCATGGTTCTTGCTGTATTTTATTCTCTGTAAAGAAGAGCTTGCTTCTTGCATTAAAGCATAGTGTATTTCAGGGATGAGAACTCTGGTCTGAATTTGCTTTCAGAAACGGAGTTAAACCCCAGTATCAGTGTCTTCCTAGAAGCAAGTGTTCATTTCTGGTGAACCCAGTCAATTTTGGGCTCAAATGATTTTTCGCAGTTACGAAACCAACATGATTCTCACTATTAACTAAAGAGCATTTATGTAAGAAGAGCTGTGGTTTGTATCAGTTTCATAAGCAGAGTTGAACTACACATGGTCTGTATGAGTCGGAAACACAATTCTTTTTTTCTGGGCATGCTCATGTTTCTTACTCTATTGGAGACTCAGGAAAGAAGAGCTTGCTTCTTGCGTTACAACAGAGTGTTTTTCAGGGATGAGAACTCTGGTCTGAATTTACATTCAGAAACCGAGTTAAACCCCAAGATCAGTGTCTTCCTACAATCAAGAGTTCAGTTCTGGTAAACCCAGTGAATTTTGGGCTCAAATGATTTTTCGCTGTTCAGGAACCCAACACTATTCTCAGAATTAACAAAAGAGCATTTATTTAAGTGGTGGTGTGGTCTGTATCAGTTTCATAAGCAGAGTTGAACAACATATGGTACGTATGAATAGGAAACACAGTTCTTTTTTTCAGGGCATGCTCATGGTTCTTGCTGTATTTTATACTCTGGAAAGAAGAGCTTGCTTCTTGCTTTATAACAGAGTGTGTTTCAGGAATGAGAACTCTGGTCTGAATTTCCCTTCAGAAACGGAGATAAGCCCCAGGATCTGTGTCATCCTACAAGCAAAAGTTCATTTCTGGTAAACAAAGTGAATTTTGGGCTCAAATGATTTTTCACAGATCAGCATCCCAAACCGATTCTCACTATTAACTAAACAGCATTAATGTAAGAGGAGCTTTGGTTTGTATCAGTTTCATAAGCAGAGTTGAACTACATATGGTCCTTATGAGTAGGAAACACAGTTGTTTTTTTTTTTTTCTGGGCATGCTCATGTTTCTTTCTATATTGGAGACTCAGGAAAGAAGAGCTTGCTTCTTGTGTTATAACAGAATGTTTTTCAGGGATGAGAACTCTGGTCTGAATTTCCCTGCAGAAACGGAGTTAAACCCCAGCATTTGTGTCTTCCTACAAGCAAGAGTTCAGTTCTGGTAAACCCAGTGATTTTTTGGCCCAAATGGTTTTTTCGCAGTTCAAGAACCCAACATTATTCTCACTATTAACTAAAGAGCATTTATGTAAGAGGATCTGTGGTTTGTATCAGTTTCATAAGCAGAGTTGAACTACATAAGATCTGTCTGAGTAGGAAACACAGTTCTTTTTTTCAGGGCATGCTCATGGTTCTTGCTGTATTTTAGACTCTAGATAGAAGAGCTTGTTTCTTGCGTTAAAACAGAGGGTGTTTCAGGGATGAGGACTCTGGTCGAATTTCCCTTCAGAAACGGAGTTAAACCCCATGATCTGTGTCTTCCTACAAACAAGTGTTCATTTCTGTTGAACCAAGAGTATTTTCCACTCAAATGACTTTAGACAGTTCTAGAACCCAACGCGATTATCACCTTTAATTAAAGAGCATTTATGGAAGAGGAGCTGCGGTATGTATCATTTCATAAGCAGAGTTGAACTACATATGCTCCGTATGATTAGGAAACACAGTTCTTTTTTTCTGGGCATGCTCATGGTTCTTACTGTATTGGAAACGCTGGAAAGAAGAGGATGATTCTTGCCTTAAAACAGAGTGTTTTTCAGGGTTGAGAATTCTGGTCTGAATTTGCCTTCATAAACGGAGTTAAACCCCAGTATCTTTTTCTTACTACAAGCAAGACTTCATTTCTGGTAAACCCAGTGATTTGGGGGCTCAAATGATTTTTCATAGTTCACGAACCCAACATGATTCTCACTATTACCTAAAGAGCATTTATGTAAGATGAGCTGCGGTTTGTATCAGTTTCATAAGTAGAGTTGAACTACATATGGTCCGTATGAGTAGGAAACACAGTTCTTTTTTTCAGGGCATGCTCATGTTTCTTGCTGTATTTATACTCTGGAAAGAAGAGCTTGCTTCTAGCGTTAAAATGGAGTGTGTTTCAGGGATGAGAACTCTGGTCTGAATTTCCCTTCACAAACGGCATTAAACCCCATGATCAGTGTCTTCCTACCAGCAAGAGTTCATTTCTGGTAAACAAAGTGAATTTTCGGCTCAAATGACTTTACACAATTCTAGAACCCTACTCGATTATCACTATTAACTAAAGAGCATTTATGTAAGGGTAGCTGTAGTCTGTATCATTTCATGAGCAGAGTTGAACTACATATGGTCCCTATGAGTAGGAAACACTGTTTTTTTTTCTGTTCATGCTCACTGTTCTTACTGTGTTGGAGAAGCTGGAAAAAAGAGGATGATTCTTGCCTTAAAACAGAGTGTTTTTCAGGGTTATGAATTCTGGTTGAATTTGTCTTCAGAAATGGAGTTAAACCCCATGATCTGTGTCTTCCTACAAGCAAGAGTTCATTTCAGGTAAACCCAGTGAATTTTGTGATCAAATGATTTTTCGCAGTTCAGGAACCCAATGCGATTCTCACTATTAACTAAAGAGCATTTATGGAACAGGAGCTGTGGTTTGTATCAGTTTCATGTGCACAGTTGAACTACATATGGTCTTAATGAGTAGGATACACAGTTCTTTTTTTTTCAGGGCATGCTCATGGTTCTTGCTGTATTTTAGACTCTGGAAAGAAGAGCTTCCTTTTTGTGTTAAAACAGTGTTGTTTCAGGGATGAGAATTCTGGTCTGAATTTCCCTTCAGAAATGGAGTTAAACCCCAGGATCTGTGTCTTCCTACAAGCAAGAGTTCATTTCTGGTAAACCCAGTGAATTTTGGGGTGAAATGATTTTTCGCAGTTCAGGAACCCCACGCGATTCTCACTATTAACTAAAGAGCATTTGTATAACAGGAGCTGTGGTTTGTATCATTTTCAGAAGCACAGTTGTACTACATATGGTCCATTTGAGTAGGAAAAACAGTTTTTTTTTCAGGGCATGCTCATGGTTCTTGCTGTATTTTATTCTCTGTAAAGAAGAGCTTGCTTCTTGCATTAAAGCATAGTGTATTTCAGGGATGAGAACTCTGGTCTGAATTTGCTTTCAGAAACGGAGTTAAACCCCAGTATCAGTGTCTTCCTAGAAGCAAGTGTTCATTTCTGGTGAACCCAGTCAATTTTGGGCTCAAATGATTTTTCGCAGTTACGAAACCAACATGATTCTCACTATTAACTAAAGAGCATTTATGTAAGAAGAGCTGTGGTTTGTATCAGTTTCATAAGCAGAGTTGAACTACACATGGTCTGTATGAGTCGGAAACACAATTCTTTTTTTCTGGGCATGCTCATGTTTCTTACTCTATTGGAGACTCAGGAAAGAAGAGCTTGCTTCTTGCGTTACAACAGAGTGTTTTTCAGGGATGAGAACTCTGGTCTGAATTTACATTCAGAAACTGAGTTAAACCCCAAGATCAGTGTCTTCCTACAATCAAGAGTTCAGTTCTGGTAAACCCAGTGAATTTTGGGCTCAAATGATTTTTCGCTGTTCAGGAACCCAACACTATTCTCACAATTAACAAAAGAGCATTTATTTAAGTGGTGGTGTGGTCTGTATCAGTTTCATAAGCAGAGTTGAACAACATATGGTACGTATGAATAGGAAACACAGTTCTTTTTTTCAGGGCATGCTCATGGTTCTTGCTGTATTTTATACTCTGGAAAGAAGAGCTTGCTTCTTGCTTTATAACAGAGTGTGTTTCAGGAATGAGAACTCTGGTCTGAATTTCCCTTCAGAAACGGAGATAAGCCCCAGGATCTGTGTCATCCTACAAGCAAAAGTTCATTTCTGGTAAACAAAGTGAATTTTGGGCTCAAATGATTTTTCACAGATCAGCATCCCAAACCGATTCTCACTATTAACTAAACAGCATTAATGTAAGAGGAGCTTTGGTTTGTATCAGTTTCATAAGCAGAGTTGAACTACATATGGTCCTTATGAGTAGGAAACACAGTTGTTTTTTTTTTTTTTTCTGGGCATGCTCATGTTTCTTTCTATATTGGAGACTCAGGAAAGAAGAGCTTGCTTCTTGTGTTATAACAGAATGTTTTTCAGGGATGAGAACTCTGGTCTGAATTTCCCTGCAGAAACGGAGTTAAACCCCAGCATTTGTGTCTTCCTACAAGCAAGAGTTCAGTTCTGGTAAACCCAGTGATTTTTTGGCCCAAATGGTTTTTTCGCAGTTCAAGAACCCAACATTATTCTCACTATTAACTAAAGAGCATTTATGTAAGAGGATCTGTGGTTTGTATCAGTTTCATAAGCAGAGTTGAACTACATAAGATCTGTCTGAGTAGGAAACACAGTTCTTTTTTTCAGGGCATGCTCATGGTTCTTGCTGTATTTTAGACTCTAGATAGAAGAGCTTGTTTCTTGCGTTAAAACAGAGGGTGTTTCAGGGATGAGGACTCTGGTCGAATTTCCCTTCAGAAACGGAGTTAAACCCCATGATCTGTGTCTTCCTACAAACAAGTGTTCATTTCTGTTGAACCAAGAGTATTTTCCACTCAAATGACTTTAGACAGTTCTAGAACCCAACGCGATTATCACCTTTAATTAAAGAGCATTTATGGAAGAGGAGCTGCGGTATGTATCATTTCATAAGCAGAGTTGAACTACATATGCTCCGTATGATTAGGAAACACAGTTCTTTTTTTCTGGGCATGCTCATGGTTCTTACTGTATTGGAAACGCTGGAAAGAAGAGGATGATTCTTGCCTTAAAACAGAGTGTTTTTCAGGGTTGAGAATTCTGGTCTGAATTTGCCTTCATAAACGGAGTTAAACCCCAGTATCTTTTTCTTACTACAAGCAAGACTTCATTTCTGGTAAACCCAGTGATTTGGGGGCTCAAATGATTTTTCATAGTTCACGAACCCAACATGATTCTCACTATTACCTAAAGAGCATTTATGTAAGATGAGCTGCGGTTTGTATCAGTTTCATAAGTAGAGTTGAACTACATATGGTCCGTATGAGTAGGAAACACAGTTCTTTTTTTCAGGGCATGCTCATGTTTCTTGCTGTATTTATACTCTGGAAAGAAGAGCTTGCTTCTAGCGTTAAAATGGAGTGTGTTTCAGGGATGAGAACTCTGGTCTGAATTTCCCTTCACAAACGGCATTAAACCCCATGATCAGTGTCTTCCTACCAGCAAGAGTTCATTTCTGGTAAACAAAGTGAATTTTCGGCTCAAATGACTTTACACAATTCTAGAACCCTACTCGATTATCACTATTAACTAAAGAGCATTTATGTAAGGGTAGCTGTAGTCTGTATCATTTCATGAGCAGAGTTGAACTACATATGGTCCCTATGAGTAGGAAACACTGTTTTTTTTTCTGTTCATGCTCACTGTTCTTACTGTGTTGGAGAAGCTGGAAAAAAGAGGATGATTCTTGCCTTAAAACAGAGTGTTTTTCAGGGTTATGAATTCTGGTTGAATTTGTCTTCAGAAATGGAGTTAAACCCCATGATCTGTGTCTTCCTACAAGCAAGAGTTCATTTCAGGTAAACCCAGTGAATTTTGTGATCAAATGATTTTTCGCAGTTCAGGAACCCAATGCGATTCTCACTATTAACTAAAGAGCATTTATGGAACAGGAGCTGTGGTTTGTATCAGTTTCATGTGCACAGTTGAACTACATATGGTCTTAATGAGTAGGATACACAGTTCTTTTTTTTTCAGGGCATGCTCATGGTTCTTGCTGTATTTTAGACTCTGGAAAGAAGAGCTTCCTTTTTGTGTTAAAACAGTGTTGTTTCAGGGATGAGAATTCTGGTCTGAATTTCCCTTCAGAAACGGAGTTAAACCCCAGGATCTGTGTCTTCCTACAAGCAAGAGTTCATTTCTGGTAAACCCAGTGAATTTTGGGGTGAAATGATTTTTCGCAGTTCACGAACCCCACGCAATTCTCACTATTAACTAAAGAGCATTTATGGAACAGGAGCTGTGGTTTGTATCATTTTCATAAGCACAGTTGTACTACATATGGTCCATTTGAGTAGGAAAAACAGTTTTTTTTTCAGGGCATGCTCATGGTTCTTGCTGTATTTTATTCTCTGTAAAGAAGAGCTTGCTTCTTGCATTAAAGCATAGTGTATTTCAGGGATGAGAACTCTGGTCTGAATTTGCTTTCAGAAACGGAGTTAAACCCCAGTATCAGTGTCTTCCTAGAAGCAAGTGTTCATTTCTGGTGAACCCAGTCAATTTTGGGCTCAAATGATTTTTCGCAGTTACGAAACCAACATGATTCTCACTATTAACTAAAGAGCATTTATGTAAGAAGAGCTGTGGTTTGTATCAGTTTCATAAGCAGAGTTGAACTACACATGGTCTGTATGAGTCGGAAACACAATTCTTTTTTTCTGGGCATGCTCATGTTTCTTACTCTATTGGAGACTCAGGAAAGAAGAGCTTGCTTCTTGCGTTACAACAGAGTGTTTTTCAGGGATGAGAACTCTGGTCTGAATTTACATTCAGAAACCGAGTTAAACCCCAAGATCAGTGTCTTCCTACAATCAAGAGTTCAGTTCTGGTAAACCCAGTGAATTTTGGGCTCAAATGATTTTTCGCTGTTCAGGAACCCAACACTATTCTCACAATTAACAAAAGAGCATTTATTTAAGTGGTGGTGTGGTCTGTATCAGTTTCATAAGCAGAGTTGAACAACATATGGTACGTATGAATAGGAAACACAGTTCTTTTTTTCAGGGCATGCTCATGGTTCTTGCTGTATTTTATACTCTGGAAAGAAGAGCTTGCTTCTTGCTTTATAACAGAGTGTGTTTCAGGAATGAGAACTCTGGTCTGAATTTCCCTTCAGAAACGGAGATAAGCCCCAGGATCTGTGTCATCCTACAAGCAAAAGTTCATTTCTGGTAAACAAAGTGAATTTTGGGCTCAAATGATTTTTCACAGATCAGCATCCCAAACCGATTCTCACTATTAACTAAACAGCATTAATGTAAGAGGAGCTTTGGTTTGTATCAGTTTCATAAGCAGAGTTGAACTACATATGGTCCTTATGAGTAGGAAACACAGTTGTTTTTTTTTTTTTCTGGGCATGCTCATGTTTCTTTCTATATTGGAGACTCAGGAAAGAAGAGCTTGCTTCTTGTGTTATAACAGAATGTTTTTCAGGGATGAGAACTCTGGTCTGAATTTCCCTGCAGAAACGGAGTTAAACCCCAGCATTTGTGTCTTCCTACAAGCAAGAGTTCAGTTCTGGTAAACCCAGTGATTTTTTGGCCCAAATGGTTTTTTCGCAGTTCAAGAACCCAACATTATTCTCACTATTAACTAAAGAGCATTTATGTAAGAGGATCTGTGGTTTGTATCAGTTTCATAAGCAGAGTTGAACTACATAAGATCTGTCTGAGTAGGAAACACAGTTCTTTTTTTCAGGGCATGCTCATGGTTCTTGCTGTATTTTAGACTCTAGATAGAAGAGCTTGTTTCTTGCGTTAAAACAGAGGGTGTTTCAGGGATGAGGACTCTGGTCGAATTTCCCTTCAGAAACGGAGTTAAACCCCATGATCTGTGTCTTCCTACAAACAAGTGTTCATTTCTGTTGAACCAAGAGTATTTTCCACTCAAATGACTTTAGACAGTTCTAGAACCCAACGCGATTATCACCTTTAATTAAAGAGCATTTATGGAAGAGGAGCTGCGGTATGTATCATTTCATAAGCAGAGTTGAACTACATATGCTCCGTATGATTAGGAAACACAGTTCTTTTTTTCTGGGCATGCTCATGGTTCTTACTGTATTGGAAACGCTGGAAAGAAGAGGATGATTCTTGCCTTAAAACAGAGTGTTTTTCAGGGTTGAGAATTCTGGTCTGAATTTGCCTTCATAAACGGAGTTAAACCCCAGTATCTTTGTCTTACTACAAGCAAGACTTCATTTCTGGTAAACCCAGTGATTTGGGGGCTCAAATGATTTTTCATAGTTCACGAACCCAACATGATTCTCACTATTACCTAAAGAGCATTTATGTAAGATGAGCTGCGGTTTGTATCAGTTTCATAAGTAGAGTTGAACTACATATGGTCCGTATGAGTAGGAAACACAGTTCTTTTTTTCAGGGCATGCTCATGTTTCTTGCTGTATTTATACTCTGGAAAGAAGAGCTTGCTTCTAGCGTTAAAATGGAGTGTGTTTCAGGGATGAGAACTCTGGTCTGAATTTCCCTTCACAAACGGCATTAAACCCCATGATCAGTGTCTTCCTACCAGCAAGAGTTCATTTCTGGTAAACAAAGTGAATTTTCGGCTCAAATGACTTTACACAATTCTAGAACCCTACTCGATTATCACTATTAACTAAAGAGCATTTATGTAAGGGTAGCTGTAGTCTGTATCATTTCATGAGCAGAGTTGAACTACATATGGTCCCTATGAGTAGGAAACACTGTTTTTTTTTCTGTTCATGCTCACTGTTCTTACTGTGTTGGAGAAGCTGGAAAAAAGAGGATGATTCTTGCCTTAAAACAGAGTGTTTTTCAGGGTTATGAATTCTGGTTGAATTTGTCTTCAGAAATGGAGTTAAACCCCAGGATCTGTGTCTTCCTACAAGCAAGAGTTCATTTCAGGTAAACCCAGTGAATTTTGTGATCAAATGATTTTTCGCAGTTCAGGAACCCAATGCGATTCTCACTATTAACTAAAGAGCATTTATGGAACAGGAGCTGTGGTTTGTATCAGTTTCATGTGCACAGTTGAACTACATATGGTCTTAATGAGTAGGATACACAGTTCTTTTTTTTTCAGGGCATGCTCATGGTTCTTGCTGTATTTTAGACTCTGGAAAGAAGAGCTTCCTTTTTGTGTTAAAACAGTGTTGTTTCAGGGATGAGAATTCTGGTCTGAATTTCCCTTCAGAAACGGAGTTAAACCCCAGGATCTGTGTCGTCCTACAAGCAAGAGTTCATTTCTGGTAAACCCAGTGAATTTTGGGGTGAAATGATTTTTCGCAGTTCACGAACCCCACGCAATTCTCACTATTAACTAAAGAGCATTTATGGAACAGGAGCTGTGGTTTGTATCATTTTCATAAGCACAGTTATACTACATATGGTCCATTTGAATAGTAAACACAGGGTTTTTTTCAGGGCATGCTCATGGTTCTTGCTGTATTTTAGACTCTGGAAAGAAGAGCTTTCTTCTTGCATTAAAGCATAGTGTATTTCAGGGATGAGAACTCTGGTCTGAATTTGCTTTCAGAAACGGAGTTAAACCCCAGTATCAGTGTCTTCCTTCCAGCAAGTTTTCATTGTTTTGGTGAACCCAGTCAATTTTGGGCTCAAATGATTTTTCACAGTTACAAAACCAACATGATTCTCACTATTAACTAAAGAGCATTTATGTAAGAAGAGCTGTCATTTGTATCAGTTTCATAAGAGTTGAACTACATATGGTCCGTATGAGTAGGAAACACAGTTCGTTTTTTCAGGGCATGCTCATGGTTCTTGCTGTACTGGAGACGCTGGAAAGAAGAGCTTGCTTCTTGCATTAAAACAGGGTGTCTTTCATGGATGAGAACTCTGGTCGGAATTTCCCTTCAGAAACCGAGTTAAACTACAGGATCTGTGTCTTCCTACAAGCAAGTGTTCTTTTCTGGTAAACAAAGTGAATTTTGGGCTCAAATGAATTTTCGCAGTTCAGCAACCCAAACTGATTCTCACTATTAACTAAAGAGCTTTAATGTAAGAGGAGATGTGGTTTGTATCAGTTTCATAAGAGGAGTTGAACTTCATATGGTCCGTATGAGTAGAAAACACAGTACTTTTTTTCTGGACATGCTCATGTTTCTTACTATATTGGAGACGCTGGAAAGAAGAGGATGATTCTTGCCTTAAAACAGAGTGTTTTTCAGGGTTGAGTATTCTGGTCCTAATTTTCCGTCAGAAACGGAGTTAAACCCCAGGATCTGTGTCTTCCTACAAGCAAGAGTTCAGTTCTGGTAAAACCATTGAATTTGGGCTCAAATGATTTTTCACAGTTCAGGAACCCAACGATATTCTTACTATTAACTAAAGATCATTTATGCAAGAGGAGCTGTGGTTTGTATTAGTTTTATAAGCAGAGTTGAACTACATATGGTCCGTATGTGTAGGAAACACAGTTCTTTTTTTAAGGGCATGCTCATGGTTCTTGCTGTATTTGTGAGGCTGGAAAGAAGAGCTTGCTTCTTGCATTAAAACAGGGTCTGTTTAATGGATGAGAACTCTGGTGTGAATTTCCCTTCACAAATGTAGTTAAACACCATGATCTTTGTCTTCCTACCAGCAAGAGTTCATTTCTGGTAAACCAAGTGAATTTTGGGCTCAAATGATTTTTTTTGCAGTACAAGAACCAACGCTACATTCTCTATTAACTAAACAGCATTTATGTAAGAGGAGCTGTGTTTTGTATCAGTTTCATAAGGAGAGTTGAACTACATATGGTCCGTCTGAGTAGGAAACACAGTTCTTTTTTTCAGGGAATGCTCATGATTCTTGCTCTATTTTAGACTCTGGAAAGAAGTGCTTACTTCTTGCGTTATAACATAGTGTGTTTTAGGGATGAGAACTCTGGTCTGAATTACCCTTCAGATACCGAGTTACACCCCAGGATCTGTGTCTTCTACAAGCAAGAGTTCATTTCTCGTAAACCCAGAGAATTTTGGGCTCAAATGATTTTTCGCAGTTCATGAAACGAACATGATTCTCACTATTACCTAAAGAGCATTTATGTAAGATGAGCTGCGGTTTGTATCAGTTTCATAAGTAGAGTTGAACTACATATGGTCCGTATGAGTAGGAATCACAGTTCTTTTTTTCAGGGCATGCTCATGTTTCTTGCTGTATTTATACTCTGGAAAGAAGAGCTTGCTTCTAGCATTAAAATGGAGTGTGTTTCAGGGATGAGAACTCTGGTCTGAATTTCCCTTCACAAATGGCGTTAAACCCCATGATCTGTGTCTTCCTACCAGCAAGAGTTCATTTCTGGTAAACAAAGTGATTTTTCGGCTCTAATGACTTTACACAATTCTAGAACCCTACTCGATTATCACTATTAACTAAAGAGCATTTATGTACGAGTAGTTGTAGTCTGTATAATTTCATGTGCAGAGTTGAACTACATATGGTCCCTATGAGTAGGAAACACCGTTTTATTTTCTGGGCATGCTCATTGTTCTTACTGTGTTGGAGAAGCTGGAAAAAAGAAGATTCTTGCCTTAAAACAGAGTGTTTTTCAGGGTTATGAATTCTGGTTGAATTTGTCTTCAGAAATGGAGTTAAACCCCAGGATCTGTGTCTTCCTACAAGCAAGAGTTCATTTCAGGTAAACCCAGTGAATTTTGTGATCAAATGATTTTTCGCAGTTCAGGAACCCAATGCGATTCTCACTATTAACTAAAGAGCACTTATGGAACAGGAGCTGTGGTTTGTATCAGTTTCATGAGCACAGTTGAACTACATATGGTCTTAATGAGTAGGATACACAGTTCTTTTTTTTAGGGCATGCTCATGGTTCTTGCTGTATTTTAGACTCTGGAAAGAAGAGCTTCCTTTTTGTGTTAAAACAGTGTTGTTTCAGGGATGAGAATTCTGGTCTGAATTTCCCTTCAGAAACGGAGTTAAACCCAAGGATCTGTGTCTTCCTACAAGCAAGAGTTCATTTCTAGTAAACCCAGTGAATTTTGGGGTGAAATGATTTTTCGCAGTTCACGAACCCCACGCGATTCTCACTATTAACTAAAGAGCATTTGTGTAACAGGAGCTGTGGTTTGTATCATTTTCAGAAGCACAGTTGTACTACATATGGTCTATTTGAGTAGGAAAAACAGTTTTTTTTTCAGGGCATGCTCATGGTTCTTGCTGTATTTTATTCTCTGTAAAGAAGAGCTTGCTTCTTGCATTAAAGCATAGTGTATTTCAGGGATGAGAACTCTGGTCTGAATTTGCTTTCAGAAACGGAGTTAAACCCCAGTATCAGTGTCTTCCTAGAAGCAAGTGTTCATTTCTGGTGAACCCAGTCAATTTTGGGCTCAAATGATTTTTCGCAGTTACTAAACCAACATGATTCTCACTATTAACTAAAGAGCATTTATGTAAGAAGAGCTGTGGTTTGTATCAGTTTCATAAGCAGAGTTGAACTACACATGGTCTGTATGAGTCGGAAACACAATTATTTTTTTCTGGGCATGCTCATGTTTCTTACTCTATTGGAGACTCAGGAAAGAAGAGCTTGCTTCTTGCGTTACAACAGAGTGTTTTTCAGGGATGAGAACTCTGGTCTGAATTTACATTCAGAAACCGAGTTAAACCCCAAGATCAGTGTCTTCCTACAATCAAGAGTTCAGTTCTGGTAAACCCAGTGAATTTTGGGCTCAAATGATTTTTCGCTGTTCAGGAACCCAACACTATTCTCACAATTAACAAAAGAGCATTTATTTAAGTGGTGGTGTGGTCTGTATCAGTTACATAAGCAGAGTTGAACAACATATGGTACGTATGAATAGGAAACACAGTTCTTTTTTTCAGGGCATGCTCATGGTTCTTGCTGTATTTTATACTCTGGAAAGAAGAGCTTGCTTCTTGCTTTATAACAGAGTGTGTTTCAGGAATGAGAACTCTGGTCTGAATTTCCCTTCAGAAACGGAGATAAGCCCCAGGATCTGTGTCATCCTACAAGCAAAAGTTCATTTCTGGTAAACAAAGTGAATTTTGGGCTCAAATGATTTTTCACAGATCAGCATCCCAAACCGATTCTCACTATTAACTAAACAGCATTAATGTAAGAGGAGCTTTGGTTTGTATCAGTTTCATAAGCAGAGTTGAACTACATATGGTCCTTATGAGTAGGAAACACAGTTGTTTTTTTTTTTTTTTCTGGGCATGCTCATGTTTCTTTCTATATTGGAGACTCAGGAAAGAAGAGCTTGCTTCTTGTGTTATAACAGAATGTTTTTCAGGGATGAGAACTCTGGTCTGAATTTCCCTGCAGAAACGGAGTTAAACCCCAGCATTTGTGTCTTCCTACAAGCAAGAGTTCAGTTCTGGTAAACCCAGTGATTTTTTGGCCCAAATGGTTTTTTCGCAGTTCAAGAACCCAACATTATTCTCACTATTAACTAAAGAGCATTTATGTAAGAGGATCTGTGGTTTGTATCAGTTTCATAAGCAGAGTTGAACTACATAAGATCTGTCTGAGTAGGAAACACAGTTCTTTTTTTCAGGGCATGCTCATGGTTCTTGCTGTATTTTAGACTCTAGATAGAAGAGCTTGCTTCTTGCGTTACAACAGAGTGTTTTTCAGGGATGAGAACTCTGGTCTGAATTTACATTCAGAAACCGAGTTAAACCCCAAGATCAGTGTCTTCCTACAATCAAGAGTTCAGTTCTGGTAAACCCAGTGAATTTTGGGCTCAAATGATTTTTCGCTGTTCAGGAACCCAACATTATTCTCACAATTAACAAAAGAGCATTTATTTAAGTGGTGGTGTGGTCTGTATCAGTTTCATAAGCAGAGTTGAACAACATATGGTACGTATGAATAGGAAACACAGTTCTTTTTTTCAGGGCATGCTCATGGTTCTTGCTGTATTTTATACTCTGGAAAGAAGAGCTTGCTTCTTGCTTTATAACAGAGTGTGTTTCAGGAATGAGAACTCTGGTCTGAATTTCCCTTCAGAAACGGAGATAAGCCCCAGGATCTGTGTCATCCTACAAGCAAAAGTTCATTTCTGGTAAACAAAGTGAATTTTGGGCTCAAATGATTTTTCACAGATCAGCATCCCAAACCGATTCTCACTATTAACTAAACAGCATTAATGTAAGAGGAGCTTTGGTTTGTATCAGTTTCATAAGCAGAGTTGAACTACATATGGTCCTTATGAGTAGGAAACACAGTTGTTTTTTTTTTTTTTTTCTGGGCATGCTCATGTTTCTTTCTATATTGGAGACTCAGGAAAGAAGAGCTTGCTTCTTGTGTTATAACAGAGTGTTTTTCAGGGATGAGAACTCTGGTCTGAATTTCCCTGCAGAAACGGAGTTAAACCCCAGCATTTGTGTCTTCCTACAAGCAAGAGTTCAGTTCTGGTAAACCCAGTGATTTTTTGGCCCAAATGGTTTTTTCGCAGTTCAAGAACCCAACATTATTCTCACTATTAACTAAAGAGCATTTATGTAAGAGGATCTGTGGTTTGTATCAGTTTCATAAGCAGAGTTGAACTACATAAGATCTGTCTGAGTAGGAAACACAGTTCTTTTTTTCAGGGCATGCTCATGGTTCTTGCTGTATTTTAGACTCTAGATAGAAGAGCTTGTTTCTTGCGTTAAAACAGAGGGTGTTTCAGGGATGAGGACTCTGGTCGAATTTCCCTTCAGAAACGGAGTTAAACCCCATGATCTGTGTCTTCCTACAAACAAGTGTTCATTTCTGTTGAACCAAGAGTATTTTCCACTCAAATAACTTTAGACAGTTCTAGAACCCAACGCGATTATCACCTTTAATTAAAGAGCATTTATGGAAGAGGAGCTGCGGTATGTATCATTTCATAAGCAGAGTTGAACTACATATGCTCCCTATGATTAGGAAACACAGTTCTTTTTTTCTGGGCATGCTCATGGTTCTTACTGTATTGGAAACGCTGGAAAGAAGAGGATGATTCTTGCCTTAAAACAGAGTGTTTTTCAGGGTTGAGAATTCTGGTCTGAATTTGCCTTCATAAACGGAGTTAAACCCCAGTATCTTTGTCTTACTACAAGCAAGACTTCATTTCTGGTAAACCCAGTGATTTGGGGGCTCAAATGATTTTTCATAGTTCACGAACCCAACATGATTCTCACTATTACCTAAAGAGCATTTATGTAAGATGAGCTGCGGTTTGTATCAGTTTCATAAGTAGAGTTGAACTACATATGCTCCGTATGAGTAGGAAACACAGTTCTTTTTTTCAGGGCATGCTCATGTTTCTTGCTGTATTTATACTCTGGAAAGAAGAGCTTGCTTCTAGCATTAAAATGGAGTGTGTTTCAGGGATGAGAACTCTGGTCTGAATTTCCCTTCACAAACGGCATTAAACCCCATGATCAGTGTCTTCCTACCAGCAAGAGTTCATTTCTGGTAAACAAAGTGAATTTTCGGCTCAAATGACTTTACACAATTCTAGAACCCTACTCGATTATCACTATTAACTAAAGAGCATTTATGTAAGGGTAGCTGTAGTCTGTATCATTTCATGAGCAGAGTTGAACTACATATGGTCCCTATGAGTAGGAAACACTGTTTTTTTTTCTGTTCATGCTCACTGTTCTTACTGTGTTGGAGAAGCTGGAAAAAAGAGGATGATTCTTGCCTTAAAACAGAGTGTTTTTCAGGGTTATGAATTCTGGTTGAATTTGTCTTCAGAAATGGAGTTAAACCCCAGGATCTGTGTCTTCCTACAAGCAAGAGTTCATTTCAGGTAAACCCAGTGAATTTTGTGATCAAATGATTTTTCGCAGTTCAGGAACCCAATGCGATTCTCACTATTAACTAAAGAGCATTTATGGAACAGGAGCTGTGGTTTGTATCAGTTTCATGTGCACAGTTGAACTACATATGGTCTTAATGAGTAGGATACACAGTTCTTTTTTTTTCAGGGCATGCTCATGGTTCTTGCTGTATTTTAGACTCTGGAAAGAAGAGCTTCCTTTTTGTGTTAAAACAGTGTTGTTTCAGGGATGAGAATTCTGGTCTGAATTTCCCTTCAGAAACGGAGTTAAACCCCAGGATCTGTGTCGTCCTACAAGCAAGAGTTCATTTCTGGTAAACCCAGTGAATTTTGGGGTGAAATGATTTTTCGCAGTTCACGAACCCCACGCAATTCTCACTATTAACTAAAGAGCATTTATGGAACAGGAGCTGTGGTTTGTATCATTTTCATAAGCACAGTTATACTACATATGGTCCATTTGAATAGTAAACACAGGGTTTTTTTCAGGGCATGCTCATGGTTCTTGCTGTATTTTAGACTCTGGAAAGAAGAGCTTTCTTCTTGCATTAAAGCATAGTGTATTTCAGGGATGAGAACTCTGGTCTGAATTTGCTTTCAGAAACGGAGTTAAACCCCAGTATCAGTGTCTTCCTACAAGCAAGTTTTCATTGTTTTGGTGAACCCAGTCAATTTTGGGCTCAAATGATTTTTCACAGTTACAAAACCAACATGATTCTCACTATTAACTAAAGAGCATTTATGTAAGAAGAGCTGTCATTTGTATCAGTTTCATAAGAGTTGAACTACATATGGTCCGTATGAGTAGGAAACACAGTTCTTTTTTTCAGGGCATGCTCATGGTTCTTGCTGTACTGGAGACGCTGGAAAGAAGAGCTTGCTTCTTGCATTAAAACAGGGTGTCTTTCATGGATGAGAACTCTGGTCGGAATTTCCCTTCAGAAACCGAGTTAAACCACAGGATCTGTGTCTTCCTACAAGCAAGTGTTCTTTTCTGGTAAACAAAGTGAATTTTGGGCTCAAATGAATTTTCGCAGTTCAGCAACCCAAACTGATTCTCACTATTAACTAAAGAGCTTTAATGTAAGAGGAGATGTGGTTTGTATCAGTTTCATAAGAGGAGTTGAACTTCATATGGTCCGTATGAGTAGAAAACACAGTACTTTTTTTCTGGACATGCTCATGTTTCTTACTATATTGGAGACGCTGGAAAGAAGAGGATGATTCTTGCCTTAAAACAGAGTGTTTTTCAGGGTTGAGTATTCTGGTCCTAATTTTCCGTCAGAAACGGAGTTAAACCCCAGGATCTGTGTCTTCCTACAAGCAAGAGTTCAGTTCTGGTAAAACCATTGAATTTGGGCTCAAATGATTTTTCACAGTTCAGGAACCCAACGATATTCTTACTATTAACTAAAGATCATTTATGCAAGAGGAGCTGTGGTTTGTATTAGTTTTATAAGCAGAGTTGAACTACATATGGTCCGTATGTGTAGGAAACACAGTTCTTTTTTTAAGGGCATGCTCATGGTTCTTGCTGTATTTGTGAGGCTGGAAAGAAGAGCTTGCTTCTTGCATTAAAACAGGGTCTGTTTAATGGATGAGAACTCTGGTGTGAATTTCCCTTCACAAATGTAGTTAAACACCATGATCTTTGTCTTCCTACCAGCAAGAGTTCATTTCTGGTAAACCAAGTGAATTTTGGGCTCAAATGATTTTTTTTGCAGTACAAGAACCAACGCTACATTCTCTATTAACTAAACAGCATTTATGTAAGAGGAGCTGTGTTTTGTATCAGTTTCATAAGGAGAGTTGAACTACATATGGTCCGTCTGAGTAGGAAACACAGTTCTTTTTTTCAGGGAATGCTCATGATTCTTGCTCTATTTTAGACTCTGGAAAGAAGTGCTTACTTCTTGCGTTATAACATAGTGTGTTTTAGGGATGAGAACTCTGGTCTGAATTACCCTTCAGATACCGAGTTAAACCCCAGGATCTGTGTCTTCTACAAGCAAGAGTTCATTTCTCGTAAACCCAGAGAATTTTGGGCTCAAATGATTTTTCGCAGTTCATGAAACGAACATGATTCTCACTATTACCTAAAGAGCATTTATGTAAGATGAGCTGCGGTTTGTATCAGTTTCATAAGTAGAGTTGAACTACATATGGTCCGTATGAGTAGGAATCACAGTTCTTTTTTTCA
Source organism: Onychomys arenicola (assembly GCA_949786405.1). Taxonomy (NCBI): domain Eukaryota; kingdom Metazoa; phylum Chordata; class Mammalia; order Rodentia; family Cricetidae; genus Onychomys; species Onychomys arenicola. Next base: position 3,401,496 of record CATKUM010000003.1, read on the forward strand.
GGGCATGCTCATGTTTCTTGCTGTATTTATACTCTGGAAAGAAGAGCTTGCTTCTAGCATTAAAATGGAGTGTGTTTCAGGGATGAGAACTCTGGTCTGAATTTCCCTTCACAAATGGCGTTAAACCCCATGATCTGTGTCTTCCTACCAGCAAGAGTTCATTTCTGGTAAACAAAGTGATTTTTCGGCTCTAATGACTTTACACAATTCTAGAACCCTACTCGATTATCACTATTAACTAAAGAGCATTTATGTACGAGTAGCTGTAGTCTGTATAATTTCATGTGCAGAGTTGAACTACATATGGTCCCTATGAGTAGGAAACACCGTTTTATTTTCTGGGCATGCTCATTGTTCTTACTGTGTTGGAGAAGCTGGAAAAAAGAAGATTCTTGCCTTAAAACAGAGTGTTTTTCAGGGTTATGAATTCTGGTTGAATTTGTCTTCAGAAATGGAGTTAAACCCCAGGATCTGTGTCTTCCTACAAGCAAGAGTTCATTTCAGGTAAACCCAGTGAATTTTGTGATCAAATGATTTTTCGCAGTTGAGGAACCCAATGCGATTCTCACTATTAACTAAAGAGCATTTATGGAACAGGAGCTGTGGTTTGTATCAGTTTCAGGAGCACAGTTGAACTACATATGGTCTTAATGAGTAGGATACACAGTTCTTTTTTTCAGGGCATGCTCATGGTTCTTGCTGTATTTTAGACTCTGGAAAGAAGAGCTTCCTTTTTGTGTTAAAACAGTGTTGTTTCAGGGATGAGAATTCTGGTCTGAATTTCCCTACAGAAACGGAGTTAAACCCAAGGATCTGTGTCTTCCTACAAGCAAGAGTTCATTTCTGGTAAACCCAGTGAATTTTGGGGTGAAATGATTTTTCGCAGTTCACGAACCCCACGCGATTCTCACTATTAACTAAAGAGCATTTGTGTAACAGGAGTTGTGGTTTGTATCATTTTCAGAAGCACAGTTGTACTACATATGGTCCATTTGAGTAGGAGAAACAGTTTTTTTTTCAGGGCATGCTCATGGTTCTTGCTGTATTTTATTCTCTGTAAAGAAGAGCTTGCTTCTTGCATTAAAGCATAGTGTATTTCAGGGATGAGAACTCTGGTCTGAATTTGCTTTCAGAAACGGAGTTAAACCCCAGTATCAGTGTCTTCCTAGAAGCAAGTGTTCATTTCTGGTGAACCCAGTCAATTTTGGGCTCAAATGATTTTTCGCAGTTACGAAACCAACATGATTCTCACTATTAACTAAAGAGCATTTATGTAAGAAGAGCTGTGGTTTGTATCAGTTTCATAAAAAGAGTTGAACTACATATGGTCCGTCTGAGTAGGAAACACAGTTCATTTTTTCAGGGAATGCTCATGGTTCTTGCTGTATTTTAGAATCTGGAAAGAAGAGCTTGCCTCTTGCGGTAAAACAGTGGGTGTTTCATGGATGAGAACACTGGTCTGAATTTACATTCAGAAACCGAGTTAAACCCCAGGATCTGTGTCTTCCTACAAGCAAGTTCATTTCTGGTAAACTCAGTGAATTTGGGGTTCAAATGATTTTTCGCAGTTCATGAACCCAAGGCTATTCTCACCATTAACTAAAGAGCATTTATTTAAGTGGAGGTGTGGTATGTATCAGTTTCATAAGCAGCGTTGAACAACATATGGTACGTATGAATTGGAAACACAGTTCATTTTTCAGGGCATGCTCATGGTTCTTGCTGTATTTTAGACTCTGCAAAGAAGAGCTTGCTTCTTGCGTTATAACAGATGTGTTTCAGGGAAGAGAACTCTGGTCTGAATTTCCCTTCAGAAACGGAGTTAAACCCCAGGATCTGTGTCTTCCTACAAGCAAGTGTTCATTTCTGGTAAAAAATGTGAATTTTGTGCTCAAATGATATTTCGCAGTTCAGCAACCCAAACTGATTCTCACTATTAACTAAAGAACTTTAATGTAAGAGGAGCTGTGGTTTGTATCAGTTTCATAAGAGGAGTTGAACTACATATGGTGCCTATGAGTAGAAAACACAGTACTTTTTTTCTGGACATGCTCATGTTGCTTACTATACTGGAGACGCTGGAAAGAAGAGGATGATTCTTGCCTTAAAACAGAGTGTTTTTCAGGGTTGAGTATTCTGGTCCTAATTTGCCATCAGAAACGGAGTTAAACCCCAGGAGCTGTGTCTTCCTACAAGCAAGAGTTCATTTGTGGTAAAACCATTGAATTTTGGTCTCAAATGATTTTTCACTGTTCAGGAACCCAACGATATTCGTACTATTAACTAAAGATCATTTATGTAAGAGGAGCTGTGGTTTGTATTAGTTTTATAAGCAGAGTTGAACTACATATGGTCCGTATGTGTAGGAAACACAGTTCTTTTTTTAAGGGCATGCTCATGGTTCTTGCTGTATTGGTGAGGCTGGAAAGAAGAGCTTGCTTCTTGCATTAAAACAGGGTCTGTTTCATGGATGAGAACTCTGGTCTGAATTTCCCTTCAGAAACGGAGTTGAACCCCAGGATCTGTGTCTTCCTACAAGCAAGAGTTCATTTCTGGTAAACCCAGTGATTTTTTTGGCCCAAATGATTTTTCGCAGTTCAAGAAACCAACATGATTCTCACTATTAACGAAAGAGCATTTATGTAAGAGGAGCTGTGATTTGTATCAGTTTCATAAGCAGAGTTGAACTCCATATGGTCTGTCTGAGTAGGAAACACAGTTCTTTTTTTCAGGGCATGTTCATGGTTCTTGGTGTATTTTAAACACTGGAAAGAAGGGCTTGCTTCTTGCGTTAAAACAGAGTGTGTTTCAGGGATGAGAACTCTGGTCTAAATTTCCCTTCAGAAACGGAGTTAAACCCCAGGATCTGTGTCTTCCTACAAGCAAGTGTTTATATTTGGTAAACCAGGAGAATTTTCCGCTCAAATGACTTTAGACAGTTCTAGAACCCAACGCAATTATCACATTTAACTGAAGAGCATTTATGTAAGAGGAGCCATGGTTTGTTACAGTTTCATAAGCAGAGTTCAAGACGAATTTGTCCATATGAGTACGAAATACAGTTCTTTTTTTCTGGGCATGCTCATGTTTCTCTTGCTGTATTGGGGACGCTGGGCAGAAGAGGATGCTTCTTGTGTTAAATCAGAGGGTCTTTCATGGATGAGACCACTGGTCTGAATTTGACTTTACAAATAGAGTTAAACCAAAGGCTCTCTGTCTTCCTACAAGCAAGAGTTCATTTCCGGTAAACCCAGTGATTTTTTGGCTCAAATGAATTTACACAGTTCACGAACCTAACACGTTTTTCACTATTAACTAAAGAGCATCTATGTAAGAGATGCTGTGGTTTGTTACAGTGTCATAAGCAGAGTTCAACTAGATATGGTCCGTATAAGTAGGAAACACAGTTCTTTTTTTCTGGGCATGCTCATTTTTCTTGCTGTATTAGAGACGCTGGAAAGAAGAGCATGCTCTTTGCGTTAAAACAGAGTGTGTTTCATGGATGAGAACACTGATCTGAATTTCCCTTGACAAATGGAGTTAAACCAAAGGCTCTGTGGCTTCTTAAATGCAAGAGTTCATTTCCGGTAAACCCAGTGATTTTTCGGCTCTAATGAATTTACACAGTTCACGAACCCAACACGATTTTCACTATTAACTAAACAGCATCTATGAAGAGATGCTGTGGTTTGCATGAGTTTCATAAGCAGAGTTGAACTAGACACTGTCCTTTTGAGTAGGAAATACAGTTCGTTTTTTCTGGGCATGCTCACGTTTGTTGCTGTATTGGGGACCCTGGAGAAGAGCATCCTTATTGCGTTAAAACAGAGTGTGTTTCATGGATTTGAACACTGGTCTGAATTTTCCTTCAGAAACAGAGTTAAACCAAAGGCTCTGTGTCTTCCTAAATGCAAGAGTTCATTTCCGGTAAACCCAGTGATTTTTTGGCTCTAATGAAATTACCCAGTTCACGAACCCAACACAATTTTCACTATTAACTAAAGAGCATCTATGAAGAGATATCTGGTTTGTATGAGTTTCATAAGCAGAGTTGAACTAGACACAGTCATTTTGAGTAGGACATAAAGTAATTTTTTTCTGGGCATGCTCATGTTTCTTGCTGTATTGGAGATGCTAGAAGTAGAGCATGCTCCTTGCGTTAAAACAGATTGTGTTTCATGGATGAGAATACTGGTCTGATTATTCCTTCAGAAACGGAGTTAAACCAAAGGTTCTGTGTCTTCCTACAAGCAAGAGTTCATTTCCCATAAACCCAGTGATATTTCCGCTCAAATGAATTTACACAGTTCACGAAACCAACACGTTTTGCACTACTAAGAAAAGAGCATCTATGTAAAAGATGCTGTGGTTTGTTACAGTTTCATAAGCAGAGTTCAAGTAGATATGGTCCGTATGAGTACGAAACACAGTTCTTTTTTATGAACCTGCTCATGTTTCTTGCTGTATTGGAGACGCTGGAAAGAAGAGCATGCTCTTTGCGTTAAAACAGAGTGTGTTTCATGGATGAGAACATTGGTCTGAATATCCCTTCACAAATAGAGTTAAACCAAAGACTCTCCTTCTTCCTGCAAGCAAGAGTTCATTTCCGGTAAACCCAGTGATTTTCCGGCTCAAATGAATTTACCCAGTTCACGAACCCAACACGATTTTCACTATTAACTAAAGAGCATCTATGAAGAGATGCTCTGGTTTGTATGAGTTTCATAAGCAGAGAGAACTAGACACTGTCATTTAGAGTAGGATATACAGTCTCTTTTTTTCTGGGCATGATCATGTTTCTTGCTGTTTGGAGACCCTGGAAAGAAGAGCATGCTTCTTGCGTTAAAACAGAGTGTGTTTCATGGATTTGAACACTGGTCTGAATTTTCCTTCAGAAACAGAGTTAAACCACAGGCTCTGTGTCTTCCTACAAGCAAGAGTTCATTTCCGTTAAACCCAGTGATTTTTCGGCTAAAATGATTTTACACAGTTCACGAACCACACGATTTTCACTATTAACAAAAGAGCATCTATGTAAAAGATGCTGTGGTTTGTTACTGTTTCATAAGAAGAGTTCAACTAGACATGGTCTGTATGAGAAAGAAACACAGTTCTTTTTTTATGGGCATGCTCATGTTTCTAGCTGTATTAGAGACGCTGGAAAGAAGAGCATCCTTCTTGCGTTAAAACAGAGTGTATTTCATGGATGAGAATACTGGTCTGAATTTCACTTCAGAAACGGAGTTAAACCAAAGGCTCTGTGACTTCCTAAATGCAAGAGTTCATTTCCGGTAAACCCAGTGATTTTCCGGCTCAAATGAATTTACCCAGTTCACGAACCCAACACGATTTTCACTATTAACTAAAGAGCATCTATGAAGAGATGCTCTGGTTTGCATGAGTTTCATAAGCAGAGTAGAACTAGACACTGTCATTTTGAGTAGGATATACAGTCTCTTTTTTTCTGGACATGCTCATGTTTCTTGCTGTATTGGAGACCCTGGAAAGAAGAGCATGCTTCTTGCATTAAAACAGAGTGTGTTTCATGGATTAGAACACTGGTCTGAATTTTCCTTCAGAAACAGAGTTAAACCAAAGGCTCTGTGTCTTCCTAAATGCATGAGTTCATTTCCGGTAAACCCAGTGATTTTTTGGCTCTAATGAATTTACCCAGTTCACGAACCCAACACGATTTTCACTATTAACTAAAGAGCATCTATGAAGAGATGCTCTGGTTTGTATGAGCTTCATAAGCAGAGTTGAACTAGACACAGTCATTTTGAGTAGGACATAAAGTAATTTTTTTCTGGACATGCTCATGTTTCTTGCTGTATTGGAGATGCTAGAAGTAGAGCATGCTCCTTGCGTTAAAACAGAGTGTGTTTCATGGAAGAGAATACTGGTCTGATTATTCCTTCAGAAACGGAGTTAAACCAAAGGTTCTGTGTCTTCCTACAAGCAAGAGTTCATTTCCCCTAAACCCAGTGATATTTCCGCTCAAATGAATTTACACAGTTCACGAAACCAACACGTTTTTCACTATTAAGAAAAGAGCATCTATGTAACAGATGCTGTGGTTTGTTACAGTTTCATAAGCAGAGTTCAACTAGATATGGTCCGTATGAGTACAAAACACAGTTCTTTTTTATGGGCATGCTCATGTTTCTTGCTGTATTGGAGACACTGGACAGAAGAGGATGCTTCTTGCGTTAAAACAGAGGGTGTTTCATGGATGAGAATACTGGTCTGAATTTCCCTTCACAAATGAGTTAAACCAAAGGCTCTGTGTCTTCCTACAATGAAGAGTTCATTTCTGGTAAACCCTTTGATTTTTCGGCTCAAATGAATTTACACAGTTCATGAATCCAAACGTTTTTCACTATTAACTAAAGAGCATCTATGTAAGAGATGCTGTGGTTTGTTGTGACAGCCCGTTTCCCGACTTCCTCCCAGGGCGGAGCCCTGGGTTGTTTACCACGTCGGCTCTCCTGCTCAGATGGCGCTGACTTCCTCCTAGGGCAGAGCCCTGGGTGGTTTACCACGTCGGCTCTCCCGTTCAACTCCGCCCAGTAACAGCAATGCACCAATCCCAATCCGCCTAGTGTATCACGGCAGCAGAGCACGCCCACATCCTGTATAAAAGCCTGTCAACTGCCCTGGTCGGGGCCCCTCACCTCCAGCTCTCCCTCAACCAAGCAGCGCTTCAGTAAAACCGTGATTGGAGAAGAATCCTTGTGTCGTGGCTTTCTTCCCCGCTGGCCGGGGCTCGCCGCAGTTTGTTACAGTTTCATAAGCAGAGTTCAACTAGATATGGTCCATATCAGTAGGAAACAGTTCTTTTTTTCTGATCATGCTCATGTTTCTTGCTGTATAAAGACACTGGAAAGAAGAGCATGCTCGTTGCGTTAAAACAGAGTGTGTTTCATGGATAAGAGCACTGGTATGAATTTCCCTTCACAAACGGAGTTAAACCAAAGGCTCTGAGTCTTCCTACAAGCAAGAGTTCATTTCCAATAAACCCAGTGATTATTTGGCTCAAATGAATTTACACAGTTCACAAACCCAACACGATTTACACTATTAACTAAATAGCATCTATGAAAAGATGCTGTGGTTTGTATGAGTTTCATAAGCAGAGTTGAATTAGACATGGTCCTATTGAGTAGTAAATACAGTATATTTTCTCTGCGCATGCTCATGTTTCTTGTTGCATTAGAGAAGCTGGAAAGAAGAGCATGCATCTTGCATTAAAACAGAGTGTGTTTCATGGATGAAAACAATGGTCTGAATTTCCCTTCACAAACGGAGTTAAACCAAAGGCTCTGTGTCTTCCTAAATGCAAGAGTTCATTTCCGGTAAACCCAGTGATTTTTCAGCTCAAATGAAATTACACAGTTCATGAACACAACACGATTTTCACTATTAAATAAAGAGCATATATGTAAAAGATGCTGTGGTTTGTTACAGTTTCATAAGCAGAGTTCAACAAGAATATGTCCGTATGAGTACGAAACACAGTTCTTTTTTTATGGGCATGCTCATGTTTCTTGCTGTATTGGAGACGCTGGAAAGAAGAGCATGGTCTTTGCGTTAAAGCAGAGTGTGTTTCATGGATGAGAACACTGGTCTGAATTTCACTTCAGAAACGGAGTTAAACCAAAGGCTCTGTTTCTTCCTAAATGCCAGAGTTCATTTCCGGTAAACCCAGTGATTTTTTGGCTCAAATGAATTTACCCAGTTCACGAACCCAACACGATTTTCACTATTAACTAAAGAGCATCTATGAAGACATGCTCTGGTTTGTGTGAGTTTCATAAGCAGAGTAGAACTAGACACTGTCATTTTGAGTAGGATATACAGTCTCTTTTTTTCCGGGCATGCTCATGTTTCTTGCTGTATTGGAGACCCTAGAAAGAAGAGCATGCTTCTTGCGTTAAAACAGAGTGTGTTTCATGGATTTGAACACTGCTCTGAATTTTCCTTCAGAAACAGAGTTAAACCAAAGGCTCTGTGTCTTCCTACAAGCAAGAGTTCATTTCCGTTAAACCCAGTGATTATTCCGCTCTAATGAATTTACCCAGTTCACGAGCCCAACACGATTTTCACTATTAACTAAAGAGCATCTATGAAGAGATGCTGTGGTTTGTTACAGTTTCAAAAGCAGAGTTCAACTAGATATTGTCCGTATGAGTACGAAACACAGTTCTTTTTTAATGGGAATGCTCATGTTTCTTGTTGTATTGGAGATGCTAGAGAGAAGAGGATGCTTCTTGCGTTAAAACAGAGGGTGTTTCAGGAATGAGAACACTGGTCTGAATTTCCCTTCACAAACGAGTTAAACCAAAGGCTCTGTTACTTCCTAAATGCAAGAGTTCATTTCCGGTAAACCCAGTGATTATTCCGCTCTAATGAATTTACCCAGTTCACGAGCCCAACACGATTTTCACTATTAACTAAAGAGCATCTATGAAGAGATGCTGTGGTTTCTATGAGTTTCATAAGCAGAGTTGAATTAGACATGGTCCTATTGAGTAGTAAATACAGTAATTTTTTTTCTGGGCATGCTCATATTTCTTGTTTTATTAGAGAAACTGGAAAGAAGAGCATGCATCTTGCATTAAAACAGAGTGTGTTTCATGGATGAGAAAACTGGTCTGAATTTCCCTTCAGATACAGAGTTAAACCAAAGGCTCTGTGTCTTCCTACAAGCAACAATTCATTTCAGGTAAACCCAGTGATTATTCGGCTCAAATGAATTTACACAGTTCACGAACCCAACAGGATTTTCACTATTAACTAAAGATCATCTATGAAGAGATGCTGTTCTATGTATGAGTTTCATAAGCGGGGTTCAACTAGATATGGTCCGTATGAGTAGGAAACCCAGTTCATTTTTTCTGGGCATGCTCATGTTTCTTGCTATATTGCAGACACTGGAAAGAAGAGCATGCTCTTTGTGTTAAAACAGAGTGTGTTTCATGGATGAGAACACTGTTGTGAATTTCCCTTCACAAATGGAGTTAAACCAAAGGCTCTGTGTCTTCCTAAATGCAAGAGTTCATTTCCGGTAAACCCAGTGATTATTCGGCTCTAATGAATTTCCACAGTTAACGAACCCAACATGATTTTCACTATTAACTAAAGAGCATCTATGAAGAGATGCTGTGGTTTGTATGAGTTTCATAAGCAGAGTTGAACTAGACACAGTCATTTTGAGTAGAAAGTACAGTATTTTTTTTTTCAGGGCATGCTCATGTTTCTTGCTGTATTGGAGTTGCTGGAAAGAAGAGCATGTGTTTGCGTTGAAACAGAGTGCGATTCATGGATGAGAACACTGGTCTGAATTTCCCTTCGGAAACGGAGTTAAACCAAAGGCTCTATTTCTTCAGAAATGCAAGTGTTCATTTCCCGTAAATCCAGTGATTTTTCAGCTCAAATGAATTTACACAGTTCACGAACCCAACACTTTTTTCACTATTAACTAAAGAGCATCTATGTAACAGATGCTGTGGTTTGTTACAGTTCCATATGCAGAGTTCAACTAGATATGGTACATATGAGTAGGAAACACACTTCATTTTTTCTGGGCATGCTCATGTTTCTTGCTATATTGCAGACACTGGAAAGAAGAGCATGCTCTTTGTGTTAAAACAGAGTGTGTTTCATGGATGAGAACACTGGTCTGAATTTCCCTTCAGAAACGGAGTTAAACCAAAGGCTCTGTGTCTTCCTAAATGCAAGAGTTCATTTCCAGTAAACCCAGTGATTTTTCAGCTCAAATGAATTTACACAGTTCATGAACACAACACGATTTTCACTATTAACTAAAGGGCATCTATGTAATAGATGCTGTGGTTTGTTACAGATTCTTAAGCAGAGTTCAACTAGATATGGTCAGTATGAGTAGGAAACACAGTTCTTTTATTCTGGGCATGCTCATGTTTCTTGCAGTATTGGAGTTGCTGGAAAGAAGAGCATTCTGTTTGCGTTGAAACAGAGTGTGATTCATGGATGAGAACACTGGTCTGAATTTCCCTTCGGAAACGGAGTTAAACCAAAGGCTCTATTTCTTCAGAAATGCAAGTGTTCATTTCCCGAAAATCCAGTGATTTTTCAGCTCAAATGAATTTACACAGTTCAGGAACCCAACACTTTTTTCACTATTAACTAAAGAGCATCTATGTAACAGATGCTGTGGTTTGTTACAGTTCCATACGCAGAGTTGAACTAGATATAGTACATATGAGTACAAAACACACTTCATTTTTTCTGGGCATGCTCATGTTTCTTGCTGTATTAGAGACGCTGGAAAGAAGAGCATCCTTCTTGCATTAAAACAGAGTGTGTTTCATGGATGAGAACACTGGTCTGAATTTCCCTTCAGAAACGGAGTTAAACCAAAGGCTCTGTGTCTTCCTAAATGCAAGAGTTCATTTCCGGTAAACCCAGTGATTTTTCAGCTCAAATGAATTTACACAGTTCATGAACACAACACGATTTTCACTATTAACTAAAGGGCATCTATGTAATAGATGCTGTGGTTTGTTACAGATTCTTAAGCAGAGTTCAACTAGATATGGTCAGTATGAGTAGGAAACACAGTTCTTTTATTCTGGGCATGCTCATGTTTCTTGCAGTATTGGAGTTGCTGGAAAGAAGAGCATTCTGTTTGCGTTGAAACAGAGTGTGTTTCATGGATGAGAACACTGGTCTGAATTTCCCTTCAGATACAGAGTTAAACCAAAGGCTCTGTTTCTTCCTACAAGCAACAATTCATTTCCGTTAAACCCAGTGATTATTCGGCTCAAATGAATTTACACAGTTCACGAACCCAACACGATTTTCACTATTAACTAAAGAGCATCTATGAAGAGATGCTGTGGTTTGTATGAGTTTCATAAGCAGAGTTGAATTAGACATGGTCCTATTGAGTAGTAAATACAGTAATTTTTTCTGGGCATGCTCATATTTCTTGTTGTAGTAGAGAAACTGGAAAGAAGAGCATGCATCTTGCATTAAATCAGAGTGTGTTTCATGGATGAGAACACTGGTCTGAATTTCCCTTCAGATACAGAGTTAAACTAAAGGCTCTGTGTCTTCCTACAAGCAACAATTCATTTCAGGTAAACCCAGTGATTATTCGGCTCAAATGAATTTACACGATTTTGACTATTAACTAAAGAGCATCTATGAAGAGATGCTCTGGTTTGTATGAGTTTCATAAGCAGAGTAGAACTAGACACTGTCATTTTGAGTAGGATATACAGTCTCTTTTTTCTGGGCATGCTCATGTTTCTTGCTGTATTGGAGACCCTAGAATGAAGAGCATGCTTCTTGCGTTAAAACAGAGTGTGTTTCATGGATTTGAACAGTGGTCTGAATTTTCCTTCAGAAACAGAGTTAAACCAAAGGCTCTGTGTCTTCCTACAAGCAAGAGTTCATTTCCGTTAAACCCAGTGATTTTTTAGCTCAAATGAATTTACACAGTTCACGAACCACACAATTTTCACTATTAACAAAAGAGCATCTATGTAAAAGATGCTGTGGTCTGTTACAGTTTCATAAGAAGAGTTCAAATAGACATGGTCCGTATGAGTACGAATCACTTTTCTTTGTTTATGGGCATGCTCATGTTTCTTGCTGTATTAGAGACGCTGGAAAGAAGAGCATCCTTCTTGCGTTAAAACAGAGTGTGTTTCATGGATGAGAACACTGTTCTGAATTTCCCTTCAGAAACGGAGTTAAACCAAAGGCTCTGTGACATCCTAAATGAAAGAGTTCATTTCCGGTAAACCCCGTGATTATTCCGCTCTAATGAATTTACCCAGTTCACGAGCCCAACACGATTTTCACTATTAACTAAAGAGCATCTATGAAGAGATGCTGTGGTTTGTATGAGTTTCATAAGCAGAGTTGAATTAGACATGGTCCTATTGAGTAGTAAATACAGTAATTTTTTTCTGGGCATGCTCATATTTCTTGTTGTAGTAGAGAAACTGGAAAGAAGAGCATGCACCTTGCATTAAAACAGAGTGTGTTTCATGGATGAGAACACTGGTCTGAATTTCCCTTCAGATACAGAGTTAAACCAAAGGCTCTGTGTCTTCCTACAAGCAACAATTCATTTCAGGTAAACCCAGTGATTATTCGGCTCAAATGAATTTACACAGTTCACGAACCCAACAGGATTTTCACTATTAACTAAAGATCATCTATGAAGAGATGCTCTTCTATGTATGAGTTTCATAAGCAGGGTTCAACTAGATATGGTCCGTATGAGTAGGAAACCCAGTTCATTTTTTCTGGGCATGCTCATGTTTCTTGCTGTATTAGAGACGCTGGAAAGAAGAGCATGCTCTTTGCCTTAAAACAGCGTGTGGTTCATGGATGAGAACACTGGTCTGAATTTCCCTTCAGAAACGGAGTTAAACCAAAGGCTCTGTGTCTTCCTAAATGCAAGAGTTCATTTCCGGTAAACCCAGTGATATTTCATCTCAAAAGAATTTACACAGTTCACGAACCCAACACGATTTTCACTGTTATCTAAAGAGCATCTATGAAGAGATGCTCTGGTTTGTATGAGTTTCATAAGCAGAGTTGAACTAGACACTGTCATTTTGAGTAGGATATACAGTCTCTTTTTTCTGGGCATGCTCATGTTTCTTGCTGTATTGGAGACCCTAGAATGAAGAGCATGCTTCTTGCGTTAAAACAAAGTGTGTTTCATGGATTTGAACACTGGTCTGAATTTTCCTTCAAAAACAGATTTAAACCGAAGGCTCTGTGTCTTCCTACAATTAAGAGTTCATTTCTGGTACACCCTTTGATTTTTTAGCTCAAATGAATTTACACAGTTCACAAAACCAAAATTTTTTCACCATTAACTGAAGAGCATCTATGTAAGAGATGCTGTGGTTTGTTATACTGTCATATGCAGAGTTCTACTAGATATGGTCTGTATGAGTAGGAAGCACAGTTCTTTTTTCTGGGCATGCTCATGTTTCTTGCTATATTGCAGACGCTGGAAAGAATAACATGCTCTTTGCGTTAAAACAGAGTGTGTTTCATGGATGAGAATACTGGTCTGAATATCCCGTCAGAAACGGAGGTAAACTGAAAGTTCTGTGTCTTCCTACAAGCAAGAGTTCATTTCCCGTAAACCCAGTGATATTTCGTCTCAAAAGAATTTACACAGTTCACGAACCCAACACGATTTTCACTATTAACTAAAGAGCATCTATGAAGAGATGCTCTGGTTTGTATGAGTTTCATAAGCAGAGTTGAACTAGACACAGTAATTTTGAGTAGGACATACAGTTCTTTTTTTTCTGGGCATGCTTACGTTTCTTGCTGTATTGGAGACCCTGGAAAGAAGAGCATGATTCTTGCGTTAAAACAGAGTGTGTTTCATGGATTTGAACACTGGTCTGAATTTTCCTTCAGAAACAGAGTTAAACCAAAGGCTCCGTGTCTTCTTACAAGCAAGAGTTAATTTCCGTTAATCCCAGTGATTTTTCGGCTCAAATGAATTTACACAGTTCACGAACCCAACACTATTTTCAATATTAACAAAAGAGCATCTATGTAAAAGATGCTGTGGTTTGTTACAGTTTCATAAGCAGAGTTCAACTAGATATGATCCGTATGAGTACGAACCACAGTTCTTTTTATGGGCATGCTCATGTTTCTTTCTGTATTGGAGACACTGGACAGAAGAGGACGCTTCTTGTGTTAAAACAGAGGGTGTTTCATGGATGAGAACACTGGTCTGAATTTCCCTTCACATACGAGTTAAACCAAACTCTCTGTCTTCCTACAAGCAAGAGTTCATTTCCTGTAAACCCTTTGATTTTTCGGCTCAAATGAATTTACACAGTTCATGAACCCAAACGTTTTTCACTATTAACTTAAGAGCATCTATATAAGAGATGCTGTGGTTTGTTACAGTTTCATAAGCAGAGTTCAACTAGGTATGGTCCCTATGAGTAGGAAACACAGTTATTTTTTTCTGATCATGCTCATGTTTCTTGCTGTATAGAGATACTGGAAAGAAGAGCATGCTCGTTGCGTTAAAACAGAGTGTGTTTCATGGATGAGAACACTGGTCTGTATTTCCCTTCACAAATGGAGTTAAACAAAAGGCTCTGAGTCTTTCTACAAGCAAGAGTTCATTTCCAGTAAACCCAGTGATTATTCGGCTCAAATGAATTTACATAGTTCCCGAACCCAACACGATTTTCATTATTAACTAAAGAGCATCTATGAAGAGATGCTGTGGTTTGTATGAGTTTCATATGCTGAGTTGAATTATACATGGTCCTATTGAGTAGTAAATACAGTATTTTTTTTTCTGGGCATGTTCATGTTTCTTGTTGTATTAGAGAAGCTGGAAAGAAGAGCATGCATCTTGCGTTAAAACAGAGTGTGTTTCATGGATGAAAACAATGGTCTGAATTTCCCTTCACATACGGAGGTAAACCAAAGGCTCTCTGTCTTCCTACAAGCAAGAGTTCATTTCTGGTAAACCCAGTGATTTTTCGGCTCAAATGAATTTACACAGTTCATGAACCCGACACGATTTTCACTATTAACAAAAGAGCATCTATGTAAAAGATGCTGTGGTTTCTTACAGTTTCATAAGCAGAGTTCAACTAGATATGGTCCGTATGAGTAGGAAACACAGTTCTTTTTTTCTGATCATGCTCATGTTTCTTGCTGTATTAGAGACGATGGAAAGAAGAGCATGCTCGTTGCGTTAAAACAGAGTGTGTTTCATGGATGAGAACACTGGTCTGAATTTCACTTCAGAATCGGAGTTAAACCAAAGGCTCTGTGACTTCCTAAATGCAAGAGTTCATTTCCGGTAAACCCAGTGACTTTTCAGCTCAAATAAATTTACACAGTTCATGAACCCAAGACGATTTTCACTATTAACTAAAGAGCATTTTTGTAAGAGATGCTGTGGCTTGTTGCAGTTCCATAAGCACAGTTCAACTAGATATGGTACATATGAGTAGGAAACACAGTTCTTTTTTTATGGGCATGCTCATGTTTCTTGCTGTATTGGAGACACTGGAAAGAAGAGGACGCTTCTTGCATTAAAACAGAGGGTGTTTCAGGGATGAGAACTCTGGTCTGAATTTCCCTTCACAAACGAGTTAACCCCGAGTCTCTCTGTCTTCCTACAATGAAGAGTTCATTTTTGGTAGACCCTTTGATTTTTTGGCTCTAATGAATTTACACAGTTCATGAACCCAAACGTTTTTCACTATTAACTTAAGAGCATCTATGTAAGAGATGCTGTGGTTTGTTACAGTTTCATAAGCAGAGTTCAACTAGATATTGTCCGTATGAGTAGGAAACACAGTTCATTTTTTCTGATCATGCTCATGTTTCTTGCTGTATTAGAGACGATGGAAAGAAGTGCATGCTCGTTGCGTTAAAACAGAGTGTGTTTCATGGATGAGAACACTGATCTGAATTTCCCTTCAGAAACGGAGTTAAACCAAAGGCTCTATGTCTTCCTAAATGCAAGAGTTCATTTCTGGTAAACCCAGTCATTTTTTGGCTCTAATGAATTTACACAGTTCACGAACCCAACATGATTTTCACTATTAACTAAAGAACATCTATGAAGAGATGCTCTGGTTTGTATGAGCTTCATAAGCAGAGTTGAACTAGACAAAGTCATTTTGAGTAGGACATGCAGTAATTTTTTTCTGGGCATGCTCATGTTTCTTGCTGTATTAGAGACTCTGGAAAGAATAGCAATCTCGTTGCATTAAAACAGAGTGTGTTTCATGGATGAGAACACTGATCTGAATTTCACTTCAGAAACGGAGTTAAACCAAAGGCTCTGTGAGTTCCTAAATGCAAGAGATCATTTCCGGTAATCCCAGTGACTTTTCAGCTCAAATGAATTTACACAGTTCACGAACCCA
The DNA here is from genome assembly GCA_949786405.1 of Onychomys arenicola. Classification (NCBI taxonomy): domain Eukaryota; kingdom Metazoa; phylum Chordata; class Mammalia; order Rodentia; family Cricetidae; genus Onychomys; species Onychomys arenicola. The sequence goes on from CATKUM010000003.1 coordinate 3,417,437, forward strand.
ACAGGATTTTCACTATTAACTAAAGAGCATCTATGTAAGAGATGCTGTAGCTTGTTACAGTTCCATAAACAGAGTTCAACTAGATATGGTACATATGAGTAGGAAACACAGTTCATTTTTTCTGGGCATGCTCCTGTTTCTTGCTGTATTAGAGACTCTGGAAAGAAGAGCAAGCTCTTTGTGTTAAACCAGAGTGTGTTTCATGGATGAGAACACTGGTCTGAATTTCACTTCAGAAACGGAGTTAAACCAAAGGCTCTGTGTCTTCCTAAATGCAAGAGTTCATTTCCGGTAAACCCAGTGATTTTTTGGCTCTAATGAATTTACACAGTTCACGAACCCATCCCGATTTTCACTATTAACTAAAGAGCATCTATTAAGAGATGCACTGGTTTGTAGGAGTTTCATAAGCGGAGTTGAACTAGACACAGTCATTTTGAGTAGGACATACAATAATTTTTTTCTGGGCATGCTCATGTTTCTTGCTGTATTGGAGATGCTGGACAGAAGAGGAAGCTATTTGCGTTAAAACAGAGGGTGTTTCATGAATGAGAACACTGGTCTGAATTTCCTTCACAAACGAGTTAAACCAAAGTCTCTCTGTATTCCTAGAAGCAAGAGTTCATTTCCTGTAAACCCTTTGATTTTTCGGCTCAAATGAATTTACACAGTTCATGAACCCAAACGTTTTTCACTATTAACTTAAGAGCATCTATGTAAGAGATGCTGTGGTTTGTTACAGTTTCATAAGCAGAGTTCAACTAGATATGGTCCGTATTAGTAGGAAACACAGTTCTTTTTTTCTGATCATGCTCATGTTTCTTGCTGTATTATGACACTGGAAAGAAGAGCATGCTCGTTGCGTTAAAACAGAGTGTGTTTCATGGATGAGAACACTGGTCTGAATTTCACTTCAGAAACGGAGTTAAACCAAAGGCTCTGTGTCTTCCTAAATGCAAGAGTTCATTTCCGGTAAACCCAGTGATTTTTTGGCTCTAATGAATTTACACAGTTCACGAACCCATCCCGATTTTCACTATTAACTAAAGAGCATCTATGAAGAGATGCACTGGTTTGTAGGAGTTTCATAAGCAGAGTTGAACTAGACAGAGTCATTTTGAGTAGGACATACCATAATTTTTTTCTGGGCATGCTCATGTTTCTTGCTGTATTGGAGATGCTGGACAGAAGATGAAGCTTCTTGCTTTAAAACAGAGGGTGTTTCATGGATTAGAACACTGGTCTGAATTTCACTTCAGAAACGAGTTAAACCAAAGTCTCTCTGTATTCCTAGAAGCAGAGTTCATTTCCTGTAAACCCTTTGATTTTTCGGCTCAAATGAATTTACACAGTTCATGAACCCAAACGTTTTTCACTATTAACTTAAGAGCATCTATGTAAGAGATGCTGTGGTTTGTTACAGTTTCATAAGCAGAGTTCAACTAGATATGGTCCGTATGAGTAGGAAACACAGTTCTTTTTTTCTGATCATGCTCATGTTTCTTGCTGTATAGAGATACTGGAAAGAAGAGCATGCTCGTTGCGTTAAAACAGAGTGTGTTTCATGGATGAGAACACTGGTCTGTATTTCCCTTCACAAATGGAGTTAAACAAAAGGCTCTGAGTCTTTCTACAAGCAAGAGTTCATTTCCAGTAAACCCAGTGATTATTCGTCTCAAAAGAATTTACACAGTTCCCGAACCCATCCCGATTTTAACTATTAACTAAAGAGCATCTATGAAGAGATGCTGTGGTTTGTATGAGTTTCATATGCTGAGTTGAATTATACATGGTCTTATTGAGTAGTAAATACAGTATTTTTTTTTCTGGGCATGTTCATGTTTCTTGTTGTATTAGAGAAGCTGGAAAGAAGAGCATGCATCTTGCGTTAAAACAGAGTGTGTTTCATGGATGAAAACAATGGTCTGAATTTCCCTTCACATACGGAGGTAAACCAAAGGCTCTCTGTCTTCCTACAAGCAAGAGTTCATTTCTGGTAAACCCAGTGATTTTTCGGCTCAAATGAATTTACACAGTTCATGAACCCAACACGATTTTCACTATTAACAAAAGAGCATCTATGTAAAAGATGCTGTGGTTTCTTACAGTTTCATAAGCAGAGTTCAACTAGATATGGTCCGTATGAGTAGGAAACACAGTTCTTTTTTTCTGATCATGCTCATGTTTCTTGCTGTATTAGAGACGATGGAAAGAAGAGCATGCTCGTTGCGTTAAAACAGAGTGTGTTTCATGGATGAGAACACTGGTCTGAATTTCACTTCAGAATCGGAGTTAAACCAAAGGCTCTGTGACTTCCTAAATGCAAGAGTTCATTTCCGGTAAACCCAGTGACTTTTCAGCTCAAATAAATTTACACAGTTCATGAACCCAAGACGATTTTCACTATTAACTAAAGAGCATTTTTGTAAGAGATGCTGTGGCTTGTTGCAGTTCCATAAGCACAGTTCAACTAGATATGGTACATATGAGTAGGAAACACAGTTCTTTTTTTATGGGCATGCTCATGTTTCTTGCTGTATTGGAGACACTGGAAAGAAGAGGACGCTTCTTGCATTAAAACAGAGGGTGTTTCAGGGATGAGAACTCTGGTCTGAATTTCCCTTCACAAACGAGTTAACCCCGAGTCTCTCTGTCTTCCTACAATGAAGAGTTCATTTTTGGTAGACCCTTTGATTTTTTGGCTCTAATGAATTTACACAGTTCATGAACCCAAACGTTTTTCACTATTAACTTAAGAGCATCTATGTAAGAGATGCTGTGGTTTGTTACAGTTTCATAAGCAGAGTTCAACTAGATATTGTCCGTATGAGTAGGAAACACAGTTCATTTTTTCTGATCATGCTCATGTTTCTTGCTGTATTAGAGACGATGGAAAGAAGTGCATGCTCGTTGCGTTAAAACAGAGTGTGTTTCATGGATGAGAACACTGATCTGAATTTCCCTTCAGAAACGGAGTTAAACCAAAGGCTCTATGTCTTCCTAAATGCAAGAGTTCATTTCTGGTAAACCCAGTCATTTTTTGGCTCTAATGAATTTACACAGTTCACGAACCCAACATGATTTTCACTATTAACTAAAGAACATCTATGAAGAGATGCTCTGGTTTGTATGAGCTTCATAAGCAGAGTTGAACTAGACAAAGTCATTTTGAGTAGGACATGCAGTAATTTTTTTCTGGGCATGCTCATGTTTCTTGCTGTATTAGAGACTCTGGAAAGAATAGCAATCTCGTTGCATTAAAACAGAGTGTGTTTCATGGATGAGAACACTGATCTGAATTTCACTTCAGAAACGGAGTTAAACCAAAGGCTCTGTGAGTTCCTAAATGCAAGAGATCATTTCCGGTAATCCCAGTGACTTTTCAGCTCAAATGAATTTACACAGTTCACGAACCCAACAGGATTTTCACTATTAACTAAAGAGCATCTATGTAAGAGATGCTGTAGCTTGTTACAGTTCCATAAACAGAGTTCAACTAGATATGGTACATATGAGTAGGAAACACAGTTCATTTTTTCTGGGCATGCTCCTGTTTCTTGCTGTATTAGAGACTCTGGAAAGAAGAGCAAGCTCTTTGCGTTAAACCAGAGTGTGTTTCATGGATGAGAACACTGGTCTGAATTTCACTTCAGAAACGGAGTTAAACCAAAGGCTCTGTGTCTTCCTAAATGCAAGAGTTCATTTCCGGTAAACCCAGTGATTTTTTGGCTCTAATGAATTTACACAGTTCACGAACCCATCCCGATTTTCACTATTAACTAAAGAGCATCTATTAAGAGATGCACTGGTTTGTAGGAGTTTCATAAGCGGAGTTGAACTAGACACAGTCATTTTGAGTAGGACATACAATAAATTTTTTCTGGGCATGCTCATGTTTCTTGCTGTATTGGAGATGCTGGACAGAAGAGGAAGCTATTTGCGTTAAAACAGAGGGTGTTTCATGAATGAGAACACTGGTCTGAATTTCCTTCACAAACGAGTTAAACCAAAGTCTCTCTGTATTCCTAGAAGCAAGAGTTCATTTCCTGTAAACCCTTTGATTTTTCGGCTCAAATGAATTTACACAGTTCATGAACCCAAACGTTTTTCACTATTAACTTAAGAGCATCTATGTAAGAGATGCTGTGGTTTGTTACAGTTTCATAAGCAGAGTTCAACTAGATATGGTCCGTATTAGTAGGAAACACAGTTCTTTTTTTCTGATCATGCTCATGTTTCTTGCTGTATTATGACACTGGAAAGAAGAGCATGCTCGTTGCGTTAAAACAGAGTGTGTTTCATGGATGAGAACACTGGTCTGAATTTCACTTCAGAAACGGAGTTAAACCAAAGGCTCTGTGTCTTCCTAAATGCAAGAGTTCATTTCCGGTAAACCCAGTGATTTTTTGGCTCTAATGAATTTACACAGTTCACGAACCCATCCCGATTTTCACTATTAACTAAAGAGCATCTATGAAGAGATGCACTGGTTTGTAGGAGTTTCATAAGCAGAGTTGAACTAGACAGAGTCATTTTGAGTAGGACATACCATAATTTTTTTCTGGGCATGCTCATGTTTCTTGCTGTATTGGAGATGCTGGACAGAAGATGAAGCTTCTTGCTTTAAAACAGAGGGTGTTTCATGGATTAGAACACTGGTCTGAATTTCACTTCAGAAACGAGTTAAACCAAAGTCTCTCTGTATTCCTAGAAGCAGAGTTCATTTCCTGTAAACCCTTTGATTTTTCGGCTCAAATGAATTTACACAGTTCATGAACCCAAACGTTTTTCACTATTAACTTAAGAGCATCTATGTAAGAGATGCTGTGGTTTGTTACAGTTTCATAAGCAGAGTTCAACTAGATATGGTCCGTATGAGTAGGAAACACAGTTCTTTTTTTCTGATCATGCTCATGTTTCTTGCTGTATAGAGATACTGGAAAGAAGAGCATGCTCGTTGCGTTAAAACAGAGTGTGTTTCATGGATGAGAACACTGGTCTGTATTTCCCTTCACAAATGGAGTTAAACAAAAGGCTCTGAGTCTTTCTACAAGCAAGAGTTCATTTCCAGTAAACCCAGTGATTATTCGTCTCAAAAGAATTTACACAGTTCACGAACCCATCCCGATTTTCACTATTAACTAAAGAGCATCTATGAAGAGATGCTGTGGTTTGTATGAGTTTCATATGCTGAGTTGAATTATACATGGTCCTATTGAGTAGTAAATACAGTATTTTTTTTTCTGGGCATGTTCATGTTTCTTGTTGTATTAGAGAAGCTGGAAAGAAGAGCATGCATCTTGCGTTAAAACAGAGTGTGTTTCATGGATGAAAACAATGGTCTGAATTTCCCTTCACATACGGAGGTAAACCAAAGGCTCTCTGTCTTCCTACAAGCAAGAGTTCATTTCTGGTAAACCCAGTGATTTTTCGGCTCAAATGAATTTACACAGTTCATGAACCCGACACGATTTTCACTATTAACAAAAGAGCATCTATGTAAAAGATGCTGTGGTTTCTTACAGTTTCATAAGCAGAGTTCAACTAGATATGGTCCGTATGAGTAGGAAACACAGTTCTTTTTTTCTGATCATGCTCATGTTTCTTGCTGTATTAGAGACGATGGAAAGAAGAGCATGCTCGTTGCGTTAAAACAGAGTGTGTTTCATGGATGAGAACACTGGTCTGAATTTCACTTCAGAATCGGAGTTAAACCAAAGGCTCTGTGACTTCCTAAATGCAAGAGTTCATTTCCGGTAAACCCAGTGACTTTTCAGCTCAAATAAATTTACACAGTTCATGAACCCAAGACGATTTTCACTATTAACTAAAGAGCATTTTTGTAAGAGATGCTGTGGCTTGTTGCAGTTCCATAAGCACAGTTCAACTAGATATGGTACATATGAGTAGGAAACACAGTTCTTTTTTTATGGGCATGCTCATGTTTCTTGCTGTATTGGAGACACTGGAAAGAAGAGGACGCTTCTTGCATTAAAACAGAGGGTGTTTCAGGGATGAGAACTCTGGTCTGAATTTCCCTTCACAAACGAGTTAACCCCGAGTCTCTCTGTCTTCCTACAATGAAGAGTTCATTTTTGGTAGACCCTTTGATTTTTTGGCTCTAATGAATTTACACAGTTCATGAACCCAAACGTTTTTCACTATTAACTTAAGAGCATCTATGTAAGAGATGCTGTGGTTTGTTACAGTTTCATAAGCAGAGTTCAACTAGATATTGTCCGTATGAGTAGGAAACACAGTTCATTTTTTCTGATCATGCTCATGTTTCTTGCTGTATTAGAGACGATGGAAAGAAGTGCATGCTCGTTGCGTTAAAACAGAGTGTGTTTCATGGATGAGAACACTGATCTGAATTTCCCTTCAGAAACGGAGTTAAACCAAAGGCTCTATGTCTTCCTAAATGCAAGAGTTCATTTCTGGTAAACCCAGTCATTTTTTGGCTCTAATGAATTTACACAGTTCACGAACCCAACATGATTTTCACTATTAACTAAAGAACATCTATGAAGAGATGCTCTGGTTTGTATGAGCTTCATAAGCAGAGTTGAACTAGACAAAGTCATTTTGAGTAGGACATGCAGTAATTTTTTTCTGGGCATGCTCATGTTTCTTGCTGTATTAGAGACTCTGGAAAGAATAGCAATCTCGTTGCATTAAAACAGAGTGTGTTTCATGGATGAGAACACTGATCTGAATTTCACTTCAGAAACGGAGTTAAACCAAAGGCTCTGTGAGTTCCTAAATGCAAGAGATCATTTCCGGTAATCCCAGTGACTTTTCAGCTCAAATGAATTTACACAGTTCACGAACCCAACAGGATTTTCACTATTAACTAAAGAGCATCTATGTAAGAGATGCTGTAGCTTGTTACAGTTCCATAAACAGAGTTCAACTAGATATGGTACATATGAGTAGGAAACACAGTTCATTTTTTCTGGGCATGCTCCTGTTTCTTGCTGTATTAGAGACTCTGGAAAGAAGAGCAAGCTCTTTGCGTTAAACCAGAGTGTGTTTCATGGATGAGAACACTGGTCTGAATTTCACTTCAGAAACGGAGTTAAACCAAAGGCTCTGTGTCTTCCTAAATGCAAGAGTTCATTTCCGGTAAACCCAGTGATTTTTTGGCTCTAATGAATTTACACAGTTCACGAACCCATCCCGATTTTCACTATTAACTAAAGAGCATCTATTAAGAGATGCACTGGTTTGTAGGAGTTTCATAAGCGGAGTTGAACTAGACACAGTCATTTTGAGTAGGACATACAATAATTTTTTTCTGGGCATGCTCATGTTTCTTGCTGTATTGGAGATGCTGGACAGAAGAGGAAGCTATTTGCGTTAAAACAGAGGGTGTTTCATGAATGAGAACACTGGTCTGAATTTCCTTCACAAACGAGTTAAACCAAAGTCTCTCTGTATTCCTAGAAGCAAGAGTTCATTTCCTGTAAACCCTTTGATTTTTCGGCTCAAATGAATTTACACAGTTCATGAACCCAAACGTTTTTCACTATTAACTTAAGAGCATCTATGTAAGAGATGCTGTGGTTTGTTACAGTTTCATAAGCAGAGTTCAACTAGATATGGTCCGTATTAGTAGGAAACACAGTTCTTTTTTTCTGATCATGCTCATGTTTCTTGCTGTATTATGACACTGGAAAGAAGAGCATGCTCGTTGCGTTAAAACAGAGTGTGTTTCATGGATGAGAACACTGGTCTGAATTTCACTTCAGAAACGGAGTTAAACCAAAGGCTCTGTGTCTTCCTAAATGCAAGAGTTCATTTCCGGTAAACCCAGTGATTTTTTGGCTCTAATGAATTTACACAGTTCACGAACCCATCCCGATTTTCACTATTAACTAAAGAGCATCTATGAAGAGATGCACTGGTTTGTAGGAGTTTCATAAGCAGAGTTGAACTAGACAGAGTCATTTTGAGTAGGACATACCATAATTTTTTTCTGGGCATGCTCATGTTTCTTGCTGTATTGGAGATGCTGGACAGAAGATGAAGCTTCTTGCTTTAAAACAGAGGGTGTTTCATGGATTAGAACACTGGTCTGAATTTCACTTCAGAAACGAGTTAAACCAAAGTCTCTCTGTATTCCTAGAAGCAGAGTTCATTTCCTGTAAACCCTTTGATTTTTCGGCTCAAATGAATTTACACAGTTCATGAACCCAAACGTTTTTCACTATTAACTTAAGAGCATCTATGTAAGAGATGCTGTGGTTTGTTACAGTTTCATAAGCAGAGTTCAACTAGATATGGTCCGTATGAGTAGGAAACACAGTTCTTTTTTTCTGATCATGCTCATGTTTCTTGCTGTATTATGACACTGGAAAGAAGAGCATGCTCGTTGCGTTAAAACAGAGTGTGTTTCATGGATGAGAACACTGGTCTGAATTTCACTTCAGAAACGGAGTTAAACCAAACGCTCTGTGTCTTCCTAAATGCAAGAGTTCATTTCCGGTAAACCCAGTGATTTCTTGGCTCTAATGAATTTACACAGTTCACGAACCCATCCCGATTTTCACTATTAACTAAAGAGCATCTATGAAGAGATGCACTGGTTTGTAGGAGTTTCATAAGCAGAGTTGAACTAGACACAGTCATTTTGAGTAGGACATACAATAATTTTTTCTGGGCATGCTCATGTTTCTTGCTGTATTGGAGATGCTGGACAGAAGAGGAAGCTTCTTGCTTTAAAACAGAGGGTGTTTCATGGATGAGAACACTGGTCTGAATTTCACTTCAGAAACGAGTTAAACCAAAGTCTCTCTGTATTCCTAGAAGCAAGAGTTCATTTCCTGTAAACCCTTTGATTTTTCGGCTCAAATGAATTTACACAGTTCATGAACCCAAACGTTTTTCACTATTAACTTAAGAGCATCTATGTAAGAGATGCTGTGGTTTGTTACAGTTTCATAAGCAGAGTTCAACTAGATATGGTCCGTATGAGTAGGAAACACAGTTCTTTTTTTCTGATCATGCTCATGTTTCTTGCTGTATAGAGATACTGGAAAGAAGAGCATGCTCGTTGCGTTAAAACAGAGTGTGTTTCATGGATGAGAACACTGGTCTGTATTTCCCTTCACAAATGGAGTTAAACAAAAGGCTCTGAGTCTTTCTACAAGCAAGAGTTCATTTCCAGTAAACCCAGTGATTATTCGGCTCAAATGAATTTACATAGTTCCCGAACCCAACACGATTTTCATTATTAACTAAAGAGCATCTATGAAGAGATGCTGTGGTTTGTATGAGTTTCATATGCTGAGTTGAATTATACATGGTCCTATTGAGTAGTAAATACAGTATTTTTTTTTCTGGGCATGTTCATGTTTCTTGTTGTATTACAGAAGCTGGAAAGAAGAGCATGCATCTTGCGTTAAAACAGAGTGTGTTTCATGGATGAAAACAATGGTCTGAATTTCCCTTCACATACGGAGGTAAACCAAAGGCTCTCTGTCTTCCTACAAGCAAGAGTTCATTTCTGGTAAACCCAGTGATTTTTCGGCTCAAATGAATTTACACAGTTCATGAACCCAACACGATTTTCACTATTAACAAAAGAGCATCTATGTAAAAGATGCTGTGGTTTCTTACAGTTTCATAAGCAGAGTTCAACTAGATATGGTCCGTATGAGTAGGAAACACAGTTCTTTTTTTCTGATCATGCTCATGTTTCTTGCTGTATTAGAGACGATGGAAAGAAGAGCATGCTCGTTGCGTTAAAACAGAGTGTGTTTCATGGATGAGAACACTGGTCTGAATTTCACTTCAGAATCGGAGTTAAACCAAAGGCTCTGTGACTTCCTAAATGCAAGAGTTCATTTCCGGTAAACCCAGTGACTTTTCAGCTCAAATAAATTTACACAGTTCATGAACCCAAGACGATTTTCACTATTAACTAAAGAGCATTTTTGTAAGAGATGCTGTGGCTTGTTGCAGTTCCATAAGCACAGTTCAACTAGATATGGTACATATGAGTAGGAAACACAGTTCTTTTTTTATGGGCATGCTCATGTTTCTTGCTGTATTGGAGACACTGGAAAGAAGAGGACGCTTCTTGCATTAAAACAGAGGGTGTTTCAGGGATGAGAACTCTGGTCTGAATTTCCCTTCACAAACGAGTTAACCCCGAGTCTCTCTGTCTTCCTACAATGAAGAGTTCATTTTTGGTAGACCCTTTGATTTTTTGGCTCTAATGAATTTACACAGTTCATGAACCCAAACGTTTTTCACTATTAACTTAAGAGCATCTATGTAAGAGATGCTGTGGTTTGTTACAGTTTCATAAGCAGAGTTCAACTAGATATTGTCCGTATGAGTAGGAAACACAGTTCATTTTTTCTGATCATGCTCATGTTTCTTGCTGTATTAGAGACGATGGAAAGAAGTGCATGCTCGTTGCGTTAAAACAGAGTGTGTTTCATGGATGAGAACACTGATCTGAATTTCCCTTCAGAAACGGAGTTAAACCAAAGGCTCTATGTCTTCCTAAATGCAAGAGTTCATTTCTGGTAAACCCAGTCATTTTTTGGCTCTAATGAATTTACACAGTTCACGAACCCAACATGATTTTCACTATTAACTAAAGAACATCTATGAAGAGATGCTCTGGTTTGTATGAGCTTCATAAGCAGAGTTGAACTAGACAAAGTCATTTTGAGTAGGACATGCAGTAATTTTTTTCTGGGCATGCTCATGTTTCTTGCTGTATTAGAGACTCTGGAAAGAATAGCAATCTCGTTGCATTAAAACAGAGTGTGTTTCATGGATGAGAACACTGATCTGAATTTCACTTCAGAAACGGAGTTAAACCAAAGGCTCTGTGAGTTCCTAAATGCAAGAGATCATTTCCGGTAATCCCAGTGACTTTTCAGCTCAAATGAATTTACACAGTTCACGAACCCAACAGGATTTTCACTATTAACTAAAGAGCATCTATGTAAGAGATGCTGTAGCTTGTTACAGTTCCATAAACAGAGTTCAACTAGATATGGTACATATGAGTAGGAAACACAGTTCATTTTTTCTGGGCATGCTCCTGTTTCTTGCTGTATTAGAGACTCTGGAAAGAAGAGCAAGCTCTTTGCGTTAAACCAGAGTGTGTTTCATGGATGAGAACACTGGTCTGAATTTCACTTCAGAAACGGAGTTAAACCAAAGGCTCTGTGTCTTCCTAAATGCAAGAGTTCATTTCCGGTAAACCCAGTGATTTTTTGGCTCTAATGAATTTACACAGTTCACGAACCCATCCCGATTTTCACTATTAACTAAAGAGCATCTATTAAGAGATGCACTGGTTTGTAGGAGTTTCATAAGCGGAGTTGAACTAGACACAGTCATTTTGAGTAGGACATACAATAATTTTTTTCTGGGCATGCTCATGTTTCTTGCTGTATTGGAGATGCTGGACAGAAGAGGAAGCTATTTGCGTTAAAACAGAGGGTGTTTCATGAATGAGAACACTGGTCTGAATTTCCTTCACAAACGAGTTAAACCAAAGTCTCTCTGTATTCCTAGAAGCAAGAGTTCATTTCCTGTAAACCCTTTGATTTTTCGGCTCAAATGAATTTACACAGTTCATGAACCCAAACGTTTTTCACTATTAACTTAAGAGCATCTATGTAAGAGATGCTGTGGTTTGTTACAGTTTCATAAGCAGAGTTCAACTAGATATGGTCCGTATTAGTAGGAAACACAGTTCTTTTTTTCTGATCATGCTCATGTTTCTTGCTGTATTATGACACTGGAAAGAAGAGCATGCTCGTTGCGTTAAAACAGAGTGTGTTTCATGGATGAGAACACTGGTCTGAATTTCACTTCAGAAACGGAGTTAAACCAAAGGCTCTGTGTCTTCCTAAATGCAAGAGTTCATTTCCGGTAAACCCAGTGATTTTTTGGCTCTAATGAATTTACACAGTTCACGAACCCATCCCGATTTTCACTATTAACTAAAGAGCATCTATGAAGAGATGCACTGGTTTGTAGGAGTTTCATAAGCAGAGTTGAACTAGACAGAGTCATTTTGAGTAGGACATACCATAATTTTTTTCTGGGCATGCTCATGTTTCTTGCTGTATTGGAGATGCTGGACAGAAGATGAAGCTTCTTGCTTTAAAACAGAGGGTGTTTCATGGATTAGAACACTGGTCTGAATTTCACTTCAGAAACGAGTTAAACCAAAGTCTCTCTGTATTCCTAGAAGCAGAGTTCATTTCCTGTAAACCCTTTGATTTTTCGGCTCAAATGAATTTACACAGTTCATGAACCCAAACGTTTTTCACTATTAACTTAAGAGCATCTATGTAAGAGATGCTGTGGTTTGTTACAGTTTCATAAGCAGAGTTCAACTAGATATGGTCCGTATGAGTAGGAAACACAGTTCTTTTTTTCTGATCATGCTCATGTTTCTTGCTGTATTATGACACTGGAAAGAAGAGCATGCTCGTTGCGTTAAAACAGAGTGTGTTTCATGGATGAGAACACTGGTCTGAATTTCACTTCAGAAACGGAGTTAAACCAAACGCTCTGTGTCTTCCTAAATGCAAGAGTTCATTTCCGGTAAACCCAGTGATTTTTTGGCTCTAATGAATTTACACAGTTCACGAACCCATCCCGATTTTCACTATTAACTAAAGAGCATCTATGAAGAGATGCACTGGTTTGTAGGAGTTTCATAAGCAGAGTTGAACTAGACACAGTCATTTTGAGTAGGACATACAATAATTTTTTTCTGGGCATGCTCATGTTTCTTGCTGTATTGGAGATGCTGGACAGAAGAGGAAGCTTCTTGCTTTAAAACAGAGGTTGTTTCATGGATGAGAACACTGGTCTGAATTTCACTTCAGAAACGAGTTAAACCAAAGTCTCTCTGTATTCCTAGAAGCAAGAGTTCATTTCCTGTAAACCCTTTGATTTTTCGGCTCAAATGAATTTACACAGTTCATGAACCCAAACGTTTTTCACTATTAACTTAAGAGCATCTATGTAAGAGATGCTGTGGTTTGTTACAGTTTCATAAGCAGAGTTCAACTAGATATGGTCCGTATGAGTAGGAAACACAGTTCTTTTTTTCTGATCATGCTCATGTTTCTTGCTGTATTAGAGACGATGGAAAGAAGAGCATGCTCGTTGCGTTAAAACAGAGTGTGTTTCATGGATGAGAACACTGGTCTGAATTTCACTTCAGAATCGGAGTTAAACCAAAGGCTCTGTGACTTCCTAAATGCAAGAGTTCATTTCCGGTAAACCCAGTGACTTTTCAGCTCAAATAAATTTACACAGTTCATGAACCCAAGACGATTTTCACTATTAACTAAAGAGCATTTTTGTAAGAGATGCTGTGGCTTGTTGCAGTTCCATAAGCACAGTTCAACTAGATATGGTACATATGAGTAGGAAACACAGTTCATTTTTTCTGGGCATGCTCATGTTTCTTGCTGTATTAGAGACGCTGGAAAGAAGAGCATGCTCGTTGCGTTAAAACAGAGTGTGTTTCATGGATGAGGACACTGGTCTGAATTTCCCTTCAGAAACGGAGTTAAACCAAAGGCTCTATGTCTTCCTAAATGCAAGAGTTCATTTCTGGTAAACCCAGTCATTTTTTGGCTCTAATGAATTTACACAGTTCACGAACCCAACATGATTTTCACTATTAACTAAAGAGCATCTATGAAGAGATGCTCTGGTTTGTATGAGTTTCATAAGCAGAGTTGAACTAGACAAAGTCATTTTGAAGGACATACAGTAATTTTTTTCTGGGCATGCTCATGTTTCTTGCTGTATTAGAGACTCTGGAAAGAATAGCATTCTCGTTGTGTTAAAACAGATTGTGTTTCATGGATGAGAACACTGATCTGAATTTCACTTCAGAAACGGAGTTAAACCAAAGGCTCTGTGAGTTCCTAAATGCAAGAGTTCATTTCCGGTAAACCCAGTGACTTTTCAGCTCAAATGAATGTACACAGTTCACGAACCCAACAGGATTTTCACTATTAACTAAAGAGCATCTATGTAAGAGATGCTGTAGCTTGTTACAGTTCCATAAACAGAGTTCAACTAGATATGGTACATATGAGTAGGAAACACAGTTCATTTTTTCTGGGCATGCTCCTGTTTCTTGCTGTATTAGAGACTCTGGAAAGAAGAGCAAGCTCTTTGCATTAAACCAGAGTGTGTTTCATGGATGAGAACACTGGTCTGAATTTCACTTCAGAAACGGAGTTAAACCAAAGGCTCTGTGTCTTCCTAAATGCAAGAGTTCATTTCCGGTAAACCCAGTGATTTTTTGGCTCTAACGAATTTACACAGTTCACGAACCCATCCCGATTTTCACTATTAACTAAAGAGCATCTATGAAGAGATGCACTGGTTGGTAGGAGTTTCATAAGCAGAGTTGAACTAGACAGAGTCATTTTGAGTAGGACATACAATAATTTTTTTCTGGGCATGCTCATGTTTCTTGCTGTATTGGAGATGCTGGACAGAAGAGGAAGCTTCTGGCGTTAAAACAGAGGGTGTTTCATGGATGAGAACACTGGTCTGTATTTCCCTTCATAAACGTATTTAAACAAAAGGTTCTGAGTCTTCCTACAAGCAAGAGTTCATTTCCAGTAAACCCAGTGATTATTCGGATCAAATGAATTTACGCAGTTCACGAAAACAACAGGATTTTCATTATTAACTAAAGAGCATCTATGAAGAGATGCTGTGGTTTATATAGGTTTCATAAGCAGAGTTGAATTATACATGGTCCTATTGAGTAGTAAATACAGTATTTTTTTCTGGGCATGCTCATTTTTCTTGCTGTATTAGAGAATCTGGAAAGAATAGCATGCTCGTTGCATTAAAACAGTGTGCTTCATGGATGAGAACACTGGTCTGAATTTCACTTCAGAAAAGGTGTTAAACCAAAGGCTCTGTGACTTCCTAAATGCAAGAGTTCATTTCTGGTAAACCCAGTGACTTTTCAGCTCAAATGAATTTACACAGTTCATGAACCCAAACGTTTTTCACTATTAACTTAAGAGCATCTATGTAAGAGATGCAGTGGTTTGTTACAGTTTCATAAGCAGAGTTCAACTAGATATGGTCCGTATGAGTAGGAAACACAGTTCTTTTTTTCTGATCATGCTCATGTTTCTTGCTGTATTAGAGACGATGGAAAGAAGAGCATGCTCGTTGCGTTAAAACAGAGTGTGTTTCATGGATGAGAACACTGGTCTGAATTTCACTTCAGAATCGGAGTTAAACCAAAGGCTCTGTGACTTCCTAAATGCAAGAGTTCATTTCCGGTAAACCCAGTGACTTTTCAGCTCAAATGAATTTACACAGTTCATGAACCCAAGACGATTTTCACTATTAACTAAAGAGCATTTTTGTAAGAGATGCTGTGGCTTGTTGCAGTTCCATAAGCACAGTTCAACTAGATATGGTACATATGAGTAGGAAACACAGTTCATTTTTTCTGGGCATGCTCATGTTTCTTGCTGTATTAGAGACGCTGGAAAGAAGAGCATGCTCGTTGCGTTAAAACAGAGTGTGTTTCATGGATGAGGACACTGGTCTGAATTTCCCTTCAGAAACGGAGTTAAACCAAAGGCTCTATGTCTTCCTAAATGCAAGAGTTCATTTCCGGTAAACCCAGTCATTTTTTGGCTCCAATGAATTTACACAGTTCACGAACCCATCCCGATTTTCACTATTAACTAAAGAGCATCTATGAAAAGATGCACTGGTTTGTAGGAGTTTCATAAGCAGAGTTGAACTAGACATAGTCATTTTGAGTAGGACATACCATAATTTTTTTCTGGGCATGCTCATGTTTCTTGCTGTATTGGAGATCCTGGACAGAAGATGAAGCTTCTTGCTTTAAAACAGAGGGTGTTTCATGGATTAGAACACTGGTCTGAATTTCACTTCAGAAACGAGTTAAACCAAAGTCTCTCTGTATTCCTAGAAGCAGAGTTCATTTCCTGTAAACCCTTTGATTTTTCGGCTCAAATGAATTTACACAGTTCATGAACCCAAACGTTTTTCACTATTAACTTAAGAGCATCTATGTAAGAGATGCTGTGGTTTGTTACAGTTTCATAAGCAGAGTTCAACTAGATATGGTCCGTATGAGTAGGAAACACAGTTCTTTTTTTCTGATCATGCTCATGTTTCTTGCTGTATTATGACACTGGAAAGAAGAGCATGCTCGTTGCGTTAAAACAGAGTGTGTTTCATGGATGAGAACACTGGTCTGAATTTCACTTCAGAAACGGAGTTAAACCAAAGGCTCTGTGTCTTCCTAAATGCAAGAGTTCATTTCCGGTAAACCCAGTGATTTTTTGGCTCTAATGAATTTACACAGTTCACGAACCCATCCCGATTTTCACTATTAACTAAAGAGCATCTATGAAGAGATGCACTGGTTTGTAGGAGTTTCATAAGCAGAGTTGAACTAGACACAGTCATTTTGAGTAGGACATACAATAATTTTTTTCTGGGCATGCTCATGTTTCTTGCTGTATTGGAGATGCTGGACAGAAGATGAAGCTTCTTGCTTTAAAACAGAGGGTGTTTCATGGATGAGAACACTGGTCTGAATTTCACTTCAGAAACGAGTTAAACCAAAGTCTCTCTGTATTCCTAGAAGCAAGAGTTCATTTCCTGTAAACCCTTTGATTTTTCGGCTCAAATGAATTTACACAGTTCATGAACCCTAACGTTTTTCACTATTAACTTAAGAGCATCTATGTAAGAGATGCTGTGGTTTGTTACAGTTTCATAAGCAGAGTTCAACTCGATATGGTCCGTATGAGTAGGAAACACAGTTCTTTTTTTCTGATCATGCTCATGTTTCTTGCTGTATTAGAGACGATGGAAAGATTAGCATGCTCGTTGCGTTAAAACAGAGTGTGTTTCATGGATGAGAACACTGGTCTGAATTTCACTTCAGAATCGGAGTTAAACCAAAGGCTCTGTGACTTCCTAAATGCAAGAGTTCATTTCCGGTAAACCCAGTGACTTTTCAGCTCAAATAAATTTACACAGTTCATGAACCCAAGACGATTTTCACTATTAACTAAAGAGCCTTTTTGTTAGAGATGCTGTGGCTTGTTGCAGTTCCATAAGCACAGTTCAACTAGATATGGTACATATGAGTAGGAAACACAGTTCATTTTTTCTGGGCATGCTCATGTTTCTTGCTGTATTATGACACTGGAAAGAAGAGCATGCTCGTTGCGTTAAAACAGAGTGTGTTTCATGGATGAGAACACTGGTCTGTATTTCCCTTCATAAACGGATTTAAACAAAAGGTTCTGAGTCTTCCTACAAGCAAGAGTTCATTTCCAGTAAACCCAGTGATTATTCGGATCAAATGAATTTACGCAGTTCACGAAAACAACAGGATTTTCATTATTAACTAAAGAGCATCTATGAAGAGATGCTGTGTTTTATATGAGTTTCATAAGCAGAGTTGAATTATACATGGTCCTATTGAGTAGTAAATACAGTATTTTTTTCTGGGCATGCTCATTTTTCTTGCTGTATTAGAGAATCTGGAAAGAATAGCATGCTCGTTGCATTAAAACAGTGTGCTTCATGGATGAGAACACTGGTCTGAATTTCACTTCAGAAATGGTATTAAACCAAAGGCTCTGTGACTTCCTAAATGCAAGAGTTCATTTCTGGTAAACCCAGTGACTTTTCAGCTCAAATGAATTTACACAGTTCATGAACCCAACACGATTTTCACTATTAACTAAAGAGCACCTATGTAAGAGATGCTGTGGCTTGTTACAGTTCCATAAGCAGAGTTTAACTAGATATGGTACATATGAGTAGGAAACACAGTTCATTTTTTTGGGGCATGCTCCTGTTTCTTGCTGTATTAGAGACTAAGGAAAGAAGAGCATGCTCGTTGCGTTAAAACAGAGTGTGTTTCATGGAGGAGAACACTGGTCTGAATTTCCCTTCAGAAACGGAGTTAAACAAAAGTCTCTGTGTCTTCCTAAATGCAAGAGTTCATTTCCTATAAACCCAGTGATTTTTTGGCTCCAATGAATTTACACAGTTCACAAACCCAACCGATTTTCACTATTAACTAAAGAGCATCTATGAAGAGATGCTCTGGTTTGTATGAGTTTCATAAGCAGAGTTGAACTAGACACAGTCATTTTGAGTAGGACATACAATAATTTTTTTCTGGGCATGCTCATGTTTCTTGCTGTATTGGAGATGCTGGACAGAAGATGAAGCTTCTTGCTTTAAAACAGAGGGTGTTTCATGGATTAGAACACTGGTCTGAATTTCACTTCAGAAACTAGTTAAACCAAAGTCTCTCTGTATGCCTAGAAGCAGAGTTCATTTCCTGTAAACCCTTTGATTTTTCGGCTCAAATGAATTTACACAGTTCATGAACCCAAACGTTTTTCACTATTAACTTAAGAGCATCTATGTAAGAGATGCTGTGGTTTGTTACAGTTTCATAAGCAGAGTTCAACTAGATATGGTCCGTATGAGTAGGAAACACAGTTCTTTTTTTCTGATCATGCTCATGTTTCTTGCTGTATTAGAGACAATGGAAAGAAGAGCATGCTCGTTGCGTTAAAACAGAGTGTGTTTCATGGATGAGAACACTGGTCTGAATTTCACTTCAGAATCGGAGTTAAACCAAAGGCTCTGTGACTTCCTAAATGCAAGAGTTCATTTCCGGTAAACCCAGTGACTTTTCAGCTCAAATAAATTTACACAGTTCATGAACCCAAGACGATTTTCACTATTAACTAAAGAGCATTTTTGTAAGAGATGCTGTGGCTTGTTGCAGTTCCATAAGCACAGTTCAACTAGATATGGTACATATGAGTAGGAAACACAGTTCATTTTTTCTGATCATGCTCATGTTTCTTGCTGTATTAGAGACGCTGGAAAGAAGAGCATGCTCGTTGCGTTAAAACAGAGTGTGTTTCATGGATGAGGACACTGGTCTGAATTTCCCTTCAGAAACGGAGTTAAACCAAAGGCTCTATGTCTTCCTAAATGCAAGAGTTCATTTCTGGTAAACCCAGTCATTTTTTGGCTCTAATGAATTTACACAGTTCACGAACCCAACATGATTTTCACTATTAACTAAAGAGCATCTATGAAGAGATGCTCTGGTTTGTATGAGTTTCATAAGCAGAGTTGAACTAGACAAAGTCATTTTGAGTAGGACATACAGTAATTTTTTTCTGGGCATGCTCATGTTTCTTGCTGTATTAGAGACTCTGGAAAGAATAGCATTCTCGTTGCGTTAAAACAGAGTGTGTTTCATGGATGAGAACACTGATCTGAATTTCACTTCAGAAACGGAGTTAAACCAAAGGCTCTGTGAGTTCCTAAATGCAAGAGTTCATTTCCGGAAAACCCAGTGACTTTTCAGCTCAAATGAATTTACACAGTTCACGAACCCAACAGGATTTTCACTATTAACTAAAGAGCATCTATGTAAGAGATGCTGTAGCTTGTTACAGTTCCATAAACAGAGTTCAACTAGATATGGTACATATGAGTAGGAAACACAGTTCATTTTTTCTGGGCATGCTCCTGTTTCTTGCTGTATTAGAGACTCTGGAAAGAAGAGCAAGCTCTTTGCGTTAAACCAGAGTGTGTTTCATGGATGAGAACACTGGTCTGAATTTCACTTCAGAAACGGAGTTAAACCAAAGGCTCTGTGTCTTCGTAAATGCAAGAGTTCATTTCCGGTAAACCCAGTGATTTTTTGGCTCTAACGAATTTACACAGTTCACGAACCCATCCCGATTTTCACTATTAACTAAAGAGCATCTATGAAGAGATGCACTGGTTTGTAGGAGTTTCATAAGCAGAGTTGAACTAGACACAGTCATTTTGAGTAGGACATACAATAATTTTTTTCTGGGCATGCTCATGTTTCTTGCTGTATTGGAGATGCTGGACAGAAGAGGAAGCTTCTGGCGTTAAAACAGAGGGTGTTTCATGGATGAGAACACTGGTCTGAATTTCCTTCACAAACGAGTTAAACCAAAGTCTCTCTGTATTCCTAGAAGCAAGAGTTCATTTCCTGTAAACCCTTTGATTTTTCGGCTCAAATGAATTTACACAGTTCATGAACCCAAACGTTTTTCACTATTAACTTAAGAGCATCTATGTAAGAGATGCTGTGGTTTGTTACAGTTTCATAAGCAGAGTTCAACTAGATATGGTCCGTATGAGTAGGAAACACAGTTCTTTTTTTCTGATCATGCTCATGTTTCTTGCTGTATTATGACACTGGAAAGAAGAGCATGCTCGTTGCGTTAAAACAGAGTGTGTTTCATGGATGAGAACACTGGTCTGTATTTCCCTTCATAAACGTATTTAAACAAAAGGTTCTGAGTCTTCCTACAAGCAAGAGTTCATTTCCAGTAAACCCAGTGATTATTCGGATCAAATGAATTTACGCAGTTCACGAAAACAACAGGATTTTCATTATTAACTAAAGAGCATCTATGAAGAGATGCTGTGGTTTATATAGGTTTCATAAGCAGAGTTGAATTATACATGGTCCTATTGAGTAGTAAATACAGTATTTTTTTCTGGGCATGCTCATTTTTCTTGCTGTATTAGAGAATCTGGAAAGAATAGCATGCTCGTTGCATTAAAACAGTGTGCTTCATGGATGAGAACACTGGTCTGAATTTCACTTCAGAAAAGGTGTTAAACCAAAGGCTCTGTGACTTCCTAAATGCAAGAGTTCATTTCTGGTAAACCCAGTGACTTTTCAGCTCAAATGAATTTACACAGTTCATGAACCCAAACGTTTTTCACTATTAACTTAAGAGCATCTATGTAAGAGATGCAGTGGTTTGTTACAGTTTCTTAAGCAGAGTTCAACTAGATATGGTCCGTATGAGTAGGAAACACAGTTCTTTTTTTCTGATCATGCTCATGTTTCTTGCTGTATTAGAGACGATGGAAAGAAGAGCATGCTCGTTGCGTTAAAACAGAGTGTGTTTCATGGATGAGAACACTGGTCTGAATTTCACTTCAGAATCGGAGTTAAACCAAAGGCTCTGTGACATCCTAAATGCAAGAGTTCATTTCCGGTAAACCCAGTGACTTTTCAGCTCAAATAAATTTACACAGTTCATGAACCCAAGACGATTTTCACTATTAACTAAAGAGCATTTTTGTAAGAGATGCTGTGGCTTGTTGCAGTTCCATAAGCACAGTTCAACTAGATATGGTACATATGAGTAGGAAACACAGTTCATTTTTTCTGGGCATGCTCATGTTTCTTGCTGTATTAGAGACGCTGGAAAGAAGAGCATGCTCGTTGCATTAAAACAGAGTGTGTTTCATGGATGAGGACACTGGTCTGAATTTCCCTTCAGAAACGGAGTTAATCCAAAGGCTCTATGTCTTCCTAAATGCAAGAGTTCATTTCTGGTAAACCCAGTCATTTTTTGGCTCCAATGAATTTACACAGTACACGAACCCATCCCGATTTTCACTATTAACTAAAGAGCATCTATGAAGAGATGCACTGGTTTGTAGGAGTTTCATAAGCAGAGTTGAACTAGACAAAGTCATTTTGAGTAGGACATACAATAATTTTTTTCTGGGCATGCTCATGTTTCTTGCTGTATTGGAGATGCTGGACAGAAGAGGAAGCTTCTTGCTTTAAAACAGAGGGTATTTCATGGATGAGAACACTGGTCTGAATTTCACTTCAGAAACGAGTTAAACGAAAGTCTCTCTGTATTCCTAGAAGCAAGAGTTCATTTCCTGTAAACCCTTTGATTTTTCGGCTCAAATGAATTTACACAGTTCATGAACCCTAACGATTTTCACTAATAACTTAAGAGCATCTATGTAAGAGATGCTGTGGTTTGTTACAGTTTCATAAGCAGAGTTCAACTAGATATGGTCCGTATGAGTAGGAAACACAGTTCTTTTTTTCTGATCATGCTCATGTTTCTTGCTGTATTAGAGACGATGGAAAGAAGAGCATGCTCGTTGCGTTAAAACAGAGTGTGTTTCATGGATGAGAACACTGGTCTGAATTTCACTTCAGAATCGGAGTTAAACCAAAGGCTCTGTGACTTCCTAAATGCAAGAGTTCATTTCCGGTAAACCCAGTGACTTTTCAGCTCAAATAAATTTACACAGTTCATGAACCCAAGACGATTTTCACTATTAACGAAAGAGCATTTTTGTAAGAGATGCTGTGGCTTGTTGCAGTTCCATAAGCACAGTTCAACTAGATATGGTACATATGAGTAGGAAACACAGTTCATTTTTTCTGGGCATGCTCATGTTTCTTGCTGTATTAGAGACGCTGGAAAGAAGAGCATGCTCGTTGCGTTAAAACAGAGTGTGTTTCATGGATGAGGACACTGGTCTGAATTTCCCTTCAGAAACGGAGTTAAACCAAAGGCTCTATGTCTTCCTAAATGCAAGAGTTCATTTCTGGTAAACCCAGTCATTTTTTGGCTCTAATGAATTTACACAGTTCACGAACCCAACATGATTTTCACTATTAACTAAAGAGCATCTATGAAGAGATGCTCTGGTTTGTATGAGTTTCATAAGCAGAGTTGAACTAGACAAAGTCATTTTGAGTAGGACATACAGTAATTTTTTTCTGGGCATGCTCATGTTTCTTGCTGTATTAGAGACTCTGGAAAGAATAGCATTCTCGTTGCGTTAAAACAGATTGTGTTTCATGGATGAGAACACTGATCTGAATTTCACTTCAGAAACGGAGTTAAACCAAAGGCTCTGTGAGTTCCTAAATGCAAGAGTTCATTTCAGGTAAACCCAGTGACTTTTCAGCTCAAATGAATTTACACAGTTCACAAACCCAACAGGATTTTCACTATTAACTAAAGAGCATCTATGTAAGAAATGATGTAGCTTGTTACAGTTCCATAAACAGAGTTCAACTAGATATGGTACATATGAGTAGGAAACACAGTTCATTTTTTCTGGGCATGCTCCTGTTTCTTGCTGTATTAGAGACTCTGGAAAGAAGAGCAAGCTCTTTGCGTTAAACCAGAGTGTGTTTCATGGAGGAGAACACTGGTCTGAATTTCACTTCAGAAACGGAGTTAAACCAAAGGCTCTGTGTCTTCCTAAATGCAAGAGTTCATTTCCGGTAAACCCAGTGATTTTTTGGCTCTAACGAATTTACACAGTTCACGAACACATCCCGATATTCACTATTAACTAAAGAGCATCTATGAAGAGATGCACTGGTTTGTAGGAGTTTCATAAGCAGAGTTGAACTAGACACAGTCATTTTGAGTAGGACATACAATAATTTTTTTCTGGGCATGCTCATGTTTCTTGCTGTATTGGAGATGCTGGACAGAAGAGGAAGCTTCTGGCGTTAAAACAGAGGGTGTTTCATCGATGAGAACACTGGTCTGAATTTCCTTCACTAACGAGTTAAACCAAAGTCTCTCTGTATTCCTAGAAGCAAGAGTTCATTTCCTGTAAACCCTTTGATTTTTCGGCTCAAATGAATTTACACAGTTCATGAACCCAAACGTTTTTCACTATTAACTTAAGAGCATCTATGTAAGAGATGCTGTGGTTTGTTACAGTTTCATAAGCAGAGTTCAACTAGATATGGTCCGTATTAGTAGGAAACACACTTATTTTTTTCTGATCATCCTCATGTTTCTTGCTGTATTATGACACTGGAAAGAAGAGCATGCTCGTTGCGTTAAAACAGAGTGTGTTTCATGGATGAGAACACTGGTCTGTATTTCCCTTCATAAACGTACTTAAACAAAAGGTTCTGAGTCTTCCTACAAGCAAGAGTTCATTTCCAGTAAACCCAGTGATTATTCGGATCAAATGAATTTACGCAGTTCACGAAAACAACAGGATTTTCATTATTAACTAAAGAGCATCTATGAAGAGATGCTGTGGTTTATATGAGTTTCATAAGCAGAGTTGAATTATACATGGTCCTATTGAGTAGTAAATACAGTATTTTTTTCTGGGCATGCTCATTTTCCTTGCTGTATTAGAGAATCTGGAAAGAATAGCATGCTCGTTGCATTAAAACAGTGTGCTTCATGGATGAGAACACTGGTCTGAATTTCACTTCAGAAAAGGTGTTAAACCAAAGGCTCTGTGACTTCCTAAATGCAAGAGTTCATTTCTGGTAAACCCAGTGACTTTTCAGCTCAAATGAATTTACACAGTTCATGAACCCAAACGTTTTTCACTATTAACTTAAGAGCATCTATGTAAGAGATGCAGTGGTTTGTTACAGTTTCATAAGCAGAGTTCAACTAGATATGGTCCGTATGAGTAGGAAACACAGTTCTTTTTTTCTGATCATGCTCATGTTTCTTGCTGTATTAGAGACGATGGAAAGAAGAGCATGCTCGTTGCGTTAAAACAGAGTGTGTTTCATGGATGAGAACACTGGTCTGAATTTCACTTCAGAATCGGAGTTAAACCAAAGGCTCTGTGACTTCCTAAATGCAAGAGTTCATTTCCGGTAAACCCAGTGACTTTTCAGCTCAAATAAATTTACACAGTTCATGAACCCAAGACGATTTTCACTATTAACTAAAGAGCATTTTTGTAAGAGATGCTGTGGCTTGTTGCAGTTCCATAAGCACAGTTCAACTAGATATGGTACATATGAGTAGGAAACACAGTTCATTTTTTCTGGGCATGCTCCTGTTTCTTGCTGTATTAGAGACGCTGGAAAGAAGAGCATGCTCGTTGCTTAAAACAGAGTGTGTTTCATGGATGAGGACACTGGTCTGAATTTCCCTTCAGAAACGGAGTTAAACCAAAGGCTCTATGTCTTCCTAAATGCAAGAGTTCATTTCTGGTAAACCCAGTCATTTTTTGGCTCTAATGAATTTACACAGTTCACGAACATAACATGATATTCACTATTAACTAAAGAGCATCTATGAAGAGATGCTCTGGTTTGTATGAGTTTCATAAGCAGAGTTGAACTAGACAAAGTCATTTTGAGTAGGACATACAGTAATTTTTTTCTGGGCATGCTCATGTTTCTTGCTGTATTAGAGACTCTGGAAAGAATAGCATTCTCGTTACGTTAAAACAGAGTGTGTTTCATGGATGAGAACACTGATCTGAATTTCACTTCAGAAACGGAGTTAAACCAAAGGCTCTGTGAGTTCCTAAATGCAACAGTTCATTTCCGGTAAACCCAGTGACTTTTCAGCTCAAATGAATTTACACAGTTCACGAACCCAACAGGATTTTCACTATTAACTAAAGAGCATCTATGAAAGAGATGCTGTAGCTTGTTACAGTTCCATAAACAGAGTTCAACTAGATATGGTACATATGAGTAGGAAACACAGTTCATTTTTTCTGGGCATGCTCCTGTTTCTTGCTGTATTAGAGACTAAGGAAAGAAGAGCATGCTCTTTGCGTTAAAACAGAGTGTGTTTCATGGAGGAGAACACTGGTCTGAATTTCCCTTCAGAAACGGAGTTAAACAAAAGGCTCTGTGTCTTCCTAAATGCAAGAGTTCATTTCCGGTAAACCCAGTGATTTTTTGGCTCCAATGAATTTACACAGTTCACAAACCCAACCCGATTTTCACTATTAACTAAAGAGCATCTATGAAGAGATGCTCTGGTTTGTATGAGTTTCATAAGCAGAGTTGAACTAGACACAGTCATTTTGAGTAGGACGTACAGTAATTTTTTTCTGGGCATGCTCATGTTTCTTGCTGTATTGGAGATGATAGAAGTAGAGCATGCTTCTTGCGTTAAAACAGAGTGTGTTTCATGGATGAGAATACTGGTCTGATTATTCCTTCAGAAACGGAGTTAAACCAAAGGTTCTATGTCTTCCTACAAGCAAGAGTTCATTTCCCGTAAACCCAGTGATATTTCGGCTCAAATGAATTTACACAGTTCACGAACCCAACACGATTTTCACAATTAACAAAAGAGCATCTATGTAAAAGATGCTGTGGTTTGTTACAGTTTCATAAGCAGAGTTCAACAAGAATTTGTCCGTATGAGTACGAAACACAGTTATTTTTTTATGGGCATGCTAATGTTTCTTGATGTATTGGAGACGCTGGACAGAAGAGGATGCTTCTTGCATTAAAACAGAGGGTGTTTCATGGAAGAGACCACTGGTCTGAATTTCCCTTCAGAAACGGAGTTAAACAAAAGGCTCTGTGTCTTCCTAAATGCAAGAGTTCATTTCCGGTAAACCCAGTGATTTTTCGGCTCTAATGAATTTACACAGTTCACGAACCCAACATGATTTTCACTATTAACTAAAGAGCATCTATGAAGAGATGCTGTGGTTTGTATGAGTTTCATAAGCCGAGTTGAACTAGACACAGTCATTTTTAGTAGAAAGTACAGTAATTTTTATCTGTGCATGCTCATGTTTCTTGCTGTATTGGAGACGCTGGAAGAACAGAATGCTTCTTGCGTTAAACAGAGAGTGTTTTATGGATGAGAACACATGTCTGAATTTTCCTTCAGAAACGGACTTAAACCAAAGGCTCTCTGTCTTCCTACAAGCAAGAGTTCATTTCCGGTAAACCCAGTGATTTTTCAGCTCAAATGAATTTACACAGTACAAGAACCCAACACGATTTTCACTATTAACTAAAGAGCTTGTATGAAGAGATGCTGTGGTTTGTATGAGTTTCCTAAGCAGAGTTGAACTAGACACGGTCCATTTGAGTAGGAAATACAGTTCTTTTTTACTAGGCATGCTCATGTTTCTTGCTGTATTGGAGACCTTAGAAAGAAGAGCATGCTTCTTTCGTTAAAACAGAGAGTGTTTTATGGATTTGAACACTGGACTGAATTTTCCTATAGAAACAGAGTTAAACCAAAGGCTCTCTGTCTTCCTACAAGCAAGAGTTCATTTCTGGTAAAACCAGTGATATTTCGGCAAAAATGAATTTACTCTGTTCAAGAACCCAACACGATTTTCACTTTTAGCTAAAGAGCATCTATGAAAAGATGCTATGGTTTGCATGAGTTTCATACGCAGAGTTGAACTAGACACTGTCCTTTTGAGTAGGAAATACAGTTCTTTTTTTCTGGGCATGCTCATGTTTCTTGCTGTATTGGAGACGCTGGAAAGAAGAGCATGCTTCTTGCGTTAATACAGAGTGTGTTTCATGAATTTGAACACTGGTCTGAATTTTCCTTCAGAAACAGAGTTAAACCAAAGGCTCTGTGTCTTTCTACAAGCAAGAGTTCATTTCCGGTAAACCCAGTGATTTTTCGGCTCAAATGAATTTACTCAGTTCACGTACCCTACACGATTTTCACTATTAACAAAAGAGCATCTATGTAAAAGATGCTGTGGTTTTTTTACAGTTTCATAAGCAGAATACAGCTAGATATGTTCCATATAAGTAGGAAACACAGTTCATTATTCTGGGCATGCTCATGTTTCTTGCTGTATTGTAGATGCTGTAAAGAAGAGCGTGCTCTTCACTTTAAAACAGAGTGTGTTTTATGGATTAGAACACTGGTCTGAATTGCCCTTCACAAACGGAGTTAAACCAAATGCTCTGTGTCTTCCTACAAGCAAGAGTTCATTTCCAGTAATCCCACTGAATATTCGGCTCAAATGAAATTACACAGTTCACGAACCCAACACGATTTTCACTATTAACTAAAGAGCATCTATGAAGAGATGCTGTGGTTTGTATGAGTTTCATAAGCAGAGTTGAATTATACATGGTCCTATTGAGTAGTAAATACAGTATTTATTTTCTTGGCATGCTCATGTTTCTTGTTGTATTAGAGAAGTTGGATAGAAGAGCGTGCATCTTGCGTTAAAACAGAGTGTGTTTCATGGATGAAAACAATGGTCTGAATTTCCCTTCACCAATGGAGTTAAACCAAAGGCTCTCTGTCTTCCTACAAGCAAGAGTTCATTTCTGGTAAACCCAGTGATTTTTCGGCTCAAATGAATTTACAAAGTTCACGAACCCAACACGATTTTCACTATTAACTAAAGATCATCTATGAAGAGATGCTGTTCTATGTATGAGTTTCATAAGCAGAGCTCAACTAGATATGGTCCGTATGAGTAGGAAACACAGTTCATTTTTTCTGGGCATGCTCATGTTTCTTGCTGTATTAGAGACGCTGGAAAGAAGAACATGCTCTTTGTGTTAAAACAGAGTGTGTTTCATGGATGAGAACACTGGTCTGAATTTCACTTCAGAAACGGAGTTAAACAAAAGGCTCTGTGTCTTGCTAAATGCTAGAGTTCATTTCCGGTAAACCCAGTGATATTTCAGCTCAAATGAATTTACACAGTTCATGAACAAAACACGATTTTCTCTATTATATTAAGAGCATCTATGTAAAAGATGCTGTGGTTTGTTACAGTTTCATAAGCAGAGTTCAACAAGAATTTGTCTGTATGAGTACAAAACACAGTTATTTTTTTATGGGAATGCTAATGTTTCTTGCTGAATTGTAGACTCTGGACACAAGAGGATGCTTCTTGCCTTAAAACAGAGGGTGTTTCATGGGAGAGACCACTGGTCTGAATTTCCCTTCAGAAACGGAGTTAAACAAAAGGCTCTGTGTCTTCCTAAATGCAAGAGTTCATTTCCGGTAAACCCAGTGATTTTTCGGCTCTAATGAATTTACACAGTTCACGAACCCAACACGATTTTCACTATTAACTAAAGAGCATCTATGAAGAGATGCTGTGGTTTGTATGAGTTTCATAAGCAGAGTAGAACTAGACACAGTCATTTTGAGTAGAAAGTACAGTATTTTTTTTCTGGGCATGCTCATGTTTCTTGCTGTATTGGAGACGCTGGAAGAACAGAATGCTTCTTGCGTTAAAACAGAGTGTGTTTCATGGATGAGAACACTGGTCTGAATATTCCTTCAGAAACAGAGTTAAACCAAAGGCACTCTGTCTTCCTACAAGCAAGAGTTCATTTCCGGTAAACCCAATGATATTTCGGTTCAAATGAATTTACACAGTTCACGAACCCAACACGATTTTCACTATTAACTAAAGAGCATCTATGTAAAAGATGCTGTGGTTTGTTACAGTTTCAAAAGCAGAGTTCAACTACATATGGTCCGTATGAGTACGAAACACAGTTCTTTTTTAATGAGAATGCTCATGTTTCGTGTTGTATTGGAGATGCTAGAGAGAAGGGGATGCTTCTTGCGTTAAAACAGAGGGTGTTTCAGGAATGAGAACACTGGTCTGAATTTCCCTTCAAAAACGAGTTAAACCAAAGGCTCTGTGTCTTCCTACAAGCAAGAGTTCATTTCCGTTAAACCCAGTGATTTTTTAGCTCAAATGAATTTACACAGTTCATGAACCACACGATTTTCACTATTAACAAAAGACCATCTATGTAAAAGATGCTGTGGTCTGTTACAGTTTCATAAGAAGAGTTCAACTAGACATGGTCCGTATGAGTACAAAACACAGTTCTTTTTTTATGGGCATGCTCATGTTTCTTGCTGTATTAGAGACGCTGGAAAGAAGAGCATGCTCTTTGCCTTAAAACAGAGTGTGCTTCATGGATGAGAACACTGGTCTGAATTTCCCTTCAGAAACGGAGTTAAACCAAAGGCTCTGTGTCTTTCTAAATGCAAGAGTTCATTTCCAGTAAACCCAGTGATTTTTCAGCTCAAATGAATTTACACAGTTCATGAACACAACACGATTTTCACTATTAACTAAAGGGCATCTATGTAATAGATGCTGTGGTTTGTTACAGATTCTTAAGCAGAGTTCAACTAGATATGGTCAGTATGAGTAGGAAACACAGTTCTTTTATTCTGGGCATGCTCATGTTTCTTGCAGTATTGGAGTTGCTGGAAAGAAGAGCATGCTGTTTGCGTTGAAACAGAGTGTGTTTCATGGATGAGAACACTGGTCTGAATTTCCCTTCGGAAACGGAGTTAAACCAAAGGCTCTATTTCTTCTGAAATGCAAGTGTTCATTTCCCGTAAATCCAGTGATTTTTCAGCTCAAATGAATTTACACAGTTCACGAACCCAACACTTTTTTCACTATTAACTAAAGAGCATCTATGTAACAGATGCTGTGGTTTGTTACAGTTCGATACGCAGAGTTCAACTACATATGGTACATATGAGTAGGAAACACACTTCATTTTTTCTGGGCATGCTCATGTTTCTTGCTATATTGCAGACACTGGAAAGAAGAGCATGCTCTTTGTGTTAAAACAGAGTGTGTTTCATGGATGAGAACACTGGTCTGAATTTCACTTCACAAATGGAGTTAAACCAAAGGCTCTGTGTCTTCTTAAATGCAGGAGTTCATTTCCGGTAAACCCAGTGATTATTCAGCTCTAATGAATTTCCACAGTTAACGAACCCAACATGATTTTCACTATTAACTAAAGAGCATCTATGAAGTGATGCTGTGGTTTGTATGAGTTCCATAAGCAGAGTTGAACTTGACACAGTCATTTTGAGTAGAAAGTACAGTAATTTTTTTCTGGGCATGCTCATGTTTCTTGCTGTATTGGAGAGGCTGGAAGAACAGAATGCTTCTTGCGTTAAAACAGAGTGTGTTTCATGGATGCGAACACTGGTCTGAATATTCCTTCAGAAACGGAGTTAAACCAAAGGCACTCTGTCTTCCTACAAGCAAGAGTTCATTTCCGGTAAACCCAATGATATTTCGGTTCAAAAGAATTTACACAGTTCACGAACCCAACACGATTTTCACTATTAACTAAAGAGCATCTATGTAAAAGATGGTGTGATTTGTTACAGTTTCAAAAGCAGAGTTCAACTACATATGGTCCCTATGAGTACGAAACACAGTTCTTTTTTAATGAGAATGCTCATGTTTCTTGTTGTATTGGAGATGCTAGAGAGAAGAGGATGCTTCTTGCGTTAAAACAGAGGGTGTTTCAGGAATGAGAACACTGGTCAGAGTTTCCCTTCACAAACGAGTTAAACCAAAGGCTCTGTGACTTCCTAAATGCAAGAGTTTATTTCCGGTAAACCCAGTGACTTTTCAGCTCAAATGAATTTACACAGTTCACGAACCCAACACGATTTTCACTATTAACTAAAGAGCATCTATGTAAGAGATGCTGTGGATTGTTACACTTCCATAAGCAGAGTTCAACTAGATATGGTACATATGAGTACAAAACACAGTTCATTTTTACAGGGCATGCTCATGTTTCTTGCTGTATTAGAGACGCTGGAAAGAAGAGCATGGTCTTTGCGTTAAACCAGAGTGTGTTTCATGGATGAGAACACTGGTCTGAATTTCACTTCAGAAACGGAGTTAAACCAAAGGCTCTGTTTCTTCCTAAATGCCAGAGTTCATTTCCGGTAAACCCAGTGATTTTCCGGCTCAAATGAATTTACCCAGTTCACGAACCCAACATGATTTTCACTATTAACTAAAGAGCATCTATGAAGAGATGCTCTGGTTTGTATGAGTTTCATAAGCAGAGCAGAACTAGACACTGTTATTTTGAGTAGGATATACAGTCTCTTTTTGTCTGGGCATGCTCATGTTTCTTGCTGTATTGGAGACCCTAGAAAGAAGAGGATGCTTCTTGCATTAAAACAGAGTGTGTTTCATGGATTTGAACACTGGTCTGAATTTTCCTTCAGAAACAGAGTTAAACCAAAGGCTCTGTGTCTTCCTACAAGCAAGAATTCATTTCCGTTAAACCCAGTGATTTTTTTAGCTCAAATGAATTTACACAGTTCAGGAACCACACGATTTTCACTATTAACAAAAGAGCATCTATGTAAAAGATGCTGTGGTCTGTTACAGTTTCATAAGAAGAGTTCAACTAGACATAGTCCGTATGAGTACGAAACACAGTTCTTTTTTTATGGGCATGCTCATGTTTCTTGCTGTAATAGAGACGCTGGAAAGAAGAGCATCCTTCTTGCGTTAAAACAGAGTGTGTTTCATGGAAGAGAACACTGGTTTGAATTTCACTTCAGAAACGGAGTTAAACCAAAGGCTCTGTGACTTCCTAAATGCAAGAGTTCATTTCTGGTAAACCCAGTGATTATTCCGCTCTAATGAATTTACCCAGTTCACGAGCCCAACACGATTTTCACTATTAACTAAAGAGCATCTATGAAGAGATGCTGTGGTTTGTATGAGTTTCATAAGCAGAGTTGAATTAGACATGGTCCTATTGAGTAGTAAATACAGTAATTTTTTTCTGGGCATGCTCATATTTCTTGATGTATTAGAGAAACCGGAAAGAAGAGCATGCATCTTGCATTAAAACAGAGTGTGTTTCATGGATGAGAACACTGGTCTGAATTTCCCTTCAGATACAGAGTTAAACCAAAGGCTCTGTGTCTTCCTACAAGCAACAATTCATTTCAGGTAAACCCAGTGATTATTCGGCTCAAATGAATTTACACAGTTCACGAACCCAACAGGATTTTCACTATTAACTAAAGATCATCTATGAAGAGATGCTGTTCTATGTATGAGTTTCATAAGCGGGGTTCAACTAGATATGGTCCGTATGAGTAGGAAACCCAGTTCATTTTTTCTGGGCATGCTCATGTTTCTTGCTGTATTAGAGACGCTGGAAAGAAGAGCATGCTCTTTGCCTTAAAACAGAGTGTGCTTCATGGATGAGAACACTGGTCTGAATTTCCCTTCGGAAACGGCGTTAAACCAAAGGCTCTATTTCTTCAGAAATGCAAGTGTTCATTTCCCGTAAATCCAGTGATTTTTCAGCTCAAATGAATTTACACAGTTCACGAACCCAACACTTTTTTCACTATTAACTAAAGAGCATCTATGTAACAGATGCTGTGGTTTGTTACAGTTCGATACGCAGAGTTCAACTAGATATGGTACATATGAGTAGGAAACACACTTCATTTTTTCTGGGCATGCTCATGTTTCTTGCTATATTGCAGACACTGGAAAGAAGAGCATGCTCTTTGTGTTAAAACAGAGTGTGTTTCATGGATGAGAACACTGGTCTGAATTTCACTTCACAAATGGAGTTAAACCAAAGGCTCTGTGTCTTCTTAAATGCAGGAGTTCATTTCCGGTAAACCCAGTGATTATTCAGCTCTAATGAATTTCCACAGTTAACGAACCCAACATGATTTTCACTATTAACTAAAGAGCATCTATGAAGAGATGCTGTGGTTTTTATGAGTTTCATAAGCAGAGTAGAACTAGACACAGTCATTTTGAGTAGAAAGTACAGTAATTTTTTTCTGGGAATGCTCATGTTTCTTGCTGTATTGGAGAGGCTGGAAGAACAGAATGCTTCTTGCGTTAAAACAGAGTGTGTTTCATGGATGCGAACACTGGTCTGAATATTCCTTCAGAAACGGAGTTAAACCAAAGGCACTCTGTCTTCCTACAAGCAAGAGTTCATTTCCGGTAAACCCAATGATATTTCGGTTCAAATGAATTTACACAATTCACGAACCCAACACGATTTTCACTATTAACTAAAGAGCATCTATGTAAAAGATGCTGTGGTTTGTTACAGTTTCAAAAGCAGAATTCAACTAGATATGGTCCGTATGAGTACGAAACACAGTTCTTTGTTAATGAGAATGCTCATGTTTCTTGTTGTATTGGAGATGCTAGAGAGAAGAGGATGCTTCTTGCGTTAAAACAGAGGGTATTTCAGGAATGAGAAGAGTGGTCTGAATTTCCCTTCAAAAACGAGTTAAACCAAAGGCTCTGTGACTACCTAAATGCAAGAGTTTATTTCCGGTAAACCCAGTGACTTTTCAGCTCAAATGAATTTACACAGTTCACGAACCCAACACGATTTTCACTATTAACTAAAGAGCATCTATGTAAGAGATGCTGTGGCTTGTTACACTTCCATAAGCAGAGTTCAACTAGATATGGTCCGTATGAGTAGGAAACACAGTTCATTTTTTCTGGGCATGCTCATGTTTCTTGCTGTATTGGAGACCCTAGAAAGAAGAGCATGCTTCTTGCATTAAAACAGAGTGTGTTTCATGGATTTGAACACTGGTCTGAATTTTCCTTCAGAAACAGAGTTAAACCAAAGGCTCTGTGTCTTCCTACAAGCAAGAGTTCATTTCCGTTAAACCCAGTGATTTTTTAGCTCAAATGAATTTACACAGTTCACGAACCACACGATTTTCACTATTAACAAAAGACCATCTATGTAAAAGATGCTGTGGTCTGTTACAGTTTCATAAGAAGAGTTCAACTAGACATGGTCCATATGAGTACGAAACACAGTTCTTTTTTTATGGGCATGCTCATGTTTCTTGCTGTATTAGAGAAACTGGAAAGAAGAGCATGCATCTTGCATTAAAACCGATTGTGTTTCATGGATGAGAACACTGATCTGAATTTCCCTTCAGATACAGAGTTAAACCAAAGGCTCTGTGTCTTCCTACAAGCAACAATTCATTTCAGGTAAACCCAGTGATTATTCGGCTCAAATGAATTTACACAGTTCACGAACCCAACAGGATTTTCACTATTAACTAAAGATCATCTATGAAGAGATGCTGTTCTATGTATGAGTTTCATAAGCGGGGTTCAACTAGATATGGTCCGTATGAGTAGGAAACCCAGTTCATTTTTTCTGGGCATGCTCATGTTTCTTGCTGTATTAGAGACGCTGGAAAGAAGAGCATGCTCTTTGCCTTAAAACAGAGTGTGCTTCATGGATGAGAACACTGGTCTGAATTTCCCTTCAGAAACGGAGTTAAACCAAAGGCTCTGTGTCTTTCTAAATGCAAGAGTTCATTTCCAGTAAACCCAGTGATTTTTCAGCTCAAATGAATTTACACAGTTCATGAACACAACACGATTTTCACTATTAACTAAAGGGCATCTATGTAATAGATGCTGTGGTTTGTTACAGATTCTTAAGCAGAGTTCAACTAGATATGGTCAGTATGAGTAGGAAACACAGTTCTTTTATTCTGGGCATGCTCATGTTTCTTGCAGTATTGGAGTTGCTGGAATGAAGTGCATGCTGTTTGCGTTGAAACAGAGTGTGTTTCATGGATGAGAACACTGGTCTGAATTTCCCTTCGGAAACGGAGTTAAACCAAAGGCTCTATTTCTTCAGAAATGCAAGTGTTCATTTCCCGTAAATCCAGTGATTTTTCAGCTCAAATGAATTTACACAGTTCACGAACCCAACACTTTTTTCACTATTAACTAAAGAGCATCTATGTAACAGATGCTGTGGTTTGTTACAGTTCGATACGCAGAGTTCAACTAGATATGGTACATATGAGTAGGAAACACACTTCATTTTTTCTGGGCATGCTCATGTTTCTTGCTATATTGCAGACACTGGAAAGAAGAGCATGCTCTTTGTGTTAAAACAGAGTGTGTTTCATGGATGAGAACACTGGTCTGAATTTCACTTCACAAATGGAGTTAAACCAAAGGCTCTGTGTCTTCTTAAATGCAGGAGTTCATTTCCGGTAAACCCAGTGATTATTCAGCTCTAATGAATTTCCACAGTTAACGAACCCAACATGATTTTCACTATTAACTAAAGAGCATCTATGAAGTGATGCTGTGGTTTGTATGAGTTCCATAAGCAGAGTTGAACTTGACACAGTCATTTTGAGTAGAAAGTACAGTAATTTTTTTCTGGGCATGCTCATGTTTCTTGCTGTATTGGAGAGGCTGGAAGAACAGAATGCTTCTTGCGTTAAAACAGAGTGTGTTTCATGGATGCGAACACTGGTCTGAATATTCCTTCAGAAACGGAGTTAAACCAAAGGCACTCTGTCTTCCTACAAGCAAGAGTTCATTTCCGGTAAACCCAATGATATTTCGGTTCAAAAGAATTTACACAGTTCACGAACCCAACACGATTTTCACTATTAACTAAAGAGCATCTATGTAAAAGATGGTGTGATTTGTTACAGTTTCAAAAGCAGAGTTCAACTACATATGGTCCCTATGAGTACGAAACACAGTTCTTTTTTAATGAGAATGCTCATGTTTCTTGTTGTATTGGAGATGCTAGAGAGAAGAGGATGCTTCTTGCGTTAAAACAGAGGGTGTTTCAGGAATGAGAACACTGGTCAGAGTTTCCCTTCACAAACGAGTTAAACCAAAGGCTCTGTGACTTCCTAAATGCAAGAGTTTATTTCCGGTAAACCCAGTGACTTTTCAGCTCAAATGAATTTACACAGTTCACGAACCCAACACGATTTTCACTATTAACTAAAGAGCATCTATGTAAGAGATGCTGTGGATTGTTACACTTCCATAAGCAGAGTTCAACTAGATATGGTACATATGAGTACAAAACACAGTTCATTTTTACAGGGCATGCTCATGTTTCTTGCTGTATTAGAGACGCTGGAAAGAAGAGCATGGTCTTTGCGTTAAACCAGAGTGTGTTTCATGGATGAGAACACTGGTCTGAATTTCTCTTCAGAAACGGAGTTAAACCAAAGGCTCTGTTTCTTCCTAAATGCCAGAGTTCATTTCCGGTAAACCCAGTGATTTTCCGGCTCAAATGAATTTACCCAGTTCACGAACCCAACATGATTTTCACTATTAACTAAAGAGCATCTATGAAGAGATGCTCTGGTTTGTATGAGTTTCATAAGCAGAGCAGAACTAGACACTGTTATTTTGAGTAGGATATACAGTCTCTTTTTGTCTGGGCATGCTCATGTTTCTTGCTGTATTGGAGACCCTAGAAAGAAGAGGATGCTTCTTGCGTTAAAACAGAGTGTGTTTCATGGATTTGAAAACTGGTCTGAATTTTCCTTCAGAAACAGAGTTAAACCAAAGGCTCTGTGTCTTCCTACAAGCAAGAATTCATTTCCGTTAAACCCAGTGATTTTTTTAGCTCAAATGAATTTACACAGTTCAGGAACCACACGATTTTCACTATTAACAAAAGAGCATCTATGTAAAAGATGCTGTGGTCTGTTACAGTTTCATAAGAAGAGTTCAACTAGACATAGTCCGTATGAGTACGAAACACAGTTCTTTTTTTATGGGCATGCTCATGTTTCTTGCTGTAATAGAGACGCTGGAAAGAAGAGCATCCTTCTTGCGTTAAAACAGAGTGTGTTTCATGGAAGAGAACACTGGTTTGAATTTCACTTCAGAAACGGAGTTAAACCAAAGGCTCTGTGACTTCCTAAATGCAAGAGTTCATTTCTGGTAAACCCAGTGATTATTCCGCTCTAATGAATTTACCCAGTTCACGAGCCCAACACGATTTTCACTATTAACTAAAGAGCATCTATGAAGAGA
The DNA here is from genome assembly GCA_949786405.1 of Onychomys arenicola. Lineage (NCBI taxonomy): Eukaryota > Metazoa > Chordata > Mammalia > Rodentia > Cricetidae > Onychomys > Onychomys arenicola. The sequence goes on from CATKUM010000003.1 coordinate 3,454,724, forward strand.
TGCTGTGGTTTGTATGAGTTTCATAAGCAGAGTTGAATTAGACATGGTCCTATTGAGTAGTAAATACAGTAATTTTTTTCTGGGCATGCTCATATTTCTTGATGTATTAGAGAAACCGGAAAGAAGAGCATGCATCTTGCATTAAAACAGAGTGTGTTTCATGGATGAGAACACTGGTCTGAATTTCCCTTCAGATACAGAGTTAAACCAAAGGCTCTGTGTCTTCCTACAAGCAACAATTCATTTCAGGTAAACCCAGTGATTATTCGGCTCAAATGAATTTACACAGTTCACGAACCCAACAGGATTTTCACTATTAACTAAAGATCATCTATGAAGAGATGCTGTTCTATGTATGAGTTTCATAAGCGGGGTTCAACTAGATATGGTCCGTATGAGTAGGAAACCCAGTTCATTTTTTCTGGGCATGCTCATGTTTCTTGCTGTATTAGAGACGCTGGAAAGAAGAGCATGCTCTTTGCCTTAAAACAGAGTGTGCTTCATGGATGAGAACACTGGTCTGAATTTCCCTTCGGAAACGGCGTTAAACCAAAGGCTCTATTTCTTCAGAAATGCAAGTGTTCATTTCCCGTAAATCCAGTGATTTTTCAGCTCAAATGAATTTACACAGTTCACGAACCCAACACTTTTTTCACTATTAACTAAAGAGCATCTATGTAACAGATGCTGTGGTTTGTTACAGTTCGATACGCAGAGTTCAACTAGATATGGTACATATGAGTAGGAAACACACTTCATTTTTTCTGGGCATGCTCATGTTTCTTGCTATATTGCAGACACTGGAAAGAAGAGCATGCTCTTTGTGTTAAAACAGAGTGTGTTTCATGGATGAGAACACTGGTCTGAATTTCACTTCACAAATGGAGTTAAACCAAAGGCTCTGTGTCTTCTTAAATGCAGGAGTTCATTTCCGGTAAACCCAGTGATTATTCAGCTCTAATGAATTTCCACAGTTAACGAACCCAACATGATTTTCACTATTAACTAAAGAGCATCTATGAAGAGATGCTGTGGTTTTTATGAGTTTCATAAGCAGAGTAGAACTAGACACAGTCATTTTGAGTAGAAAGTACAGTAATTTTTTTCTGGGAATGCTCATGTTTCTTGCTGTATTGGAGAGGCTGGAAGAACAGAATGCTTCTTGCGTTAAAACAGAGTGTGTTTCATGGATGAGAACACTGGTCTGAATATTCCTTCAGAAACGGAGTTAAACCAAAGGCACTCTGTCTTCCTACAAGCAAGAGTTCATTTCCGGTAAACCCAATGATATTTCGGTTCAAATGAATTTACACAATTCACGAACCCAACACGATTTTCACTATTAACTAAAGAGCATCTATGTAAAAGATGCTGTGGTTTGTTACAGTTTCAAAAGCAGAATTCAACTAGATATGGTCCGTATGAGTACGAAACACAGTTCTTTGTTAATGAGAATGCACATGTTTCTTGTTGTATTGGAGATGCTAGAGAGAAGAGGATGCTTCTTGCGTTAAAACAGAGGGTATTTCAGGAATGAGAAGAGTGGTCTGAATTTCCCTTCAAAAACGAGTTAAACCAAAGGCTCTGTGACTACCTAAATGCAAGAGTTTATTTCCGGTAAACCCAGTGACTTTTCAGCTCAAATGAATTTACACAGTTCACGAACCCAACACGATTTTCACTATTAACTAAAGAGCATCTATGTAAGAGATGCTGTGGCTTGTTACACTTCCATAAGCAGAGTTCAACTAGATATGGTCCGTATGAGTAGGAAACACAGTTCATTTTTTCTGGGCATGCTCATGTTTCTTGCTGTATTGGAGACCCTAGAAAGAAGAGCATGCTTCTTGCATTAAAACAGAGTGTGTTTCATGGATTTGAACACTGGTCTGAATTTTCCTTCAGAAACAGAGTTAAACCAAAGGCTCTGTGTCTTCCTACAAGCAAGAGTTCATTTCCGTTAAACCCAGTGATTTTTTAGCTCAAATGAATTTACACAGTTCACGAACCACACGATTTTCACTATTAACAAAAGACCATCTATGTAAAAGATGCTGTGGTCTGTTACAGTTTCATAAGAAGAGTTCAACTAGACATGGTCCATATGAGTACGAAACACAGTTCTTTTTTTATGGGCATGCTCATGTTTCTTGCTGTATTAAAGAAACTGGAAAGAAGAGCATGCATCTTGCATTAAAACCGAGTGTGTTTCATGGATGAGAACACTGATCTGAATTTCCCTTCAGATACAGAGTTAAACCAAAGGCTCTGTGTCTTCCTACAAGCAACAATTCATTTCAGGTAAACCCAGTGATTATTCGGCTCAAATGAATTTACACAGTTCACGAACCCAACAGGATTTTCACTATTAACTAAAGATCATCTATGAAGAGATGCTGTTCTATTTATGAGTTTCATAAGCGGGGTTCAACTAGATATGGTCCGTATGAGTAGGAAACCCAGTTCATTTTTTCTGGGCATGCTCATGTTTCTTGCTGTATTAGAGACGCTGGAAAGAAGAGCATGCTCTTTGCCTTAAAACAGAGTGTGCTTCATGGATGAGAACACTGGTCTGAATTTCCCTTCAGAAACGGAGTTAAACCAAAGGCTCTGTGTCTTTCTAAATGCAAGAGTTCATTTCCAGTAAACCCAGTGATTTTTCAGCTCAAATGAATTTACACAGTTCATGAACACAACACGATTTTCACTATTAACTAAAGGGCATCTATGTAATAGATGCTGTGGTTTGTTACAGATTCTTAAGCAGAGTTCAACTAGATATGGTCAGTATGAGTAGGAAACACAGTTCTTTTATTCTGGGCATGCTCATGTTTCTTGCAGTATTGGAGTTGCTGGAATGAAGTGCATGCTGTTTGCGTTGAAACAGAGTGTGTTTCATGGATGAGAACACTGGTCTGAATTTCCCATCGGAAACGGAGTTAAACCAAAGGCTCTATTTCTTCAGAAATGCAAGTGTTCATTTCCCGTAAATCCAGTGATTTTTCAGCTCAAATGAATTTACACAGTTCACGAACCCAACACTTTTTTCACTATTAACTAAAGAGCATCTATGTAACAGATGCTGTGGTTTGTTACAGTTCGATACGCAGAGTTCAACTACATATGGTACATATGAGTAGGAAACACACTTCATTTTTTCTGGGCATGCTCATGTTTCTTGCTATATTGCAGACACTGGAAAGAAGAGCATGCTCTTTGTGTTAAAACAGAGTGTGTTTCATGGATGAGAACACTGGTCTGAATATTCCTTCAGAAACGGAGTTAAACCAAAGGCACTCTGTCTTCCTACAAGCAAGAGTTCATTTCCGGTAAACCCAATGATATTTCGGTTCAAAAGAATTTACACAGTTCACGAACCCAACACGATTTTCACTATTAACTAAAGAGCATCTATGTAAAAGATGGTGTGATTTGTTACAGTTTCAAAAGCAGAGTTCAACTACATATGGTCCCTATGAGTACGAAACACAGTTCTTTTTTAATGAGAATGCTCATGTTTCTTGTTGTATTGGAGATGCTAGAGAGAAGAGGATGCTTCTTGCGTTAAAACAGAGGGTGTTTCAGGAATGAGAACACTGGTCAGAGTTTCCCTTCACAAACGAGTTAAACCAAAGGCTCTGTGACTTCCTAAATGCAAGAGTTTATTTCCGGTAAACCCAGTGACTTTTCAGCTCAAATGAATTTACACAGTTCACGAACCCAACACGATTTTCACTATTAACTAAAGAGCATCTATGTAAGAGATGCTGTGGATTGTTACACTTCCATAAGCAGAGTTCAACTAGATATGGTACATATGAGTACAAAACACAGTTCATTTTTACAGGGCATGCTCATGTTTCTTGCTGTATTAGAGACGCTGGAAAGAAGAGCATGGTCTTTGCGTTAAACCAGAGTGTGTTTCATGGATGAGAACACTGGTCTGAATTTCTCTTCAGAAACGGAGTTAAACCAAAGGCTCTGTTTCTTCCTAAATGCCAGAGTTCATTTCCGGTAAACCCAGTGATTTTCCGGCTCAAATGAATTTACCCAGTTCACGAACCCAACATGATTTTCACTATTAACTAAAGAGCATCTATGAAGAGATGCTCTGGTTTGTATGAGTTTCATAAGCAGAGCAGAACTAGACACTGTTATTTTGAGTAGGATATACAGTCTCTTTTTGTCTGGGCATGCTCATGTTTCTTGCTGTATTGGAGACCCTAGAAAGAAGAGGATGCTTCTTGCATTAAAACAGAGTGTGTTTCATGGATTTGAACACTGGTCTGAATTTTCCTTCAGAAACAGAGTTAAACCAAAGGCTCTGTGTCTTCCTACAAGCAAGAATTCATTTCCGTTAAACCCAGTGATTTTTTTAGCTTAAATGAATTTACACAGTTCAGGAACCACACGATTTTCACTATTAACAAAAGAGCATCTATGTAAAAGATGCTGTGGTCTGTTACAGTTTCATAAGAAGAGTTCAACTAGACATAGTCCGTATGAGTACGAAACACAGTTCTTTTTTTATGGGCATGCTCATGTTTCTTGCTGTAATAGAGACGCTGGAAAGAAGAGCATCCTTCTTGCGTTAAAACAGAGTGTGTTTCATGGAAGAGAACACTGGTTTGAATTTCACTTCAGAAACGGAGTTAAACCAAAGGCTCTGTGACTTCCTAAATGCAAGAGTTCATTTCTGGTAAACCCAGTGATTATTCCGCTCTAATGAATTTACCCAGTTCACGAGCCCAACACGATTTTCACTATTAACTAAAGAGCATCTATGAAGAGATGCTGTGGTTTGTATGAGTTTCATAAGCAGAGTTGAATTAGACATGGTCCTATTGAGTAGTAAATACAGTAATTTTTTTCTGGGCATGCTCATATTTCTTGATGTATTAGAGAAACCGGAAAGAAGAGCATGCATCTTGCATTAAAACAGAGTGTGTTTCATGGATGAGAACACTGGTCTGAATTTCCCTTCAGATACAGAGTTAAACCAAAGGCTCTGTGTCTTCCTACAAGCAACAATTCATTTCAGGTAAACCCAGTGATTATTCGGCTCAAATGAATTTACACAGTTCACGAACCCAACAGGATTTTCACTATTAACTAAAGATCATCTATGAAGAGATGCTGTTCTATGTATGAGTTTCATAAGCGGGGTTCAACTAGATATGGTCCGTATGAGTAGGAAACCCAGTTCATTTTTTCTGGGCATGCTCATGTTTCTTGCTGTATTAGAGACGCTGGAAAGAAGAGCATGCTCTTTGCCTTAAAACAGAGTGTGCTTCATGGATGAGAACACTGGTCTGAATTTCCCTTCGGAAACGGCGTTAAACCAAAGGCTCTATTTCTTCAGAAATGCAAGTGTTCATTTCCCGTAAATCCAGTGATTTTTCAGCTCAAATGAATTTACACAGTTCACGAACCCAACACTTTTTTCACTATTAACTAAAGAGCATCTATGTAACAGATGCTGTGGTTTGTTACAGTTCGATACGCAGAGTTCAACTAGATATGGTACATATGAGTAGGAAACACACTTCATTTTTTCTGGGCATGCTCATGTTTCTTGCTATATTGCAGACACTGGAAAGAAGAGCATGCTCTTTGTGTTAAAACAGAGTGTGTTTCATGGATGAGAACACTGGTCTGAATTTCACTTCACAAATGGAGTTAAACCAAAGGCTCTGTGTCTTCTTAAATGCAGGAGTTCATTTCCGGTAAACCCAGTGATTATTCAGCTCTAATGAATTTCCACAGTTAACGAACCCAACATGATTTTCACTATTAACTAAAGAGCATCTATGAAGAGATGCTGTGGTTTTTATGAGTTTCATAAGCAGAGTAGAACTAGACACAGTCATTTTGAGTAGAAAGTACAGTAATTTTTTTCTGGGAATGCTCATGTTTCTTGCTGTATTGGAGAGGCTGGAAGAACAGAATGCTTCTTGCGTTAAAACAGAGTGTGTTTCATGGATGCGAACACTGGTCTGAATATTCCTTCAGAAACGGAGTTAAACCAAAGGCACTCTGTCTTCCTACAAGCAAGAGTTCATTTCCGGTAAACCCAATGATATTTCGGTTCAAATGAATTTACACAATTCACGAACCCAACACGATTTTCACTATTAACTAAAGAGCATCTATGTAAAAGATGCTGTGGTTTGTTACAGTTTCAAAAGCAGAATTCAACTAGATATGGTCCGTATGAGTACGAAACACAGTTCTTTGTTAATGAGAATGCTCATGTTTCTTGTTGTATTGGAGATGCTAGAGAGAAGAGGATGCTTCTTGCGTTAAAACAGAGGGTATTTCAGGAATGAGAAGAGTGGTCTGAATTTCCCTTCAAAAACGAGTTAAACCAAAGGCTCTGTGACTACCTAAATGCAAGAGTTTATTTCCGGTAAACCCAGTGACTTTTCAGCTCAAATGAATTTACACAGTTCACGAACCCAATACGATTTTCACTATTAACTAAAGAGCATCTATGTAAGAGATGCTGTGGCTTGTTACACTTCCATAAGCAGAGTTCAACTAGATATGGTCCGTATGAGTAGGAAACACAGTTCATTTTTTCTGGGCATGCTCATGTTTCTTGCTGTATTGGAGACCCTAGAAAGAAGAGCATGCTTCTTGCATTAAAACAGAGTGTGTTTCATGGATTTGAACACTGGTCTGAATTTTCCTTCAGAAACAGAGTTAAACCAAAGGCTCTGTGTCTTCCTACAAGCAAGAGTTCATTTCCGTTAAACCCAGTGATTTTTTAGCTCAAATGAATTTACACAGTTCACGAACCACACGATTTTCACTATTAACAAAAGACCATCTATGTAAAAGATGCTGTGGTCTGTTACAGTTTCATAAGAAGAGTTCAACTAGACATGGTCCATATGAGTACGAAACACAGTTCTTTTTTTATGGGCATGCTCATGTTTCTTGCTGTATTAAAGAAACTGGAAAGAAGAGCATGCATCTTGCATTAAAACCGAGTGTGTTTCATGGATGAGAACACTGATCTGAATTTCCCTTCAGATACAGAGTTAAACCAAAGGCTCTGTGTCTTCCTACAAGCAACAATTCATTTCAGGTAAACCCAGTGATTATTCGGCTCAAATGAATTTACACAGTTCACGAACCCAACAGGATTTTCACTATTAACTAAAGATCATCTATGAAGAGATGCTGTTCTATGTATGAGTTTCATAAGCGGGGTTCAACTAGATATGGTCCGTATGAGTAGGAAACCCAGTTCATTTTTTCTGGGCATGCTCATGTTTCTTGCTGTATTAGAGACGCTGGAAAGAAGAGCATGCTCTTTGCCTTAAAACAGAGTGTGCTTCATGGATGAGAACACTGGTCTGAATTTCCCTTCAGAAACGGAGTTAAACCAAAGGCTCTGTGTCTTTCTAAATGCAAGAGTTCATTTCCAGTAAACCCAGTGATTTTTCAGCTCAAATGAATTTACACAGTTCATGAACACAACACGATTTTCACTATTAACTAAAGGGCATCTATGTAATAGATGCTGTGGTTTGTTACAGATTCTTAAGCAGAGTTCAACTAGATATGGTCAGTATGAGTAGGAAACACAGTTCTTTTATTCTGGGCATGCTCATGTTTCTTGCAGTATTGGAGTTGCTGGAATGAAGTGCATGCTGTTTGCGTTGAAACAGAGTGTGTTTCATGGATGAGAACACTGGTCTGAATTTCCCTTCGGAAACGGAGTTAAACCAAAGGCTCTATTTCTTCAGAAATGCAAGTGTTCATTTCCCGTAAATCCAGTGATTTTTCAGCTCAAATGAATTTACACAGTTCACGAACCCAACACTTTTTTCACTATTAACTAAAGAGCATCTATGTAACAGATGCTGTGGTTTGTTACAGTTCGATACGCAGAGTTCAACTAGATATGGTACATATGAGTAGGAAACACACTTCATTTTTTCTGGGCATGCTCATGTTTCTTGCTATATTGCAGACACTGGAAAGAAGAGCATGCTCTTTGTGTTAAAACAGAGTGTGTTTCATGGATGAGAACACTGGTCTGAATTTCACTTCACAAATGGAGTTAAACCAAAGGCTCTGTGTCTTCTTAAATGCAGGAGTTCATTTCCGGTAAACCCAGTGATTATTCAGCTCTAATGAATTTCCACAGTTAACGAACCCAACATGATTTTCACTATTAACTAAAGAGCATCTATGAAGTGATGCTGTGGTTTGTATGAGTTTCGTAAGCAGAGTTCAACTTGACACAGTCATTTTGAGTAGAAAGTACAGTAATTTTTTTCTGGGCATGCTCATGTTTCTTGCTGTATTGGAGAGGCTGGAAGAACGGAATGCTTCTTGCGTTAAAACAGAGTGTGTTTCATGGATGCGAACACTGGTCTGAATATTCCTTCAGAAACGGAGTTAAACCAAAGGCACTCTGTCTTCCTACAAGCAAGAGTTCATTTCCGGTAAACCCAATGATATTTCGGTTCAAAAGAATTTACACAGTTCACGAACCCAACACGATTTTCACTATTAACTAAAGAGCATCTATGTAAAAGATGGTGTGATTTGTTACAGTTTCAAAAGCAGAGTTCAACTACATATGGTCCCTATGAGTACGAAACACAGTTCTTTTTTAATGAGAATGCTCATGTTTCTTGTTGTATTGGAGATGCTAGAGAGAAGAGGATGCTTCTTGCGTTAAAACAGAGGGTGTTTCAGGAATGAGAACACTGGTCAGAGTTTCCCTTCACAAACGAGTTAAACCAAAGGCTCTGTGACTTCCTAAATGCAAGAGTTTATTTCAGGTAAACCCAGTGACTTTTCAGCTCAAATGAATTTACACAGTTCACGAACCCAACACGATTTTCACTATTAACTATAGAGCATCTATGTAAGAGATGCTGTGGATTGTTACACTTCCATAAGCAGAGTTCAACTAGATATGGTACATATGAGTACAAAACACAGTTCATTTTTACAGGGTATGCTCATGTTTCTTGCTGTATTAGAGACGCTGGAAAGAAGAGCATGGTCTTTGCGTTAAACCAGAGTGTGTTTCATGGATGAGAACACTGGTCTGAATTTCACTTCAGAAACGGAGTTAAACCAAAGGCTCTGTTTCTTCCTAAATGCCAGAGTTCATTTCCGGTAAACCCAGTGATTTTCCGGCTCAAATGAATTTACCCAGTTCACGAACCCAACATGATTTTCACTATTAACTAAAGAGCATCTATGAAGAGATGCTCTGGTTTGTATGAGTTTCATAAGCAGAGCAGAACTAGACACTGTTATTTTGAGTAGGATATACAGTCTCTTTTTGTCTGGGCATGCTCATGTTTCTTGCTGTATTGGAGACCCTAGAAAGAAGAGCATGCTTCTTGCGTTAAAACAGAGTGTGTTTCATGGATTTGAACACTGGTCTGAATTTTCCTTCAGAAACAGAGTTAAACCACAGGCTCTGTGTCTTCCTACAAGCAAGAGTTCATTTCCGTTAAACCCAGTGATTTTTTTAGCTCAAATGAATTTACACAGTTCAGGAACCACACGATTTTCACTATTAACAAAAGAGCATCTATGTAAAAGATGCTGTGGTCTGTTACAGTTTCATAAGAAGAGTTCAACTAGACATAGTCCGTATGAGTACGAAACACAGTTCTTTTTTTATGGGCATGCTCATGTTTCTTGCTGTAATAGAGACGCTGGAAAGAAGAGCATCCTTCTTGCGTTAAAACAGAGTGTGTTTCATGGAAGAGAACACTGGTTTGAATTTCACTTCAGAAACGGAGTTAAACCAAAGGCTCTGTGACTTCCTAAATGCAAGAGTTCATTTCTGGTAAACCCAGTGATTATTCCGCTCTAATGAATTTACCCAGTTCACGAGCCCAACACGATTTTCACTATTAACTAAAGAGCATCTATGAAGAGATGCTGTGGTTTGTATGAGTTTCATAAGCAGAGTTGAATTAGACATGGTCCTATTGAGTAGTAAATACAGTAATTTTTTTCTGGGCATGCTCATATTTCTTGTTGTAGTAGAGAAACTGGAAAGAAGAGCATGCATCTTGCATTAAAACAGAGTGTGTTTCATGGATGAGAACACTGGTCTGAATTTCCCTTCAGATACAGAGTTAAACCAAAGGCTCTGTGTCTTCCTACAAGCAACAATTCATTTCAGGTAAACCCAGTGATTATTCGGCTCAAATGAATTTACACAGTTCACGTAACCCAACAGGATTTTCACTATTAACTAAAGATCATCTATGAAGAGATGCTGTTCTATGTATGAGTTTCATAAGCGGGGTTCAACTAGATATGGTCCGTATGAGTAGGAAACCCAGTTCATTTTTTCTGGGCATGCTCATGTTTCTTGCTGTATTAGAGACGCTGGAAAGAAGAGCATGCTCTTTGCCTTAAAACAGAGTGTGCTTCATGGATGAGAACACTGGTCTGAATTTCACTTCACAAATGGAGTTAAACCAAAGGCTCTGTGTCTTCTTAAATGCAGGAGTTCATTTCCGGTAAACCCAGTGATTATTCAGCTCTAATGAATTTCCACAGTTAACGAACCCAACATGATTTTCACTATTAACTAAAGAGCATCTATGAAGTGATGCTGTGGTTTGTATGAGTTTCATAAGCAGAGTTGAACTTGACACAGTCATTTTGAGTAGAAAGTACAGTAATTTTTTTCTGGGCATGCTCATGTTTCTTGCTGTATTGGAGAGGCTGGAAGAACAGAATGCTTCTTGCGTTAAAACAGAGTGTGTTTCATGGATGCGAACACTGGTCTGAATATTCCTTCAGAAACGGAGTTAAACCAAAGGGACTCTGTCTTCCTACAAGCAAGAGTTCATTTCCGGTAAACCCAATGATATTTCCGTTCAAAAGAATTTACACAGTTCACGAACCCAACACGATTTTCACTATTAACTAAAGAGCATCTATGTAAAAGATGGTGTGATTTGTTACAGTTTCAAAAGCAGAGTTCAACTACATATGGTCCCTATGAGTACGAAACACAGTTCTTTTTTAATGAGAATGCTCATGTTTCTTGTTGTATTGGAGATGCTAGAGAGAAGAGGATGCTTCTTGCGTTAAAACAGAGGGTGTTTCAGGAATGAGAACACTGGTCTGAATTTCCCTTCACAAACCAGTTAAACCAAAGGCTCTGTGACTTCCTAAATGCAAGAGTTTATTTCCGGTAAACCCAGTGACTTTTCAGCTCAAATGAATTTACACAGTTCACGAACCCAACACGATTTTCACTATTAACTAAAGAGCATCTATGAAGAGATGCTCTGGTTTGTATGAGTTTCATAAGCAGAGTTGAACTAGACACAGTAATTTTGAGTAGGACATACAGTTCTTTTTTTTCTGGGCATGCTTACGTTTCTTGCTGTATTGGAGACCCTGGAAAGAAGAGCATGATTCTTGCGTTAAAACAGAGTGTGTTTCATGGATTTGAACACTGGTCTGAATTTTCCTTCAGAAACAGAGTTAAACCAAAGGCTCTGTGTCTTCCTACAAGCAAGAGTTCATTTCCGTTAATCCCAGTGATTTTTCGGCTAAAATGAATTTACACAGTTCACGAACCCAACACTATTTTCAATATTAACAAAAGAGCATCTATGTAAAAGATGCTGTGGTTTGTTACAGTTTCATAAGCAGAGTTCAACTAGATATGATCCGTATGAGTACGAACCACAGTTCTTTTTTATGGGCATGCTCATGTTTCTTGCTGTATTGGAGACACTGGACAGAAGAGGACGCTTCTTGCGTTAAAACAGAGGGTGTTTCATGGATGAGAACACTGGTCTGAATTTCCCTCGACATACGAGTTAAATCAAACTCTCTGTCTTCCTACAAGCAAGAGTTCATTTCCTGTAAACCCTTTGATTTTTCGGCTCAAATGAATTTACACAGTTCATGAACCCAAACGTTTTTCACTATTAACTTAAGAGCATCTATGTAAGAGATGCTGTGGTTTGTTACAGTTTCATAAGCAGAGTTCAACTAGGTATGGTCCGTATGAGTAGGAAACAGTTATTTTTTTTTGATCATGCTCATGTTTCTTGCTGTATAGAGATACTGGAAAGAAGAGCATGCTCGTTGCATTAAAACAGAGTGTGTTTCATGGATGAGAACACTGGTCTGTATTTCCCTTCACAAATGGAGTTAAACAAAAGGCTCTGAGTCTTTCTACAAGCAAGAGTTCATTTCCAGTAAACCCAGTGATTATTCGGCTCAAATGAATTTACATAGTTCACGAACCCAACACGATTTTCATTATTAACTAAAGAGCATCTATGAAGAGATGCTGTGGTTTGTATGAGTTTCATATGCTGAGTTGAATTATACATGGTCCTATTGAGTAGTAAATACAGTATTTTTTTTTCTGGGCATGCTCATGTTTCTTGTTGTATTAGAGAAGCTGGAAAGAAGAGCATGCATCTTGCGTTAAAACAGAGTGTGTTTCATGGATGAAAACAATGGTCTGAATTTCCCTTCACATACTGAGGTAAACCAAAGGCTCTCTGTCTTCCTACAAGCAAGAGTTCATTTCTGGTAAACCCAGTGATTTTTCGGCTCAAATGAATTTACACAGTTCACGAGCCCAACACTATTTTCACTATTAACAAAAGAGCATCTATGTAAAAGATGCTGTGGTTTGTTACAGTTTCATAAGCAGAGTTCAACTAGATATGGTCCGTATGAGCACGAACCACAGTTCTTTTTTTATGGGCATGGCATGTTTCTTGCTGTATTGGAGACACTGGAAAGAAGAGGACGCTTCTTGCATTAAAACAGAGGGTGTTTCAGGGATGAGAACTCTGTTCTGAATTTCCCTTCACAAACGAGTTAAACCAGAGTCTCTCTGTCTTCCTACAATGAAGAGTTCATTTCTGGTAAACCCTTTGATTTTTTGGCTCTAATGAATTTACACAGTTCATGAACCCAAATGTTTTTCACTATTAACTTAAGAGCATCTATGTAAGAGATGCTGTGGTTTGTTACAGTTTCATAAGCAGAGTTCAACTAGATATGGTCCATATGAGTAGGAAACACAGTTCTTTTTTTCTGATCATGCTCATGTTTCTTGCTGTATTAGAGACTCTGGAAAGAAGAGCAAGCTCTTTGCGTTAAACCAGAGTGTGTTTCATGGATGAGAACACTGGTCTGAATTTCACTTCAGAAACGGAGTTAAACCAAAGGCTCTGTGTCTTTCTAAATGCAAGAGTTCATTTCCGGTAAACCCAGTGATTTTTTGGCTCTAATGAATTTACACAGTTGACGAACCCATCCCGATTTTCACTATTAACTAAAGAGCATCTATGAAGAGATGCACTGGTTTGTAGGAGTTTCATAAGCAGAGTTGAACTAGACACAGTCATTTTGAGTAGGACATACAATAATTTTATTCTGTGCATGCTCATGTTTCTTGCTGTATTGGAGATGCTGGACAGAAGAGGAAGCTTCTTGCGTTAAAACAGAGGGTGTTTCATGGATGAGAACACTGATCTGAATTTCACTTCAGAAACGGAGTTAAACCAAAGGCTCTGTGAGTTCCTAAATGCAAGAGTTCATTTCCGGTAAACCCAGTGACTTTTCAGCTCAAATGAATTTACACAGTTCACGAACCCAACAGGATTTTCACTATTAACTAAAGAGCATCTATGTAAGAGATGCTGTAGCTTGTTACAGTTCCATAAACAGAGTTCAACTAGATATGGTACATATGAGTAGGAAACACAGTTCATTTTTTCTGGGCATGCTCCTGTTTCTTGCTGTATTAGAGACACTGGAAAGAAGAGCATGCTCGTTGCGTTAAAACAGAGTGTGTTTCATGGATGAGGACACTGGTCTGAATTTTCCTTCAGAAACGGAGTTAAACCAAAGGCTCTGTGTCTTCCTAAATGCAAGAGTTCATTTCTGGTAAACCCAGTCATTTTTTGGCTCTAATGAATTTACACAGTTCACAAACCCATCCCGATTTTCACTATTAACTAAAGAGCATCTATGAAGAGATGCACTGGTTTGTAGGAGTTTCATAAGCAGAGTTGAACTAGACACAGTCATTTTGAGTAGGACATACAATAATTTTTTTCTGGGCATGCTCATGTTTCTTGCTGTATTGGAGATGCTGGACAGAAGAGGAAGCTTCTTGCGTTAAAACAGAGGGTGTTCCATGGATGAGAACACTGGTCTGAATTTCCTTCACAAACGAGTTAAACCAAAGTCTCTCTGTATTCCTAGAAGCAAGAGTTCATTTCCTGTAAACCCTTTGATTTTTCGGCTCAAATGAATTTACACAATTCATGAACCCAAACGTTTTTCACTATTAACTTAAGAGCATCTATGTAAGAGATGCTGTGGTTTGTTACAGTTTCATAAGCAGAGTTCAACTAATTATGGTCCGTATGAGTAGGAAACACAGTTCTTTTTTTCTGATCATGCTCATGTTTCTTGCTGTATTAGAGAAGATGGAAAGAAGAGCATGCTCGTTGCGTTAAAACAGAGTGTGTTTCATGGATGAGAACACTGGTCTGAATTTCCCTTCAGAATCGGAGTTAAACCAAAGGCTCTGTGACTTCCTAAATGCAAGAGTTCATTTCCGGTAAACCCAGTGACTTTTCAGCTCAAATAAATTTACACAGTTCATGAACCCAAGACGATTTTCACTATTAACTAAATAGCATTTTTGTAAGAGATGCTGTGGCTTGTTGCAGTTCCATAAGCACAGTTCAACTAGATATGGTACATATGAGTAGGAAACACAGTTCATTTTTTCTGGGCATGCTCATGTTTCTTGCTGTATTAGAGACACTGGAAAGAAGAGCATGCTTCTTGCGTTAAAACAGAGTGTGTTTCATGGATTTGAACACTGGTCTGAATTTTCCTTCAGAAACAGAGTTAAACCAAAGGCTCTGTGTCTTCCTACAAGCAAGAGTTCATTTCCGTTAAACACAGTGATTTTTTTAGCTCAAATGAATTTACACAGTTCACGACCACACGATTTTCACTATTAACAAAAGAGCATCTATGTAAAAGATGCTGTGGTCTGTTACAGTTTCATAAGAAGAGTTCAACTAGACATAGTCCGTATGAGTACGAAACACAGTTCTTTTTTTATGGGCATGCTCATGTTTCTTGCTGTAATAGAGACTCTGGAAAGAAGAGCAAGCTCTTTGCGTTAAACCAGAGTGTGTTTCATGGATGAGAACAATGGTCTGAATTTCCCTTCAGAAACGGAGTTAAACCAAAGGCTCTGTGTCTTCCTAAATGCAAGAGTTCATTTCCGGTAAACCCAGTGACTTTTCAGCTCAAATAAATTTACACAGTTCATGAACCCAAGACGATTTTCACTATTAACTAAAGAGCATTTTTGTAAGAGATGCTGTGGCTTGTTGCAGTTCCATAAGCACAGTTCAACTAGATATGGTACATATGAGTAGGAAACACAGTTCATTTTTTCTGGGCATGCTCATGTTTCTTGCTGTATTAGAGACGCTGGAAAGAAGAGCATGCTCGTTGCGTTAAAACAGAGTGTGTTTCATGGATGAGGACACTGGTCTGAATTTCCCTTCAGAAACGGAGTTAAACCAAAGGCTCTATGTCTTCCTAAATGCAAGAGTTCATTTCTGGTAAACCCAGTCATTTTTTGGCTCTAATGAATTTACACAGTTCACGAACCCAACATGATTTTCACTATTAACTAAAGAGCATCTATGAAGAGATGCTCTGGTTTGTATGAGTTTCATAAGCAGAGTTGAACTAGACGAAGTCATTTTGAGTAGGACATACAGTAATTTTTTTCTGGGCATGCTCATGTTTCTTGCTGTATTAGAGACTCAGGAAAGAATAGCATTCTCGTTGCGTTAAAACAGAGTGTGTTTCATGGATGAGAACACTGATCTGAATTTCACTTCAGAAACGGAGTTAAACCAAAGGCTCTGTGAGTTCCTAAATGCAAGAGTTCATTTCCGGTAAACCCAGTGACTTTTCAGCTCAAATGAATTTACACAGTTCACGAACCCAACAGGATTTTCACTATTAACTAAAGAGCATCTATGTAAGAGATGCTGTAGCTTGTTACAGTTCCATAAACAGAGTTCAACTAGATATGGTACATATGAGTAGGAAACACAGTTCATTTTTTCTGGGCATGCTCCTGTTTCTTGCTGTATTAGAGACTCTGGAAAGAAGAGCAAGCTCTTTGCGTTAAACCAGAGTGTGTTTCATGGATGAGAACACTGGTCTGAATTTCCCTTCAGAAACGGAGTTAAACCAAAGGCTCTGTGTCTTCCTAAATGCAAGAGTTCATTTCCGGTAAACCCAGTGATTTTTTGGCTCTAATGAATTTACACAGTTGACGAACCCATCCCGATTTTCACTATTAACTAAAGAGCATCTATGAAGAGATGCACTGGTTTGTAGGAGTTTCATAAGCAGAGTTGAACTAGACACAGTCATTTTGAGTAGGACATACAATAATTTTTTTCTGTGCATGCTCATGTTTCTTGCTGTATTGGAGATGCTGGACAGAAGAGGAAGCTTCTTGCATTAAAACAGAGGGTGTTTCATGGATGAGAACACTGGTATGAATTTCCCTTCACAAACGAGTTAAACCAAAGTCTCTCTGTATTCCTAGAAGCAAGAGTTCATTTCCTGTAAACCCTTTGATTTTTCGGCTCAAATGAATTTACACAGTTCATGAACCCAAACGTTTTTCACTATTAACTTAAGAGGATGTATGTAAGAGATGCTGTGGTTTGTTACAGTTTCATAAGCAGAGTTCAACTAGATATGGTCCGTATTAGTAGGAAACACACTTATTTTTTTCTGATCATGCTCATGTTTCTTGCTGTATTATGACACTGGAAAGAAGAGCATGCTCGTTGCGTTAAAACAGAGTGTGTTTCATGGATGAGAACACTGGTCTGTATTATCCTTCATAAACGGATTTAAACAAAAGGTTCTGAGTCTTCCTACAAGCAAGAGTTCATTTCCAGTAAACCCAGTGATTATTCGGATCAAATGAATTTACGCAGTTCACGAAAACAACAGGATTTTCATTATTAACTAAAGAGCATCTATGAAGAGATGCTGTGGTTTATATGAGTTTCATAAGCAGAGTTGAATTATACATGGTCCTATTGAGTAGTAAATACAGTATTATTTTCTGGGCATGCTCATTTTTCTTGCTGTATTAGAGAATCTGGAAAGAATAGCATGCTCGTTGCATTAAAACAGTGTGCTTCATGGATGAGAACACTGGTCTGAATTTCACTTCAGAAACGGTATTAAACCAAAGGCTCTGTGAATTCCTAAATGCAAGAGTTCATTTCTGGTAAACCCAGTGACTTTTCAGCTCAAATGAATTTACACAGTTCATGAACCCAACACGATTTTCACTATTAACTAAAGAGCACCTATGTAAGACATGCTGTGGCTTGTTACAGTTCCATAAGCAGAGTTCAACTACATATGGTACATATGAGTAGGAAACACAGTTCCTTTTTTCTGGGCATGTTCATTTTTATTGCTGTATTAGAGATGCTGGAAAGAAGAGCATGCTCTTTGCGTTAAAACAGAGTGTGTTTCATGGATGAGAACACTGATCTGAATTTCCCTTCAAAAATTGAGTTAAAACAAAGTCTCTGTGTCTTCTTAAGGGCAAGAGTTCATTTCCCGTAAACCCAGTGATATTTGGGCTCAAATGAATTTACACAGTTCAAGAACCCAACACGAGTTTTACTTTTAACTAAAGAGCATATAGGAAAAGATGCTGTGTTTTGTATGAGTTTCATAAGCAGAGTTCAACTAGACACTGTCCTTTTGAGTAGGAAATACAGTTCTTTTTTTTTGGGCATGCTCACGTTTCTTGCTGTATTGGAGACCCTGAAAGAAGAGCATGCTTCTTGCATTAAAACAGAGTGTGTTTCATGGATTTGAACACTGGTCTGAATTTTCCTTCAGAAACAGAGTTAAAACAAATGCTCGATGTCTTCCTCCAAGCAAGAGTTCATTTCAGTTAAACCCAGTGATTTTTCGGCTCAAATGAATTTACACAGTTCACGAAACCAACACGATTTTCACTATTAACAAAAGAGCATCTATGTAAAAGATGCTGTCGTTTGTTACAGTTTCATGAGCAGAGTTCAACTAGATATGGTCCGTATGAGTACAAAACACAGTTCTTTTTTTATGGTCATGCTCATGTTTCTTGCTGTATTGGAGACACTGGACAGAAGAGGATGCTTCTTGCGTAAAACAGAGGGTGTTTCAGGGAAGAGAACACTGGTCTGAATTTCCCTTCACAAACGAGTTAAACCAAAGGCTCTGTGTCTTCCTACAATAAAGAGTTCATTTCTGGTAAACCCTTTGATTTTTCGGCTCAAATGAATTTACACAGTTCATGAACCCAAACGTTTTTCACTATTAACTAAAGAACATCTATGTAAGAGATGCTGTGGTTTGTTACAGTTTCATAAGCAGAGTTCAACTAGATATGGTCCGTATGAGTAGGAAACACAGTTCTTTTTTTCTGGGCATGCTCATGTTTCTCTTGCTGTATTGGAGATGCTGGACAGAAGAGGATGCTTCTTGTGTTAAATCAGAGGGTGTTTCATGGATGAGATCACTGGTCTGAATTTCACTTCACAAATAGAGTTAAACCAAAGGCTCTCTGTCTTCCTACAAGCAAGAGTTCATTTCCGGTAAACCTAGTGATTTTTTGGCTCAAATGAATTTACACAATTCATGAACCTTACACGTTTTTCACTATTAACTAAAGAGCATCTATGTAAGAGATGCTGTGGTTTGTTACAGTGTCATAAGCAGAGTTCAACTAGATATGGTCCATATGAGTAGGAAACACAGTTCCTTTTTTCTGAGCATGTTCATTTTTATTGCTGTATTAGAGATGCTGGAAAGAAGAGCATGCTCTTTGCGTTAAAACAGAGTGTGTTTCATGGATGAGAACACTGATCTGAATTTCCCTTCAAAAATTGAGTTAAAACAAAGTCTCTGTGTCTTCTTAAGGGCAAGAGTTCATTTCCCGTAAACCCAGTGATATTTGGGCTCAAATGAATTTATACAGTTCAAGAACCCAACACGAGTTTTACTTTTAACTAAAGAGCATATAGGAAAAGATGCTGTGTTTTGTATGAGTTTCATAAGCAGAGTTCAACTAGACACTGTCCTTTTGAGTAGGAAATACAGTTCTTTTTTTTTGGGCATGCTCACGTTTCTTGCTGTATTGGAGACCCTGAAAGAAGAGCATGCTTCTTGCATTAAAACAGAGTGTGTTTCATGGATTTGAACACTGGTCTGAATTTTCCTTCAGAAACAGAGTTAAAACAAATGCTCGATGTCTTCCTCCAAGCAAGAGTTCATTTCAGTTAAACCCAGTGATTTTTCGGCTCAAATGAATTTACACAGTTCACGAAACCAACACGATTTTCACTATTAACAAAAGAGCATCTATGTAAAAGATGCTGTCGTTTGTTACAGTTTCATGAGCAGAGTTCAACTAGATATGGTCCGTATGAGTACAAAACACAGTTCTTTTTTTATGGTCATGCTCATGTTTCTTGCTGTATTGGAGACACTGGACAGAAGAGGATGCTTCTTGCGTAAAACAGAGGGTGTTTCAGGGAAGAGAACACTGGTCTGAATTTCCCTTCACAAACGAGTTAAACCAAAGGCTCTGTGTCTTCCTACAATAAAGAGTTCATTTCTGGTAAACCCTTTGATTTTTCGGCTCAAATGAATTTACACAGTTCATGAACCCAAACGTTTTTCACTATTAACTAAAGAACATCTATGTAAGAGATGCTGTGGTTTGTTACAGTTTCATAAGCAGAGTTCAACTAGATATGGTCCGTATGAGTAGGAAACACAGTTCTTTTTTTCTGATCATGCTCATGTTTCTTGCTGTATAGAGACACTGGAAAGAAGAGTATGCTCGTTGCGTGAAAACACAGTGTGTTTCATGGATGAGAACACTGGTCTGAATTTCCCTTCTCAAACGGAGTTAAACAAAAGACTCTGAGTCTTCCTACAAGCAAGAGTTCATTTCCAGGAAACCCAGTGAATATTCGGCTCAAATGAATTTACGCAGTTCACGAACCCAACACGATTTTCACTATTAACTAAAGAGCATCTATGAAGAGATGCTGTGGTTTGTATGAGTTTCATAAGCAGAGTTGAATTATACATGGTCCTATTGAGTAGTAAATACAGTATTTTTTGGGGGGGCATGCTCATGTTTCTTGTTGTATTAGAGAAGTTGGAAAGAAGAGCATGCATCTTGCGTTAAAACAGAGTGTGTTTCATGGATGAAAACAATGGTCTGAATTTCCCTTCACAAACGGAGTTAAACCAAAGGTTCTCTGTCTTCCTACAAGCAAGAGTTCATTTCTGGTAAACCCAGTGATTTTTCGGCTCAAATGAATTTACACAGTTCATGAACTCAACACAATTTTCACTATTAACTAAAGATCATCTATGAAGAGATGCTGTTCTATGTATGAGTTTCATAAGCAGAGTTCAACTAGATATGGTCCGTATGAGTAGGAAACACAGTTCATTTTTTCTGGGCATGCTCATGTTTCTTGCTGTATTAGAGACGCTGGAAAGAAGAACCTGCTCTTTGCCTTAAAACAGAGTGTGTTTCATGGATGAGAACACTGGTATGAATTTCACTTCAGAAACGGAGTTAAACAAAAGGATTTGTGTCTTCCTAAATGCTAGAGTTCATTTCCGGTAAACCCAGTGATTTTTCAGCTCAAATTAATTTACACAGTTCATGAACACAACACGATTTTCTCTAATAAATTAAGAGCATCTATGTAAAAGATGCTGTGGTTTGTTACAGTTTCATAAGCAGAGTTCAACAAGAATTTGCCCGTATGAGTACGAAACACAGTTATTTTTTTATGGGCATGCTAATGTTTCTTGATGTATTGGAGACGCTGGACAGAAGAGGATGCTTCTTGCGTTAAAACAGAGGGTGTTTCATGGAAGAGACCACTGGTCTGAATTTCCCTTCAGAAACGGAGTTAAACAAAAGGCTCTGTGAGTTCCTAAATGCAAGAGTTCATTTCCGGTAAACCCAGTGACTTTTCAGCTCAAATGAATTTACACAGTTCACGAACCCAACAGGATTTTCACTATTAACTAAAGAGCATCTATGTAAGAGATGCTGTAGCTTGTTACAGTTCCATAAACAGAGTTCAACTAGACATGGTACATATGAGTAGGAAACACAGTTCATTTTTTCTGGGCATGCTCCTGTTTCTTGCTGTATTAGAGACTCTGGAAAGAAGAGCAAGCTCTTTGCGTTAAACCAGAGTGTGTTTCATGGATGAGAACACTGCTCTGAATTTCACTTCAGAAACGGAGTTAAACCAAAGGCTCTGTGTCTTCCTAAATGCAAGAGTTCATTTCCGGTAAACCCAGTGATTTTTTGGCTCTAATGAATTTACACAGTTCACGAACCCATCCCTAATTTCACTATTAACTAAAGAGCATCTATGAAGAGATGCACTGGTTTGTAGGAGTTTCATAAGCAGAGTTGAACTAGACACAGTCATTTTGAGTAGGACATACAATAATTTTTTTCTGGGCATGCTCATGTTTCTTGCTGTATTGGAGATGCTGGACAGAAGAGGAAGCTTCTTGCGTTAAAACAGAGGGTGTTTCATGAATGAGAACACTGGTCTGAATTTCCTTCACAAACGAGTTAAACCAAAGTCTCTCTGTATTCCTAGAAGCAAGAGTTCATTTCCTGTAAACCCTTTGATTTTTCGGCTCAAATGAATTTACACAGTTCATGAACCCAAACGTTTTTCACTATTAACTTAAGAGCATCTATGTAAGAGATGCTGTGGTTTGTTACAGTTTCATAAGCAGAGTTCAACTAGATATGGTCCGTATGAGTAGGAAACACAGTTCTTTTTTTCTGATCATGCTCATGTTTCTTGCTGTATTAGAGATGATGGAAAGAAGAGCATGCTCGTTGCGTTAAAACAGAGTGTGTTTCATGGATGAGAACACTGGACTGAATTTCACTTCAGAATCGGAGTTAAACCAAAGGCTCTGTGACTTCTTAAATGCAAGAGTTCATTTCCGGTAAACCCAGTGACTTTTCAGATCAAATAAATTTACACAGTTCATGAACCCAAGACGATTTTCACTATTAACTAAAGAACATTTTTGTAAGAGATGCTGTGGATTGTTGCAGTTCCATAAGCACAGTTCAACTAGATATGGTACATATGAGTAGGAAACACAGTTCATTTTTTCTGGGCATGCTCATGTTTCTTGCTGTATTAGAGACGCTGGAAAGAAGAGCATGCTCTTTGCGTTAAAACAGAGTGTGTTTCATGGATGAGGACACTGGTCTGAATTTCCCTTCAGAAACGGAGTTAAACCAAAGGCTCTATGTCTTCCTAAATGCAAGAGTTCATTTCCGGTAAACCCAGTGATTTTTTGGCTCTAATGAATTTACACAGTTCACGAACCCATCCCTAATTTCACTATTAACTAAAGAGCATCTATGAAGAGATGCTCTGGTTTGTATGAGTTTCATAAGCAGAGTTGAACTATACAAAGTCATTTTGAGTAGGACATACAATAATTTTTTTCTGGGCATGCTCATGTTCCTTGCTGTATTGGAGATGCTGGACAGAAGAGGAAGCTTCTTGCGTTAAAACAGAGGGTGTTTCATGGATGAGAACACTGGTCTGAATTTCCTTCACAAACGAGTTAAACCAAAGTCTCTCTGTATTCCTAGAAGCAAGAGTTCATTTCCTGTAAACCCTTTGATTTTTCGACTCAAATGAATTTACACAGTTCATGAACCCAAACGTTTTTCACTATTAACTTAAGAGCATCTATGTAAGAGATGCTGTGGTTTGTTACAGTTTCATAAGCAGAGTTCAACTAGATATGGTCCGTATGAGTAGGAAAAACAGTTCTTTTTTTCTGATCATGCTCATGTTTCTTGCTGTATTAGAGATGATGGAAAGAAGAGCATGCTCGTTGCGTTAAAACAGAGTGTGTTTCATGGATGAGAACACTGGACTGAATTTCACTTCAGAATCGGAGTTAAACCAAAGGCTCTGTGACTTCTTAAATGCAAGAGTTCATTTCCGGTAAACCCAGTGACTTTTCAGCTCAAATAAATTTACACAGTTCATGAACCCAAGACGATTTTCACTATTAACTAAAGAGCATTTTTGTAAGAGATGCTGTGGATTGTTGCAGTTCCATAAGCACAGTTCAACTAGATATGGTACATATGAGTAGGAAACACAGTTCATTTTTTCTGGGCATGCTCATGTTTCTTGCTGTATTAGAGACGCTGGAAAGAAGAGCATGCTCTTTGCGTTAAAACAGAGTGTGTTTCATGGATGAGGACACTGGTCTGAATTTCCCTTCAGAAACGGAGTTAAACCAAAGGCTCTCCGTCTTCCTAAATGCAAGAGTTCATTTCTGGTAAACTCAGTCATTTTTTGGCTCTAATGAATTTACACAGTTCACGAACCCAACATGATTTTCACTATTAACTAAAGAGCATCTATGAAGAGATGCTCTGGTTTGTATGAGTTTCATAAGCAGAGTTGAACTAGAAAAAGTCATTTTGAGTAGGACATACAGTAATTTTTTTCTGGGCATGCTCATGTTTCTTGCTGTATTAGAGACTCTGGAAAGAATAGCATTCTCGTTGCGTTAAAACAGAGTGTGTTTCATTGATGAGAACACTGATCTGAATTTCAATTCAGAAACGGAGTTAAACCAAAGGCTCTGTGAGTTCCTAAATGCAAGAGTTCATTTCCGGTAAACCCAGTGACTTTTCAGCTCAAATGAATTTACACAGTTCACGAACCCAACAGGATTTTCACTATTAACTAAAGAGCATCTATGTAAGAGATGCTGTAGCTTGTTACAGTTCCATAAACAGAGTTCAACTAGATATGGTACATATGAGTAGTAAACACAGTTCATTTTTTCTGGGCATGCTCCTGTTTCTTGCTGTATTAGAGACTCTGGAAAGAAGAGCAAGCTCTTTGCGTTAAACCAGAGTGTGTTTCATGGATGAGAACACTGGTCTGAATTTCCCTTCAGAAACGGAGTTAAACCAAAGGCTCTGTGTCTTCCTAAATGCAAGAGTTCATTTCCGGTAAACCCAGTGATTTTTTGGCTCTAATGAATTTACACAGTTGACAAACCCATCCCGATTTTCACTATTAACTAAAGAGCATCTATGAAGAGATGCACTGGTTTGTAGGAGTTTCATAAGCAGAGTTGAACTAGACACAGTCATTTTGAGTAGGACATACAATAATTTTTTTCTGTGCATGCTCATGTTTCTTGCTGTATTGGAGATGCTGGACAGAAGAGGAAGCTTCTTGCGTTAAAACAGAGTGTGTTTCATGGATGAGAATACTGGTCTGATTATTCCTTCAGAAACGGAGTTAAACCAAAGGTTCTATGTCTTCCTACAAGCAAGAGTTCATTTCCCGTAAACCCAGTGATATTTCGGCTCAAATGAATTTACACAGTTCACGAACCAAACACGATTTTCACTATTAACAAAAGAGCATCTATGTAAAAGATGCTGTGGTTTGTTACAGTTTCATAAGCAGAGTTCAACTAGATATGGTCCATATGAGTACGAAACACAGTTCTTTTTTTCTGGGCATGCTCATGTTTCTCTTGCTGTATTGGAGATGCTGGACAGAAGAGGATGCTTCTTGTGTTAAATCAGAGGGTGTTTCATGGATGAGATCACTGGTCTGAATTTCACTTCACAAATAGAGTTAAACCAAAGGCTCTCTGTCTTCCTACAAGCAAGAGTTCATTTCCGGTAAACCTAGTGATTTTTTGGCTCAAATGAATTTACACAATTCATGAACCTTACACGTTTTTCACTATTAACTAAAGAGCATCTATGTAAGAGATGCTGTGGTTTGTTACAGTGTCATAAGCAGAGTTCAACTAGATATGGTCCATATGAGTAGGAAACACAGTTCTTTTTTTCTGGGCATGTTCATTTTTATTGCTGTATTAGAGATGCTGGAAAGAAGAGCATGCTCTTTGCGTTAAAACAGAGTGTGTTTCATGGATGAGAACACTGATCTGAATTTCCCTTCAAAAATTGAGTTAAAACAAAGTCTCTGTGTCTTCTTAAGGGCAAGAGTTCATTTCCCGTAAACCCAGTGATATTTGGGCTCAAATGAATTTACACAGTTCAAGAACCCAACACGAGTTTTACTTTTAACTAAAGAGCATATAGGAAAAGATGCTGTGTTTTGTATGAGTTTCATAAGCAGAGTTCAACTAGACACTGTCCTTTTGAGTAGGAAATACAGTTCTTTTTTTTTTGGGCATGCTCACGTTTCTTGCTGTATTGGAGACCCTGAAAGAAGAGCATGCTTCTTGCATTAAAACAGAGTGTGTTTCATGGATTTGAACACTGGTCTGAATTTTCCTTCAGAAACAGAGTTAAAACAAATGCTCGATGTCTTCCTCCAAGCAAGAGTTCATTTCAGTTAAACCCAGTGATTTTTCGGCTCAAATGAATTTACACAGTTCACGAAACCAACACGATTTTCACTATTAACAAAAGAGCATCTATGTAAAAGATGCTGTCGTTTGTTACAGTTTCATGAGCAGAGTTCAACTAGATATGGTCCGTATGAGTACAAAACACAGTTCTTTTTTTATGGTCATGCTCATGTTTCTTGCTGTATTGGAGACACTGGACAGAAGAGGATGCTTCTTGCGTAAAACAGAGGGTGTTTCAGGGAAGAGAACACTGGTCTGAATTTCCCTTCACAAACGAGTTAAACCAAAGGCTCTGTGTCTTCCTACAATAAAGAGTTCATTTCTGGTAAACCCTTTGATTTTTCGGCTCAAATGAATTTACACAGTTCATGAACCCAAACGTTTTTCACTATTAACTAAAGAACATCTATGTAAGAGATGCTGTGGTTTGTTACAGTTTCATAAGCAGAGTTCAACTAGATATGGTCCGTATGAGTAGGAAACACAGTTCTTTTTTTCTGGGCATGCTCATGTTTCTTGCTGTATTAGAGACGCTGGAAAGAAGAGCATGCTTCTTGCGTTAAAACAGAGTGTGTTTCATGAATTTGAACACTGGTCTGAATTTTCCTTCAGAAACAGAGTTAAACCAAAGGCTCTGTGTCTTTCTACAAGCAAGAGTTCATTTCCGGTAAACCCAGTGATTTTTCGGCTCAAATGAATTTACTCAGTTCACGTACCCTACACGATTTTCACTATTAACAAAAGAGCATCTATGTAAAAGATGCTGTGGTTTTTTTACAGTTTCATAAGCAGAATTCAGCTAGATATGGTCCGTATGAGTAGGAAACACAGTTCTTTTTTTCTGGGCATGCTCATGTTTCTTGCTGTATTGTAGATGCTGTAAAGAAGAGCGTGCTCTTCACTTTAAAACAGAGTGTGTTTCATGGATTAGAACACTGGTCTGAATTGCCCTTCACAAACGGAGTTAAACCAAATGCTCTGTGTCTTCCTACAAGCAAGAGTTCATTTCCAGTAATCCCACTGAATATTCGGCTCAAATGAAATTACACAGTTCACGAATCCAACACGATTTTCACTATTAACTAAAGAGCATCTATGAAGAGATGCTGTGGTTTGTATGAGTTTCATAAGCAGAGTTGAATTAGACATGGTCCTATTGAGTAGTAAATACAGTATTTATTTTCTTGGCATGCTCATGTTTCTTGTTGTATTAGAGAAGTTGGATAGAAGAGCGTGCATCTTGCGTTAAAACAGAGTGTGTTTCATGGATGAAAACAATGGTCTGAATTTCCCTTCACCAATGGAGTTAAACCAAAGGCTCTCTGTCTTCCTACAAGCAAGAGTTCATTTCTGGTAAACCCAGTGATTTTTCGGCTCAAATGAATTTACAAAGTTCACGAACCCAACACGATTTTCACTATTAACTAAAGATCATCTATGAAGAGATGCTGTTCTATGTATGAGTTTCATAAGAAGAGCTCAACTAGATATGGTCCGTATGAGTAGGAAACACAGTTCATTTTTTCTGGGCATGCTCATGTTTCTTGCTGTATTAGAGACGCTGGAAAGAAGAACATGCTCTTTGTGTTAAAACAGAGTGTGTTTCATGGATTAGAACACTGGTCTGAATTTCACTTCAGAAACGGAGTTAAACAAAAGGCTCTGTGTCTTGCTAAATGCTAGAGTTCATTTCCGGTAAACCCAGTGATTTTTCAGCTCAAATGAATTTACACAGTTCATGAACAAAACACGATTTTCTCTATTATATTAAGAGCATCTATGTAAAAGATGCTGTGGTTTGTTACAGTTTCATAAGCAGAGTTCAACAAGAATTTGTCTGTATGAGTACAAAACACAGTTATTTTTTTATGGGCATGCTAATGTTTCTTGCTGAATTGGAGACTCTGGACACAAGAGGATGCTTCTTGCCTTAAAACAGAGGGTGTTTCATGGGAGAGACCACTGGTCTGAATTTCCCTTCAGAAACGGAGTTACACAAAAGGCTCTGTGTCTTCCTAAATGCAAGAGTTCATTTCCGGTAAACCCAGTGATTTTTTGGCTCTAATGAATTTACACAGTTCACGAACCCAACACGATTTTCACTATTAACTAAAGAGCATCTATGAAGAGATGCTGTGGTTTGTATGAGTTTCATAAGCAGAGTAGAACTAGACACAGTCATTTTGAGTAGAAAGTACAGTATTTTTTTTCTGGGCATGCTCATGTTTCTTGCTGTATTGGAGACGCTGGAAGAACAGAATGCTTCTTGCGTTAAAACAGAGTGTGTTTCATGGATGAGAACACTGGTCTGAATATTCCTTCAGAAACGGAGTTAAACAAAAGGCACTCTGTCTTCCTACAAGCAAGAGTTCATTTCCGGTAAACCCAGTGATTTTTTTAGCTCAAATGAATTTACACAGTTCACGAACCACACGATTTTCACTATTAACAAAAGACCATCTATGTAAAAGATGCTGTGGTCTGTTACAGTTTCATAAGAAGAGTTCAACTAGACATAGTCCATATGAGTACGTAACACAGTTCTTTTTTTATGGGCATGCTCATGTTTCTTGCTGTAATAGAGACGCTGGAAAGAAGAGCATCCTTCTTGCGTTAAAACAGAGTGTGTTTCATGGAAGAGAACACTGGTTTGAATTTCACTTCAGAAACGGAGTTAAACCAAAGGCTCTGTGACTTCCTAAATGCAAGAGTTCATTTCTGGTAAACCCAGTGATTATTCCGCTCTAATGAATTTACCCAGTTCACGAGCCCAACACGATTTTCACTATTAACTAAAGAGCATCTATGAAGAGATGCTGTGGTTTGTATGAGTTTCATAAGCAGAGTTGAATTAGACATGGTCCTATTGAGTAGTAAATACAGTAATTTTTTTCTGGGCATGCTCATATTTCTTGATGTATTAGAGAAACCGGAAAGAAGAGCATGCATCTTGCATTAAAACAGAGTGTGTTTCATGGATGAGAACACTGGTCTCAATTTCCCTTCAGATACAGAGTTAAACCAAAGGCTCTGTGTCTTCCTACAACCAACAATTCATTTCAGGTAAACCCAGTGATTATTCGGCTCAAATGAATTTACACAGTTCACGAACCCAACAGGATTTTCACTATTAACTAAAGATCATCTATGAAGAGATGCTGTTCTATGTATGAGTTTCATAAGCGGGGTTCAACTAGATATGGTCCGTATGAGTAGGAAACCCAGTTCATTTTTTCTGGGCATGCTCATGTTTCTTGCTGTATTAGAGACGCTGGAAAGAAGAGCATGCTCTTTGCCTTAAAACAGAGTGTGCTTCATGGATGAGAACACTGGTCTGAATTTCCCTTCAGAAACGGAGTTAAACCAAAGGCTCTGTGTCTTTCTAAATGCAAGAGTTCATTTCCAGTAAACCCAGTGATTTTTCAGCTCAAATGAATTTACACAGTTCATGAACACAACACGATTTTCACTATTAACTAAAGGGCATCTATATAATAGATGCTGTGGTTGTTACAGATTCTTAAGCAGAGTTCAACTAGATATGGTCAGTATGAGTAGGAAACACAGTTCTTTTATTCTGGGCATGCTCATGTTTCTTGCAGTATTGGAGTTGCTGGAAAGAAGAGCATGCTGTTTGTGTTGAAACAGAGTGTGTTTTATGGATGAGAACACTGGTATGAATTTCCCTTAAGAAACGGCGTTAAACCAAAGGCTCTATTTCTTCAGAAATGCAAGTGTTCATTTCCCGTAAATCCAGTGATTTTTCAGCTCAAATGAATTTACACAGTTCACGAACCCAACATGATTTTCACTATTAACTAAAGAGCATCTATGAAGAGATGCTGTGGTTTTTATTAGTTTCATAAGCAGAGTAGAACTAGACACAGTCATTTTGAGTAGAAAGTACAGTAATTTTTTTCTGGGAATGCTCATGTTTCTTGCTGTATTAGAGAGGCTGGAAGAACAGAATGCTTCTTGCGTTAAAACAGAGTGTGTTTCATGGATGAGAACACTGGTCTGAATATTCCTTCAGAAACGGAGTTAAACCAAAGGCACTCTGTCTTCCTACAAGCAAGAGTTCATTTCCGGTAAACCCAATGATATTTCGGTTCAAATGAATTTACACAGTTCACGAACCCAACACGATTTTCACTATTAACTAAAGAGCATCTATGTAAAAGATGCTGTGGTTTGTTACAGTTTCAAAAGCAGAATTCAACTAGATATGGTCCGTATGGGTACGAAACACAGTTCTTTGATAATGAGAATGCTCATGTTTCTTGTTGTATTGGAGATGCTAGAGAGAAGAGGATGCTTCTTGCGTTAAAACAGAGGGTATTTCAGGAATGAGAAGAGTGGTCTGAATTTCCCTTCAAAAACGAGTTAAACCAAAGGCTCTGTGACTTCCTAAATGCAAGAGTTTATTTCCGGTAAACCCAGTGACTTTTCAGCTCAAATGAAATTACACAGTTCACGAACCCAACACGATTTTCACTATTAACTAAAGAGCATCTATGTAAGAGATGCTGTGGATTGTTACACTTCCATAAGCAGAGTTCAACTAGATATGGTACATATGAGTACAAAACACAGTTCATTTTTACAGGGCATGCTCATGTTTCTTGCTGTATTAGAGACGCTGGAAAGAAGAGCATGGTCTTTGCGTTAAACCAGAGTGTGTTTCATGGATGAGAACACTGGTCTGAATTTCACTTCAGAAACGGAGTTAAACCAAAGGCTCTGTTTCTTCCTAAATGCTAGAGTTCATTTCCGGTAAACCCAGTGATTTTCCGGCTCAAATGAATTTACCCAGTTCACGAACCCAACATGATTTTCACTATTAACTAAAGAGCATCTATGAAGAGATGCTCTGGTTTGTATGAGTTTCATAAGCAGAGCAGAACTAGACACTGTTATTTTGAGTAGGATATACAGTCTCTTTTTGTCTGGGCATGCTCATGTTTCTTGCTGTATTGGAGACCCTAGAAAGAAGAGCATGCTTCTTGCGTTAAAACAGAGTGTGTTTCATGGATTTGAACACTGGTCTGAATTTTCCTTCAGAAACAGAGTTAAACCAAAGGCTCTGTGTCTTCCTACAAGCAAGAGTTCATTTCCGTTAAACCCAGTGATTTTTTTAGCTCAAATGAATTTACACAGTTCACGAACCACACGATTTTCACTATTAACAAAAGAGCATCTATGTAAAAGATGCTGTGGTCTGTTACAGTTTCATAAGAAGAGTTCAACTAGACATAGTCCGTATGAGTACGAAACACAGTTCTTTTTTTATGGGCATGCTCATGTTTCTTGCTGTAATAGAGACGCTGGAAAGAAGAGCATCCTTCTTGCGTTAAAACAGAGTGTGTTTCATGGAAGACAACACTGGTTTGAATTTCACTTCAGAAACGGAGTTAAACCAAAGGCTCTGTGACTTCCTAAATGCAAGAGTTCATTTCTGGTAAACCCAGTGATTATTCCGCTCTAATGAATTTACCCAGTTCACGAGCCCAACACGATTTTCACTATTAACTAAAGAGCATCTATGAAGAGATGCTGTGGTTTGTATGAGTTTCATAAGCAGAGTTGAATTAGACATGGTCCTATTGAGTAGTAAATACAGTAATTTTTTTCTGGGCATGCTCATATTTCTTGTTGTAGTAGAGAAACTGGAAAGAAGAGCATGCATCTTGCATTAAAACAGAGTGTGTTTCATGGATGAGAACACTGGTCTGAATTTCCCTTCAGATACAGAGTTAAACCAAAGGCTCTTTGTCTTCCTACAAGCAACAATTCATTTCAGGTAAACCCAGTGATTATTCGGCTCAAATGAATTTACACAGTTCACGTAACCCAACAGGATTTTCACTATTAACTAAAGATCATCTATGAAGAGATGCTGTTCTATGTATGAGTTTCATAAGCGGGGTTCAACTAGATATGGTCCGTATGAGTAGGAAACCCAGTTCATTTTTTCTGGGCATGCTCATGTTTCTTGCTGTATTAGAGACGCTGGAAAGAAGAGCATGCTCTTTGCCTTAAAACAGAGTGTGCTTCATGGATGAGAACACTGGTCTGAATTTCACTTCACAAATGGAGTTAAACCAAAGGCTCTGTGTCTTCTTAAATGCAGGAGTTCATTTCCGGTAAACCCAGTGATTATTCAGCTCTAATGAATTTCCACAGTTAACGAACCCAACATGATTTTCACTATTAACTAAAGAGCATCTATGAAGTGATGCTGTGGTTTGTATGAGTTTCATAAGCAGAGTTGAACTTGACACAGTCATTTTGAGTAGAAAGTACAGTAATTTTTTTCTGGGCATGCTCATGTTTCTTGCTGTATTGGAGAGGCTGGAAGAACAGAATGCTTCTTGCGTTAAAACAGAGTGTGTTTCATGGATGCGAACACTGGTCTGAATATTCCTTCAGAAACGGAGTTAAACCAAAGGCACTCTGTCTTCCTACAAGCAAGAGTTCATTTCCGGTAAACCCAATGATATTTCGGTTCAAAAGAATTTACACAGTTCACGAACCCAACACGATTTTCACTATTAACTAAAGAGCATCTATGTAAAAGATGGTGTGATTTGTTACAGTTTCAAAAGCAGAGTTCAACTACATATGGTCCCTATGAGTACGAAACACAGTTCTTTTTTAATGAGAATGCTCATGTTTCTTGTTGTATTGGAGATGCTAGAGAGAAGAGGATGCTTCTTGCGTTAAAACAGAGGGTGTTTCAGGAATGAGAACACTGGTCAGAGTTTCCATTCACAAACGAGTTAAAACAAAGGCTCTGTGACTTCCTAAATGCAAGAGTTTATTTCCGGTAAACCCAGTGACTTTTCAGCTCAAATGAATTTACACAGTTCACGAACCCAACACGATTTTCACTATTAACTAAAGAGCATCTATGTAAGAGATGCTGTGGATTGTTACACTTCCATAAGCAGAGTTCAACTAGATATTGTACATATGAGTACAAAACACAGTTCATTTTTACAGGGCATGCTCATGTTTCTTGCTGTATTAGAGACGCTGGAAAGAAGAGCATGGTCTTTGCGTTAAACCAGAGTGTGTTTCATGGATGAGAACACTGGTCTGAATTTCACTTCAGAAACGGAGTTAAACCAAAGGCTCTGTTTCTTCCTAAATGCCAGAGTTCATTTCTGGTAAACCCAGTGATTTTCCGGCTCAAATGAATTTACCCAGTTCACGAACCCAACATGATTTTCACTATTAACTAAAGAGCATCTATGAAGAGATGCTCTGGTTTGTATGAGTTTCATAAGCAGAGCAGAACTAGACACTGTTATTTTGAGTAGGATATACAGTCTCTTTTTGTCTGGGCATGCTCATGTTTCTTGCTGTATTGGAGACCCTAGAAAGAAGAGCATGCTTCTTGTGTTAAAACAGAGTGTGTTTCATGGATTTGAACACTGGTCTGAATTTTCCTTCAGAAACAGAGTTAAACCAAAGGCTCTGTGTCTTCCTACAAGCAAGAGTTCATTTCCGTTAAACCCAGTGATTTTTTTAGCTCAAATGAATTTACACAGTTCAGGAACCACACGATTTTCACTATTAACAAAAGAGCATCTATGTAAAAGATGCTGTGGTCTGTTACAGTTTCATAAGAAGAGTTCAACTAGACATAGTCCGTATGAGTACGAAACACAGTTCTTTTTTTATGGGCATGCTCATGTTTCTTGCTGTAATAGAGACGCTGGAAAGAAGAGCATCCTTCTTGCGTTAAAACAGAGTGTGTTTCATGGAAGAGAACACTGGTTTGAATTTCACTTCAGAAACGGAGTTAAACCAAAGGCTCTGTGACTTCCTAAATGCAAGAGTTCATTTCTGGTAAACCCAGTGATTATTCCGCTCTAATGAATTTACCCAGTTCACGAGCCCAACACGATTTTCACTATTAACTAAAGAGCATCTATGAAGAGATGCTGTGGTTTGTATGAGTTTCATAAGCAGAGTTGAATTAGACATGGTCCTATTGAGTAGTAAATACAGTAATTTTTTTCTGGGCATGCTCATATTTCTTGTTGTAGTAGAGAAACTGGAAAGAAGAGCATGCATCTTGCATTAAAACAGAGTGTGTTTCATGGATGAGAACACTGGTCTGAATTTCCCTTCAGATACAGAGTTAAACCAAAGGCTCTGTGTCTTCCTACAAGCAACAATTCATTTCAGGTAAACCCAGTGATTATTCGGCTCAAATGAATTTACACAGTTCACGTAACCCAACAGGATTTTCACTATTAACTAAAGATCATCTATGAAGAGATGCTGTTCTATGTATGAGTTTCATAAGCGGGGTTCAACTAGATATGGTCCGTATGAGTAGGAAACCCAGTTCATTTTTTCTGGGCATGCTCATGTTTCTTGCTGTATTAGAGACGCTGGAAAGAAGAGCATGCTCTTTGCCTTAAAACAGAGTGTGCTTCATGGATGAGAACACTGGTCTGAATTTCACTTCACAAATGGAGTTAAACCAAAGGCTCTGTGTCTTCTTAAATGCAGGAGTTCATTTCCGGTAAACCCAGTGATTATTCAGCTCTAATGAATTTCCACAGTTAACGAACCCAACATGATTTTCACTATTAACTAAAGAGCATCTATGAAGTGATGCTGTGGTTTGTATGAGTTTCATAAGCAGAGTTGAACTTGACACAGTCATTTTGAGTAGAAAGTACAGTAATTTTTTTCTGGGCATGCTCATGTTTCTTGCTGTATTGGAGAGGCTGGAAGAACAGAATGCTTCTTGCGTTAAAACAGAGTGTGTTTCATGGATGCGAACACTGGTCTGAATATTCCTTCAGAAACGGAGTTAAACCAAAGGCACTCTGTCTTCCTACAAGCAAGAGTTCATTTCCGGTAAACCCAATGATATTTCGGTTCAAAAGAATTTACACAGTTCACGAACCCAACACGATTTTCACTATTAACTAAAGAGCATCTATGTAAAAGATGGTGTGATTTGTTACAGTTTCAAAAGCAGAGTTCAACTACATATGGTCCCTATGAGTACGAAACACAGTTCTTTTTTAATGAGAATGCTCATGTTTCTTGTTGTATTGGAGATGCTAGAGAGAAGAGGATGCTTCTTGCGTTAAAACAGAGGGTGTTTCAGGAATGAGAACACTGGTCTGAATTTCCCTTCACAAACCAGTTAAACCAAAGGCTCTGTGACTTCCTAAATGCAAGAGTTTATTTCCGGTAAACCCAGTGACTTTTCAGCTCAAATGAATTTACACAGTTCACGAACCCAACACGATTTTCACTATTAACTAAAGAGCATCTATGTAAGAGATGCTGTGGATTGTTACACTTCCATAAGCAGAGTTCAACTAGATATGGTACATATGAGTACAAAACACAGTTCATTTTTACAGGGCATGCTCATGTTTCTTGCTGTATTAGAGACGCTGGAAAGAAGAGCTTGGTCTTTGCGTTAAACCAGAGTGTGTTTCATGGATGAGAACACTGGTCTGAATTTCACTTCAGAAACGGAGTTAAACCAAAGGCTCTGTTTCTTCCTAAATGCCAGAGTTCATTTCCGGTAAACCCAGTGATTTTCCGGCTCAAATGAATTTACCCAGTTCACAAACCCAACATGATTTTCACTATTAACTAAAGAGCATCTATGAAGAGATGCTCTGGTTTGTATGAGTTTCATAAGCAGAGCAGAACTAGACACTGTTATTTTGAGTAGGATATACAGTCTCTTTTTGTCTGGGCATGCTCATGTTTCTTGCTGTATTGGAGACCCTAGAAAGAAGAGCATGCTTCTTGCGTTAAAACAGAGTGTGTTTCATGGATTTGAA
This sequence comes from Onychomys arenicola, assembly GCA_949786405.1. NCBI lineage: Eukaryota > Metazoa > Chordata > Mammalia > Rodentia > Cricetidae > Onychomys > Onychomys arenicola. Next base: position 3,490,129 of record CATKUM010000003.1, read on the forward strand.
CACTGGTCTGAATTTTCCTTCAGAAACAGAGTTAAACCAAAGGCTCTGTGTCTTCCTACAAGCAAGAGTTCATTTCCGTTAAACCCAGTGATTTTTTTAGCTCAAATGAATTTACACAGTTCAGGAACCACACGATTTTCACTATTAACAAAAGAGCATCTATGTAAAAGATGCTGTGGTCTGTTACAGTTTCATAAGAAGAGTTCAACTAGACATAGTCCGTATGAGTACGAAACACAGTTCTTTTTTTATGGGCATGCTCATGTTTCTTGCTGTAATAGAGACGCTGGAAAGAAGAGCATCCTTCTTGCGTTAAAACAGAGTGTGTTTCATGGAAGAGAACACTGGTTTGAATTTCACTTCAGAAACGGAGTTAAACCAAAGGCTCTGTGACTTCCTAAATGCAAGAGTTCATTTCTGGTAAACCCAGTGATTATTCCGCTCTAATGAATTTACCCAGTTCACGAGCCCAACACGATTTTCACTATTAACTAAAGAGCATCTATGAAGAGATGCTGTGGTTTGTATGAGTTTCATAAGCAGAGTTGAATTAGACATGGTCCTATTGAGTAGTAAATACAGTAATTTTTTTCTGGGCATGCTCATATTTCTTGTTGTAGTAGAGAAACTGGAAAGAAGAGCATGCATCTTGCATTAAAACAGAGTGTGTTTCATGGATGAGAACACTGGTCTGAATTTCCCTTCAGATACAGAGTTAAACCAAAGGCTCTGTGTCTTCCTACAAGCAACAATTCATTTCAGGTAAACCCAGTGATTATTCGGCTCAAATGAATTTACACAGTTCACGTAACCCAACAGGATTTTCACTATTAACTAAAGATCATCTATGAAGAGATGCTGTTCTATGTATGAGTTTCATAAGCGGGGTTCAACTAGATATGGTCCGTATGAGTAGGAAACCCAGTTCATTTTTTCTGGGCATGCTCATGTTTCTTGCTGTATTAGAGACGCTGGAAAGAAGAGCATGCTCTTTGCCTTAAAACAGAGTGTGCTTCATGGATGAGAACACTGGTCTGAATTTCACTTCACAAATGGAGTTAAACCAAAGGCTCTGTGTCTTCTTAAATGCAGGAGTTCATTTCCGGTAAACCCAGTGATTATTCAGCTCTAATGAATTTCCACAGTTAACGAACCCAACATGATTTTCACTATTAACTAAAGAGCATCTATGAAGTGATGCTGTGGTTTGTATGAGTTTCATAAGCAGAGTTGAACTTGACACAGTCATTTTGAGTAGAAAGTACAGTAATTTTTTTCTGGGCATGCTCATGTTTCTTGCTGTATTGGAGAGGCTGGAAGAACAGAATGCTTCTTGCGTTAAAACAGAGTGTGTTTCATGGATGCGAACACTGGTCTGAATATTCCTTCAGAAACGGAGTTAAACCAAAGGCACTCTGTCTTCCTACAAGCAAGAGTTCATTTCCGGTAAACCCAATGATATTTCGGTTCAAAAGAATTTACACAGTTCACGAACCCAACACGATTTTCACTATTAACTAAAGAGCATCTATGTAAAAGATGGTGTGATTTGTTACAGTTTCAAAAGCAGAGTTCAACTACATATGGTCCCTATGAGTACGAAACACAGTTCTTTTTTAATGAGAATGCTCATGTTTCTTGTTGTATTGGAGATGCTAGAGAGAAGAGGATGCTTCTTGCGTTAAAACAGAGGGTGTTTCAGGAATGAGAACACTGGTCTGAATTTCCCTTCACAAACCAGTTAAACCAAAGGCTCTGTGACTTCCTAAATGCAAGAGTTTATTTCCGGTAAACCCAGTGACTTTTCAGCTCAAATGAATTTACACAGTTCACGAACCCAACACGATTTTCACTATTAACTAAAGAGCATCTATGTAAGAGATGCTGTGGATTGTTACACTTCCATAAGCAGAGTTCAACTAGATATGGTACATATGAGTACAAAACACAGTTCATTTTTACAGGGCATGCTCATGTTTCTTGCTGTATTAGAGACGCTGGAAAGAAGAGCTTGGTCTTTGCGTTAAACCAGAGTGTGTTTCATGGATGAGAACACTGGTCTGAATTTCACTTCAGAAACGGAGTTAAACCAAAGGCTCTGTTTCTTCCTAAATGCCAGAGTTCATTTCCGGTAAACCCAGTGATTTTCCGGCTCAAATGAATTTACCCAGTTCACAAACCCAACATGATTTTCACTATTAACTAAAGAGCATCTATGAAGAGATGCTCTGGTTTGTATGAGTTTCATAAGCAGAGCAGAACTAGACACTGTTATTTTGAGTAGGATATACAGTCTCTTTTTGTCTGGGCATGCTCATGTTTCTTGCTGTATTGGAGACCCTAGAAAGAAGAGCATGCTTCTTGCGTTAAAACAGAGTGTGTTTCATGGATTTGAACACTGGTCTGAATTTTCCTTCAGAAACAGAGTTAAACCAAAGGCTCTGTGTCTTCCTACAAGCAAGAGTTCATTTCCGTTAAACCCAGTGATTTTTTTAGCTCAAATGAATTTACACAGTTCAGGAACCACACGATTTTCACTATTAACAAAAGAGCATCTATGTAAAAGATGCTGTGGTCTGTTACAGTTTCATAAGAAGAGTTCAACTAGACATAGTCCGTATGAGTACGAAACACAGTTCTTTTTTTATGGGCATGCTCATGTTTCTTGCTGTAATAGAGACGCTGGAAAGAAGAGCATCCTTCTTGCGTTAAAACAGAGTGTGTTTCATGGAAGAGAACACTGGTTTGAATTTCACTTCAGAAACGGAGTTAAACCAAAGGCTCTGTGACTTCCTAAATGCAAGAGTTCATTTCTGGTAAACCCAGTGATTATTCCGCTCTAATGAATTTACCCAGTTCACGAGACCAACACGATTTTCACTATTAACTAAAGAGCATCTATGAAGAGATGCTGTGGTTTGTATGAGTTTCATAAGCAGAGTGGAATTAGACATGGTCCTATTGAGTAGTAAATACAGTAATTTTTTTCTGGGCATGCTCATATTTCTTGTTGTAGTAGAGAAACTGGAAAGAAGAGCATGCATCTTGCATTAAAACAGAGTGTGTTTCATGGATGAGAACACTGGTCTGAATTTCCCTTAAGATACAGAGTTAAACCAAAGGCTCTGTGTCTTCCTACAAGCAACAATTCATTTCAGGTAAACCCAGTGATTATTCGGCTCAAATGAATTTACACAGTTCACGTAACCCAACAGGATTTTCACTATTAACTAAAGATCATCTATGAAGAGATGCTGTTCTATGTATGAGTTTCATAAGCGGGGTTCAACTAGATATGGTCCGTATGAGTAGGAAACCCAGTTCATTTTTTCTGGGCATGCTCATGTTTCTTGCTGTATTAGAGACGCTGGAAAGAAGAGCATGCTCTTTGCCTTAAAACAGAGTGTGCTTCATGGATGAGAACACTGGTCTGAATTTCCCTTCAGAAACGGAGTTAAACCAAAGGCTCTGTGTCTTCCTAAATGCAAGAGTTCATTTCCGGTAAACCCAGTGATTTTTCAGCTCAAATGAATTTACACAGTTCATGAACACAACCCGATTTTCACTATTAACTAAAGGGCATCTATGTAATAGATGCTGTGGTTTGTTACAGATTCTTAAGCAGAGTTCAACTAGATATTGTCAGTATGAGTAGGAAACACAGTTCTTTTATTCTGGGCATGCTCGTGTTTCTTACTGTATTAGAGTCGCTTGAAAGAAGAGCATGCACTTTGCATTAAAACAGAGGGTGTTTCATGGATGAGAACAATGGTCTGAATTTAGCTTCAGAAACGGAGTTAAACCAAAGGCTCTGTGTTTTCCTAAATGCAAGAGTTCATTTCCGGTAAACCCAGTGATATTTCGTCTCAAAAGAATTTACACAGTTCACAAACCCAACACGATTTTCACTGTTAACTAAAGAGCATCTATGAAGAGATGCTCTGGTTTGTATGAGTTTCATAAGCAGAGTTGAACTGGACAATGTCCTTTTGAGTAGGAAATACAGTCTCTTTTTTTCTGGGCATGCTCAAGTTTCATGCTGTATTTGAGACCCTGGACAGAAGAGCATGCTTCTTGCGTTAAAACAGAGTGTGTTTCATGGATTTGAACACTGGTCTGAATTTTCCTTCAGAAACAGAGTTAAACCGAAGGCTCTGAATCTTCCTAAAATTAAGAGTTCATTTCTGGTACACCCTTTGATTTTTTAGCTCAAATGAATTTACACAGTTCACAAAACCAAAATTTTTTCACCATTAACTGAAGAGCATCTATGTAAGAGATGCTGTGGTTTGTTATAGTGTCATATGCAGAGTTCTACTAGATATGGTCTGTATGAGTAGGAAGCACAGTTCTTTTTTCTGGGCATGCTCATGTTTCTTGCTATATTGCAGACGCTGGAAAGAATAACATGCTCTTTGCGTTAAAACAGAGTGTGTTTCATGGATGAGAATACTGGTCTGAATATCCCGTCAGAAACGGAGGTAAACCGAAAGTTCTGTGTCTTCCTACAAGCAAGACTTCATTTCCCGTAAACCCAGTGATATTTCGTCTCAAAAGAATTTACACAGTTCACGAACCCAACACGATTTTCACTATTAACTAAAGAGCATCTATGAAGAGATGCTCTGGTTTTATGAGTTTCATAAGCAGAGTTGAACTAGACACAGTAATTTTGAGTAGGACATACAGTTCTTTTTTTTCTGGGCATGCTTACGTTTCTTGCTGTATTGGAGACCCTGGAAAGAAGAGCATGATTAATGCGTTAAAACAGAGTGTGTTTCATGGATTTGAACACTGGTCTGAATTTTCCTTCAGAAACAGAGTTAAACCAAAGGCTCTGTGTCTTCTTACAAGCAAGAGTTAATTTCCGTTAATCCCAGTGATTTTTCGGCTCAAATGAATTTACACAGTTCACGAACCCAACACTATTTTCAATATTAACAAAAGAGCATCTATGTAAAAGATGCTGTGGTTTGTTACAGTTTCATAAGCAGAGTTCAACTAGATATGATCCGTATGAGTACGAACCACAGTTCTTTTTTATGGGCATGCTCATGTTTGTTGCTGTATTGGAGACACTGGACAGAAGAGGACGCTTCTTGCGTTAAAACAGAGGGTGTTTCATGGATGAGAACACTGGTCTGAATTTCCCTTCACATACGAGTTAAACCAAACTCTCTGTCTTCCTACAAGCAAGAGTTCATTTCCTGTAAACCCTTTGATTTTTCGGCTCAAATGAATTTACACAGTTCATGAACCCAAACGTTTTTCACTATTAACTTAAGAGCATCTATGTAAGAGGTGCTGTGGTTTGTTACAGTTTCATAAGCAGAGTTCAACTAGGTATGGTCCTTATGAGTAGGAAACACAGTTATTTTTTTTTGATCATGCTCATGTTTCTTGCTGTATAGAGATACTGGAAAGAAGAGCATGCTCGTTGCGTTAAAACAGAGTGTGTTTCATGGATGAGAACACTGGTCTGTATTTCCCTTCACAAATGGAGTTAAACAAAAGGCTCTGAGTCTTTCTACAAGCAAGAGTTCATTTCCAGTAAACCCAGTGATTATTCGGCTCAAATGAATTTACATAGTTCACGAACCCAACACGATTTTCATTATTAACTAAAGAGCATCTATGAAGAGATGCTGTGGTTTGTATGAGTTTCATATGCTGAGTTGAATTATACATGGTCCTATTGAGTAGTAAATACAGTATTTTTTTTTCTGGGCATGCTCATGTTTCTTGTTGTATTAGAGAAGCTGGAAAGAAGAGCATGCATCTTGCGTTAAACCAGAGTGTGTTTCATGGATGAAAACAATGGTCTGAATTTCCCTTCACATACGGAGGTAAACCAAAGGCTCTCTGTCTTCCTACAAGCAAGAGTTCATTTCTGGTAAACCCAGTGATTTTTCGGCTCAAATGAATTTACACAGTTCACGAACCCAACACTATTTTCACTATTAACAAAAGAGCATCTATGTAAAAGATGCTGTGGTTTGTTACAGTTTCATAAGCAGAGTTCAACTAGATATGGTCCGTATGAGCACGAACCACAGTTCTTTTCTTATGGGCATGGCATGTTTCTTGCTGTATTGGAGACACTGGAAAGAAGAGGACGCTTCTTGCATTAAAACAGAGGGTGTTTCAGGGATGAGAACTCTGTTCTGAATTTCCCTTCACAAACGAGTTAAACCAGAGTCTCTCTGTCTTCCTACAATGAAGAGTTCATTTCTGGTAAACCCTTTGATTTTTTGGCTCTAATGAATTTACACAGTTCATGAACCCAAACGTTTTTCACTATTAACTTAAGAGCATCTATGTAAGAGATGCTGTGGTTTGTTACAGTTTCATAAGCAGAGTTCAACTAGATATGGTCCATATGAGTAGGAAACACAGTTCATTTTTTCTGGGCATGCTCATGTTTCTTGCTGTATTAGAGAGGCTGGAAAGAAGAGCATGCTCGTTGCGTTAAAACAGAGTGTGTTTCATGGATGAGGACACTGGTCTGAATTTCCCTTCAGAAACGGAGTTAAACCAAAGGCTCTATGTCTTCCTAAATGCAAGAGTTCATTTCTGGTAAACCCAGTCATTTTTTGGCTCTAATGAATTTACACAGTTCACGAACCCAACATGAGTTTCACTATTAACTAAAGAGCATCTATGAAGAGATGCTCTGGTTTGTATGAGTTTCATAAGCAGAGTTGAACTATACAAAGTCATTTTGAGTAGGACATACAGTAATTTTTTTCTGGGCATGCTCATGTTTCTTGCTGTATTAGAGACTCTGGAAAGAATAGCATTCTCGTTGCGTTAAAACAGAGTGTGTTTCATGGATGAGAACACTGATCTGAATTTCACTTCAGAAACGGAGTTAAACCAAAGGCTCTGTGAGTTCCTAAATGCAAGAGTTCATTTCCGGTAAACCCAGTGACTTTTCAGCTCAAATGAATTTACACAGTTCACGAACCCAACAGGATTTTCACTATTAACTAAAGAGCATCTATGTAAGAGATGCTGTAGCTTGTTACAGTTCCATAAACAGAGTTCAACTAGATATGGTACATATGAGTAGGAAACACAGTTCATTTTTTCTGGGCATGCTCCTGTTTCTTGCTGTATTAGAGACTCTGGAAAGAAGAGCAAGCTCTTTGCGTTAAACCAGAGTGTGTTTCATGGATGAGAACACTCGTCTGAATTTCCCTTCAGAAACGGAGTTAAACCAAAGGCTCTGTGTCTTCCTAAATGCAAGAGTTCATTTCCGGTAAACCCAGTGAATTTTTGGCTCTAATGAATTTACACAGTTGACGAACCCATCCCGATTTTCACTATTAACTAAAGAGCATCTATGAAGAGATGCACTGGTTTGTAGGAGTTTCATAAGCAGAGTTGAACTAGATACAGTCATTTTGAGTAGGACATACAATAATTTTTTTCTGTGCATGCTCATGTTTCTTGCTGTATTGGAGATGCTGGACAGAAGAGGAAGCTTCTTGCGTTAAAACAGAGGGTGTTTCATGGATGAGAACACTGGTATGAATTTCCCTTCACAAACAAGTTAAACCAAAGTCTCTCTGTATTCCTAGAAGCAAGAGTTCATTTCCTGTAAACCCTTTGATTTTTCGGCTCAAATGAATTTACACAGTTCATGAACCCAAACGTTTTTCACTATTAACTTAAGAGGATGTATGTAAGAGATGCTGTGGTTTGTTACTGTTTCATAAGCAGAGTTCAACTAGATATGGTCCGTATTAGTAGGAAACACACTTATTTTTTTCTGATCATGCTCATGTTTCTTGCTGTATTATGACACTGGAAAGAAGAGCATGCTCGTTGCGTTAAAACAGAGTGTGTTTCATGGATGAGAACACTGGTCTGTATTTCCCTTCATAAACGGATTTAAACAAAAGGTTCTGAGTCTTCCTACAAGCCAGAGTTCATTTCCAGTAAACCCAGTGATTATTCGGATCAAATGAATTTACGCAGTTCACGAAAACAACAGGATTTTCATTATTAACTAAAGAGCATCTATGAAGAGATGCTGTGGTTTATATGAGTTTCATAAGCAGAGTTGAATTATACATGGTCCTATTGAGTAGTAAATACAGTATTTTTTTCTGGGCATGCTCATTTTTCTTGCTGTATTAGAGAATCTGGAAAGAATAGCATGCTCGTTGCATTAAAACAGTGTGCTTCATGGATGAGAACACTGGTCTGAATTTCACTTCAGAAACGGAGTTAAACCAAAGGCTCTGTGAATTCCTAAATGCAAGAGTTCATTTCTGGTAAACCCAGTGACTTTTCAGCTCAAATGAATTTACACAGTTCATGAACCCAACACGATTTTCACTATTAACTAAAGAGCACCTATGTAAGACATGCTGTGGCTTGTTACAGTTCCATAAGCAGAGTTCAACTAGATATGGTACATATGAGTAGGAAACACAGTTCATTTTTTCTGGCCATGCTCATGTTTCTTGCTGTATTAGAGACTCTGGAAAGAAGAGCATGCTCTTTGCGTTAAAACAGAGTGTGTTTCATGGAGGAGAACACTGGTCTGAATTTCCCTTCAGAAACGGAGTTAAACAAAAGGCTCTGTGTCTTCCTAAATGCAAGAGTACATTTCCGGTAAACCCAGTGATTTTTTGGCTCCAATGAATTTACACAGTTCACAAACCCAACCCGATTTTCACTATTAACTAAAGAGCATCTATGAAGAGATGCTCTGGTTTGTATGAGTTTCATAAGCAGAGTAGAACTAGACACAGTCATTTTGAGTAGAAAGTACAGTAATTTTTTTCTGGGAATGCTCATGTTTCTTGCTGTATTGGAGATGATAGAAGTAGAGCATGCTTCTTGTGTTAAAACAGAGTGTGTTTCATGGATGAGAATACTGGTCTGATTATTCCTTCAGAAACGGAGTTAAACCAAAGGTTCTATGTCTTCCTACAAGCAAGAGTTCATTTCCCGTAAACCCAGTGATATTTCGGCTCAAATGAATTTACACAGTTCACGAACCAAACACGATTTTCACTATTAACAAAAGAGCATCTATGTAAAATATGCTGTGGTTTGTTACAGTTTCATAAGCAGAGTTCAACTAGATATGGTCCATATGAGTACGAAACACAGTTCTTTTTTTCTGGGCATGCTCATGTTTCTCTTGCTGTATTGGAGATGCTGGACAGAAGAGGATGCTTCTTGTGTTAAATCAGAGGGTGTTTCATGGATGAGATCACTGGTCTGAATTTCACTTCACAAATAGAGTTAAACCAAAGGCTCTCTGTCTTCCTACAAGCAAGAGTTCATTTCCGGTAAACCTAGTGATTTTTTGGCTCAAATGAATTTACACAATTCATGAACCTTACACGTTTTTCACTATTAACTAAAGAGCATCTATGTAAGAGATGCTGTGGTTTGTTACAGTGTCATAAGCAGAGTTCAACTAGATATGGTCCATATGAGTAGGAAACACAGTTCCTTTTTTCTGGGCATGTTCATTTTTATTGCTGTATTAGAGATGCTGGAAAGAAGAGCATGCTCTTTGCGTTAAAACAGAGTGTGTTTCATGGATGAGAACACTGATCTGAATTTCCCTTCAAAAATTGAGTTAAAACAAAGTCTCTGTGTCTTCTTAAGGGCAAGAGTTCATTTCCCGTAAACCCAGTGATATTTGGGCTCAAATGAATTTACACAGTTCAAGAACCCAACACGAGTTTTACTTTTAACTAAAGAGCATATAGGAAAAGATGCTGTGTTTTGTATGAGTTTCATAAGCAGAGTTCAACTAGACACTGTCCTTTTGAGTAGGAAATACAGTTCTTTTTTTTTGGGCATGCTCACGTTTCTTGCTGTATTGGAGACCCTGAAAGAAGAGCATGCTTCTTGCATTAAAACAGAGTGTGTTTCATGGATTTGAACACTGGTCTGAATTTTCCTTCAGAAACAGAGTTAAAACAAATGCTTGATGTCTTCCTCCAAGCAAGAGTTCATTTCAGTTAAACCCAGTGATTTTTCGGCTCAAATGAATTTACACAGTTCACGAAACCAACACGATTTTCACTATTAACAAAAGAGCATCTATGTAAAAGATGCTGTCGTTTGTTACAGTTTCATGAGCAGAGTTCAACTAGATATGGTCCGTATGAGTACAAAACACAGTTCTTTTTTTATGGTCATGCTCATGTTTCTTGCTGTATTGGAGACACTGGACAGAAGAGGATGCTTCTTGCGTAAAACAGAGGGTGTTTCAGGGAAGAGAACACTGGTCTGAATTTCCCTTCACAAACGAGTTAAACCAAAGGCTCTGTGTCTTCCTACAATAAAGAGTTCATTTCTGGTAAACCCTTTGATTTTTCGGCTCAAATGAATTTACACAGTTCATGAACCCAAACGTTTTTCACTATTAACTAAAGAACATCTATGTAAGAGATGCTGTGGTTTGTTAGAGTTTCATAAGCAGAGTTCAACTAGATATGGTCCGTATGAGTAGGAAACACAGTTCTTTTTTTCTGGGCATGCTCATGTTTCTCTTGCTGTATTGGAGATGCTGGACAGAAGAGGATGCTTCTTGTGTTAAATCAGAGGGTGTTTCATGGATGAGATCACTGGTCTGAATTTCACTTCACAAATAGAGTTAAACCAAAGGCTCTCTGTCTTCCTACAAGCAAGAGTTCATTTCCGGTAAACCTAGTGATTTTTTGGCTCAAATGAATTTACACAATTCATGAACCTTACACGTTTTTCACTATTAACTAAAGAGCATCTATGTAAGAGATGCTGTGGTTTGTTACAGTGTCATAAGCAGAGTTCAACTAGATATGGTCCATATGAGTAGGAAACACAGTTCCTTTTTTCTGAGCATGTTCATTTTTATTGCTGTATTAGAGATGCTGGAAAGAAGAGCATGCTCTTTGCGTTAAAACAGAGTGTGTTTCATGGATGAGAACACTGATCTGAATTTCCCTTCAAAAATTGAGTTAAAACAAAGTCTCTGTGTCTTCTTAAGGGCAAGAGTTCATTTCCCGTAAACCCAGTGATATTTGGGCTCAAATGAATTTACACAGTTCAAGAACCCAACACAAGTTTTACTTTTAACTAAAGAGCATATAGGAAAAGATGCTGTGTTTTGTATGAGTTTCATAAGCAGAGTTCAACTAGACACTGTCCTTTTGAGTAGGAAATACAGTTCTTTTTTTTTGGGCATGCTCACGTTTCTTGCTGTATTGGAGACCCTGAAAGAAGAGCATGCTTCTTGCATTAAAACAGAGTGTGTTTCATGGATTTGAACACTGGTCTGAATTTTCCTTCAGAAACAGAGTTAAAACAAATGCTCGATGTCTTCCTCCAAGCAAGAGTTCATTTCAGTTAAACCCAGTGATTTTTCGGCTCAAATGAATTTACACAGTTCACGAAACCAACACGATCATCACTATTAACAAAAGAGCATCTATGTAAAAGATGCTGTCGTTTGTTACAGTTTCATGAGCAGAGTTCAACTAGATATGGTCCGTATGAGTACAAAACACAGTTCTTTTTTTATGGTCATGCTCATGTTTCTTGCTGTATTGGAGACACTGGACAGAAGAGGATGCTTCTTGCGTAAAACAGAGGGTGTTACAGGGAAGAGAACACTGGTCTGAATTTTCCTTCACAAACGAGTTAAACCAAAGGCTCTGTGTCTTCCTACAATAAAGAGTTCATTTCTGGTAAACCCTTTGATTTTTCGGCTCAAATGAATTTACACAGTTCATGAACCCAAACGTTTTTCACTATTAACTAAAGAACATCTATGTAAGAGATGCTGTGGTTTGTTACAGTTTCATAAGCAGAGTTCAACTAGATATGGTCCGTATGAGTAGGAAACACAGTTCTTTTTTTCTGATCATGCTCATGTTTCTTGCTGTATAGAGACACTGGAAAGAAGAGTATGCTCGTTGCGTGAAAACAGAGTGTGTTTCATGGATGAGAACACTGGTCTGAATTTCCCTTCTCAAACGGAGATAAACAAAAGACTCTGAGTCTTCCTACAAGCAAGAGTTCATTTCCAGGAAACCCAGTGAATATTCGGCTCAAATGAATTTACGCAGTTCACGAACCCAACACGATTTTCACTATTAACTAAAGAGCATCTATGAAGAGATGCTGTGGTTTGTATGAGTTTCATAAGCAGAGTTGAATTATACATGGTCCTATTGAGTAGTAAATACAGTATTTTTTGGGGGGCATGCTCATGTTTCTTGTTGTATTAGAGAAGTTGGAAAGAAGAGCATGCATCTTGCGTTAAAACAGAGTGTGTTTCATGGATGAAAACAATGGTCTGAATTTCCCTTCACAAACGGAGTTAAACCAAAGGTTCTCTGTCTTCCTACAAGCAAGAGTTCATTTCTGGTAAACCCAGTGATTTTTCGGCTCAAATGAATTTACACAGTTCATGAACCCAACACAATTTTCACTATTAACTAAAGATCATCTATGAAGAGATGCTGTTCTATGTATGAGTTTCATAAGCAGAGTTCAACTAGATATGGTCCGTATGAGTAGGAAACACAGTTCATTTTTTCTGGGCATGCTCATGTTTCTTGCTGTATTAGAGATGCTGGAAAGAAGAACATGCTCTTTGCGTTAAAACAGAGTGTGTTTCATGGATGAGAACACTGGTATGAATTTCACTTCAGAAACGGAGTTAAACAAAAGGATTTGTGTCTTCCTAAATGCTAGAGTTCATTTCCGGTAAACCCAGTGATTTTTCAGCTCAAATTAATTTACACAGTTCATGAACACAACACGATTTTCTCTAATAAATTAAGAGCATCTATGTAAAAGATGCTGTGGTTTGTTACAGTTTCATAAGCAGAGTTCAACAAGAATTTGCCCGTATGAGTACGAAACACAGTTATTTTTTTATGGGCATGCTAATGTTTCTTGATGTATTGGAGACGCTGGACAGAAGAGGATGCTTCTTGCGTTAAAACAGAGGGTGTTTCATGGAAGAGACCACTGGTCTGACTTTCCCTTCAGAAACGGAGTTAAACAAAAGGCTCTGTGAGTTCCTAAATGCAAGAGTTCATTTCCGGTAAACCCAGTGACTTTTCAGCTCAAATGAATTTACACAGTTCACGAACCCAACAGGATTTTCACTATTAACTAAAGAGCATCTATGTAAGAGATGCTGTAGCTTGTTACAGTTCCATAAACAGAGTTCAACTAGATATGGTACATATGAGTAGGAAACACAGTTCATTTTTTCTGGGCATGCTCCTGTTTCTTGCTGTATTAGAGACTCTGGAAAGAAGAGCAAGCTCTTTGTGTTAAACCAGAGTGTGTTTCATGGATGAGAACACTGCTCTGAATTTCACTTCAGAAACGGAGTTAAACCAAAGGCTCTGTGTCTTCCTAAATGCAAGAGTTCATTTCCGGTAAACCCAGTGATTTTTTGGCTCTAATGAATTTACACAGTTGACGAACCCATCCCTATTTTCACTATTAACTAAAGAGCATCTATGAAGAGATGCACTGGTTTGTAGGAGTTTCATAAGCAGAGTTGAACTAGACACAGTCATTTTGAGTAGGACATACAATAATTTTTTTCTGGGCATGCTCATGTTTCTTGCTGTATTGGAGATGCTGGACAGAAGAGGAAGCTTCTTGCGTTAAAACAGAGGGTGTTTCATGGATGAGAACACTGGTCTGAATTTCCTTCACAAACGAGTTAAACCAAAGTCCTTCTGTATTCCTAGAAGCAAGAGTTCATTTCCTGTAAACCCTTTGATTTTTCGGCTCAAATGAATTTACACAGTTCATGAACCCAAACGTTTTTCACTATTAACTTAAGAGCATCTATGTAAGAGATGCTGTGGTTTGTTACAGTTTCATAAGCAGAGTTCAACTAGATATGGTCCGTATGAGTAGGAAACACAGTTCTTTTTTTCTGATCATGCTCATGTTTCTTGCTGTATTAGAGATGATGGAAAGAAGAGCATGCTCGTTGCGTTAAAACAGAGTGTGTTTCATGGATGAGAACACTGGACTGAATTTCACTTCAGAATCGGAGTTAAACCAAAGGCTCTGTGACTTCCTAAATGCAAGAGTTCATTTCCGGTAAACCCAGTGACTTTTCAGCTCAAATAAATTTACACAGTTCATGAACCCAAGACGATTTTCACTACTAACTAAAGAGCATTTTTGTAAGAGTTGCTGTGGATTGTTGCAGTTCCATAAGCACAGTTCAACTAGATATGGTACATATGAGTAGGAAACACAGTTCATTTTTTCTGGGCATGCTCATGTTTCTTGCTGTATTAGAGATGCTGGAAAGAAGAGCATGCTCTTTGCGTTAAAACAGAGTGTGTTTCATGGATGAGGACACTGGTCTGAATTTCCCTTCAGAAACGGAGTTAAACCAAAGGCTCTATGTCTTCCTAAATGCAAGAGTTCATTTCTGGTAAACTCAGTCATTTTTTGGCTCTAATGAATTTACACAGTTCACGAACCCAACATGATTTTCACTATTAACTAAAGAGCATCTATGAAGAGATGCTCTGGTTTGTATGAGTTTCATAAGCAGAGTTGAACTAGACAAAGTCATTTTGAGTAGGACATACAGTAATTTTTTTCTGGGCATGCTCATGTTTCTTGCTGTATTAGAGACTCTGGAAAGAATAGCATTCTCGTTGCGTTAAAACAGAGTGTGTTTCATGGATGAGAACACTGATCTGAATTTCACTTCAGAAACGGAGTTAAACCAAAGGCTCTGTGAGTTCCTAAATGCAAGAGTTCATTTCCGGTAAACCCAGTGACTTTTCAGCTCAAATGAATTTACACAGTTCACGAACCCAACAGGATTTTCACTATTAACTAAAGAGCATCTATGTAAGAGATGCTGTAGCTTGTTACAGTTCCATAAACAGAGTTCAACTAGATATGGTACATATGAGTAGGAAACACAGTTCATTTTTTCTGGGCATGCTCCTGTTTCTTGCTGTATTAGAGACTCTGGAAAGAAGAGCAAGCTCTTTGCGTTAAACCAGAGTGTGTTTCATGGATGAGAACACTGGTCTGAATTTCCCTTCAGAAACGGAGTTAAACCAAAGGCTCTGTGTCTTCCTAAATGCAAGAGTTCATTTCCGGTAAACCCAGTGATTTTTTGGCTCTAATGAATTTACACAGTTGACGAACCCATCCCGATTTTCACTATTAACTAAAGAGCATCTATGAAGAGATGCACTGGTTTGTAGGAGTTTCATAAGCAGAGTTGAACTAGACACAGTCATTTTGAGTAGGACATACAATAATTTTTTTCTGTGCATGCTCATGTTTCTTGCTGTATTGGAGATGCTGGACAGAAGAGGAAGCTTCTTGCGTTAAAACAGAGGGTGTTTCATGGATGAGAACACTGGTATGAATTTCCCTTCACAAACGAGTTAAACCAAAGTCTCTCTGTATTCCTAGAAGCAAGAGTTCATTTCCTGTAAACCCTTTGATTTTTCGGCTCAAATGAATTTACACAGTTCATGAACCCAAATGTTTTTCACTATTAACTTAAGAGGATGTATGTAAGAGATGCTGTGGTTTGTTACAGTTTCATAAGCAGAGTTCAACTAGATATGGTCCGTATTAGTAGGAAACACACTTATTTTTTTCTGATCATGCTCATGTTTCTTGCTGTATTATGACACTGGAAAGAAGAGCATGCTCGTTGCGTTAAAACAGAGTGTGTTTCATGGATGAGAACACTGGTCTGTATTTCCCTTCATAAACGGATTTAAACAAAAGGTTCTGCGTCTTCCTACAAGCAAGAGTTCATTTCCAGTAAACCCAGTGATTATTCGGATCAAATGAATTTACGCAGTTCACGAAAACAACAGGATTTTCATTATTAACTAAAGAGCATCTATGAAGAGATGCTGTGGTTTATATGAGTTTCATAAGCAGAGTTGAATTATACATGGTCCTATTGAGTAGTAAATACAGTATTTTTTTCTGGGCATGCTCATTTTTCTTGCTGTATTAGAGAATCTGGAAAGAATAGCATGCTCGTTGCATTAAAACAGTGTGCTTCATGGATGAGAACACTGGTCTGAATTTCACTTCAGAAACGGAGTTAAACCAAAGGCTCTGTGAATTCCTAAATGCAAGAGTTCATTTCTGGTAAACCCAGTGACTTTTCAGCTCAAATGAATTTACACAGTTCATGAACCCAACACGATTTTCACTATTAACTAAAGAGCACCTATGTAAGACATTTTGTGGCTTGTTACAGTTCCATAAGCAGAGTTCAACTAGATATGGTACATATGAGTAGGAAACACAGTTCATTTTTTCTGGCCATGCTCATGTTTCTTGCTGTATTAGAGACTCTGGAAAGAAGAGCATGCTCTTTGCGTTAAAACAGAGTGTGTTTCATGGAGGAGAACACTGGTCTGAATTTCCCTTCAGAAACGGAGTTAAACAAAAGGCTCTGTGTCTTCCTAAATGCAAGAGTACATTTCCGGTAAACCCAGTGATTTTTTGGCTCCAATGAATTTACACAGTTCACAAACCCAACCCGATTTTCACTATTAACTAAAGAGCATCTATGAAGAGATGCTCTGGTTTGTATGAGTTTCATAAGCAGAGTTGAACTAGACACAGTCATTTTGAGTAGGACGTACAGTAATTTTTTTCTGGGCATGCTCATGTTTCTTGCTGTATTGGAGATGATAGAAGTAGAGCATGCTTCTTGCGTTAAAACAGAGTGTGTTTCATGGATGAGAATACTGGTCTGATTATTCCTTCAGAAACGGAGTTAAACCAAAGGTTCTATGTCTTCCTACAAGCAAGAGTTCATTTCCCGTAAACCCAGTGATATTTCGGCTCAAATAAATTTACACAGTTCACGAACCCAACACGATTTTCACTATTAAGAAAAGAGCATCTATGTAAAAGATGCTGTGGTTTGTTACAGTTTCATAAGCAGAGTTCAACTAGATATGGTCCATATGAGTACGAAACACAGTTCTTTTTTTCTGGGCATGCTCATGTTTCTCTTGCTGTATTGGAGATGCTGGACAGAAGAGGATGCTTCTTGTGTTAAATCAGAGGGTGTTTCATGGATGAGATCACTGGTCTGAATTTCACTTCACAAATAGAGTTAAACCAAAGGCTCTATGTCTTCCTACAAGCAAGAGTTCATTTCCGGTAAACCTAGTGATTTTTTGGCTCAAATGAATTTACACAATTCATGAACCTTACACGTTTTTCACTATTAACTAAAGAGCATCTATGTAAGAGATGCTGTGGTTTGTTACAGTGTCATAAGCAGAGTTCAACTAGATATCGTCCATATGAGTAGGAAACACAGTTCTTTTTTTCTGGGCATGTTCATTTTTATTGCTGTATTAGAGATGCTGGAAAGAAGAGCATGCTCTTTGCGTTAAAACAGAGTGTGTTTCATGGATGAGAACACTGATCTGAATTTCCCTTCAAAAATTGAGTTAAAACAAAGTCTCTGTGTCTTCTTAAGGGCAAGAGTTCATTTCCCGTAAACCCAGTGATATTTGGGCTCAAATGAATTTACACAGTTCAAGAACCCAACACGAGTTTTACTTTTAACTAAAGAGCATATAGGAAAAGATGCTGTGTTTTGTATGAGTTTCATAAGCAGAGTTCAACTAGACACTGTCCTTTTGAGTAGGAAATACAGTTCTTTTTTTTTGGGCATGCTCACGTTTCTTGCTGTATTGGAGACCCTGAAAGAAGAGCATGCTTCTTGCATTAAAACAGAGTGTGTTTCATGGATTTGAACACTGGTCTGAATTTTCCTTCAGAAACAGAGTTAAAACAAATGCTCGATGTCTTCCTCCAAGCAAGAGTTCATTTCAGTTAAACCCAGTGATTTTTCGGCTCAAATGAATTTACACAGTTCACGAAACCAACACGATTTTCACTATTAACAAAAGAGCATCTATGTAAAAGATGCTGTCGTTTGTTACAGTTTCATGAGCAGAGTTCAACTAGATATGGTCCGTATGAGTACAAAACACAGTTCTTTTTTTATGGTCATGCTCATGTTTCTTGCTGTATTGGAGACACTGGACAGAAGAGGATGCTTCTTGCGTAAAACAGAGGGTGTTTCAGGGAAGAGAACACTGGTCTGAATTTCCCTTCACAAACGAGTTAAACCAAAGGCTCTGTGTCTTCCTACAATAAAGAGTTCATTTCTGGTAAACCCTTTGATTTTTCGGCTCAAATGAATTTACACAGTTCATGAACCCAAACGTTTTTCACTATTAACTAAAGAGCATCTATGTAAGAGATGCTGTGGTTTGTTACAGTTTCATAAGCAGAGTTCAACTAGATATGGTCCGTATGAGTAGGAAACACAGTTCTTTTTTTCTGATCATGCTCATGTTTCTTGCTGTATAGAGACACTGGAAAGAAGAGTATGCTCGTTGCGTGAAAACAGAGTGTGTTTCATGGATGAGAACACTGGTCTGAATTTCCCTTCTCAAACGGAGTTAAACAAAAGACTCTGAGTCTTCCTACAAGCAAGAGTTCATTTCCAGGAAACCCAGTGAATATTCGGCTCAAATGAATTTACGCAGTTCACGAACCCAACACGATTTTCACTATTAACTAAAGAGCATCTATGAAGAGATGCTGTGGTTTGTATGAGTTTCATAAGCAGAGTTGAATTATACATGGTCCTATTGAGTAGTAAATACAGTATTTTTTGGGGGGGCATGCTCATGTTTCTTGTTGTATTAGAGAAGTTGGAAAGAAGAGCATGCATCTTGCGTTAAAACAGAGTGTGTTTCATGGATGAAAACAATGGTCTGAATTTCCCTTCACAAACGGAGTTAAACCAAAGGTTCTCTGTCTTCCTACAAGCAAGAGTTCATTTCTGGTAAACCCAGTGATTTTTCGGCTCAAATGAATTTACACAGTTCATGAACCCAACACAATTTTCACTATTAACTAAAGATCATCTATGAAGAGATGCTGTTCTATGTATGAGTTTCATAAGCAGAGTTTAACTAGATATGGTCCGTATGAGTAGGAAACACAGTTCATTTTTTCCTGGCATGCTCATGTTTCTTGCTGTATTAGAGACGCTGGAAAGAAGAACATGCTCTTTGCGTTAAAACAGAGTGTGTTTCATGGATGAGAACACTGGTATGAATTTCACTTCAGAAACGGAGTTAAACAAAAGGATTTGTGTCTTCCTAAATGCTAGAGTTCATTTCCGGTAAACCCAGTGATTTTTCAGCTCAAATTAATTTACACAGTTCATGAACACAACACGATTTTATCTAATAAATTAAGAGCATCTATGTAAAAGATGCTGTGGTTTGTTACAGTTTCATAAGCAGAGTTCAACAAGAATTTGTCCGTATGAGTACGAAACACAGTTATTTTTTTATGGGCATGCTAATGTTTCTTGATGTATTGGAGACGCTGGACAGAAGAGGATGCTTCTTGCGTTAAAACAGAGGGTGTTTCATGGAAGAGACCACTGGTCTGAATTTCCCTTCAGAAACGGAGTTAAACAAAAGGCTCTGTGTCTTCCTAAATGCAAGAGTTCATTTCCGGTAAACCCAGTGATTTTTCGGCTCTAATGAATTTACACAGTTCACGAACCCAACATGATTTTCACTATTAACTAAAGAGCATCTATGAAGAGATGCTGTGGTTTGTATGAGTTTCATAAGCAGAGTTGAACTAGACACAGTCATTTTTAGTAGAAAGTACAGTAATTTTTTTCTGTGCATGCGCATGTTTCTTGCTGTATTGGAGACGCTGGAAGAACAGAATGCTTCTTGCCTTAAAACAGAGAGTGTTTTATGGATTAGAACACATGTCTGAATTTTCCTTCAGAAACGGACTTAAACCAAAGGCTCTCTGTCTTCCTACAAGCAAGAGTTCATTTCCGGTAAACCCAGTGATTTTTCAGCTCAAATGAATTTACACAGTACAAGAACCCAACACGATTTTCACTATTAACTAAAGAGCTTGTATGAAGAGATGCTGTGGTTTGTATGAGTTTCATAAGCAGAGTTGAACTAGACACGGTCCATTTGAGTAGGAAATACAGTTCTTTTTTACTAGGCATGCTCATGTTTCTTGCTGTATTGGAGACGCTAGAAAGAAGAGCATGCTTCTTTCGTTAAAACAGAGAGTGTTTCATGGATTTGAACACTGGACTGAATTTTCCTTCAGAAACAGAGTTAAACCAAAGGCTCTCTGTCTTCCTACAAGCAATAGTTCATTTCTGGTAAAACCAGTGATATTTCGGCAAAAATGAATTTACTCTGTTCACGAACCCAACACGATTTTCACTTTTAGCTAAAGAGCATCTATGTAAAAGATGCTGTGGTTTTTTTACAGTTTCATAAGCAGAATTCAGCTAGATATGTTCCATATGAGTAGGAAACACAGTTCATTATTCTGGGCATGCTCATGTTTCTTGCTGTATTGTAGATGCTGGAAAGAAGAGCGTGCTCTTCACGTTAAAACAGAGTGTGTTTCATGGATTAGAACACTGGTCTGAATTGCCCTTCACAAACGGAGTTAAACCAAATGCTCTGTGTCTTCCTACAAGCAAGAGTTCATTTCCAGTAATCCCACTGAATATTCGGCTCAAATGAAATTACGCAGTTCACGAACCCAACACGATTTTCACTATTAACTAAAGAGCATCTATGAAGAGATGCTGTGGTTTGTATGAGTTTCATAAGCAGAGTTGAATTATACATGGTCCTATTGAGTAGTAAATACAGTATTTATTTTCTTGGCATGCTCATGTTTCTTGTTGTATTAGAGAAGTTGGATAGAAGAGCGTGCATCTTGCGTTAAAACAGAGTGTGTTTCATGGATGAAAACAATGGTCTGAATTTCCCTTCACCAATGGAGTTAAACCAAAGGCTCTCTGTCTTCCTACAAGCAAGAGTTCATTTCTGGTAAACCCAGTGATTTTTCGGCTCAAATGAATTTACAAAGTTCACGAACCCAACACGATTTTCACTATTAACTAAAGATCATCCATGAAGAGATGCTGTTCTATGTATGAGTTTCATAAGCAGAGCTCAACTAGATATGGTCCGTATGAGTAGGAAACACAGTTCATTTTTTCTGGGCATGCTCATGTTTCTTGCTGTATTAGTGACGCTGGAAAGAAGAACATGCTCTTTGCGTTAAAACAGAGTGTGTTTCATGGATGAGAACACTGGTCTGAATTTCACTTCAGAAACAGAGTTAAACAAAAGGATCTGTGTCTTGCTGAATGCTAGAGTTCATTTCCGGTAAACCCAGTGATTTTTCAGCTCAAATGAATTTACACAGTTCATGAACACAACACGATTTTCTCTATTATATTAAGAGCATCTATTTAAAAGATGCTGTGGTTTGTTACAGTTTCATAAGCAGAGTTCAACAAGAATTTGTCCGTATGAGTACAAAACACAGTTATTTTTTTATGGGCATGCTAATGTTTCTTGCTGTATTGGAGACGCTGGACAGAAGAGGATGCTTCTTGCCTTAAAACAGAGGGTGTTTCATGGGAGAGACCACTGGTCTGAATTTCCCTTCAGAAACGGAGTTAAACAAAAGGCTCTGTGTCTTCCTAAATGCAAGAGTTCATTTCCGGTAAACCCAGTGATTTTTCGGCTCTAATGAATTTACACAGTTCACGAACCCAACACGATTTTCACTATTAACTAAAGAGCATCTATGAAGAGATGCTGTGTTTTGTACGAGTTTCATAAGCAGAGTTGAACTAGACACAGTCATTTTGAGTAGAAAGTACAGTAATTTTTTTCTGGACATGCTCATGTTTCTTGCTGTATAGGAGACACTGGACAGAGTAGGATGCTTTTTGCATTAAAACAGAGGGTGTTTCATGGATTAGAACGCTGGTCTGAATTTCTCTTCAAAAACGGAGTTAAACCAAAGGCTCTGTGTCTTCCTACAAGCAAGAGTTCATTTCCGTTAAACCCAGTGATTTTTCGGCTCAAATGAATTTACACAGTTCACGAACCCAACACGTTTTTCACTATTAACTAAAGAGCATCTATGAAGAGATGCTGTGATTTGTATGAGTTTCATAAGCAGAGTTGAACTAGACACGGTCCTTTTGAGTAGGAAATACATTTCTTTTTTTCTGGGCATGCTCATATTTCTTGCTGTATTGGAGACGCTGGAAAGAAGAGTGTGCTTCTTGCGTTAAAACATATTGTGTTTCCTGGATTTGAACACATGTCTGAATTTTCCTTCAGAAACGGAGTTAAAACAAAGGCTCTGTTTTTTCCTACAATCAAGAGTTCATTGCCGGTAAATCCAGTGTTTTTTGACTCACATGAATTTTGACAGTTCACGAACCCAACACGATTTTCACTTTTAACTAAAGAGCATCTCTGTGAGAAATGCTGTGGTTTGTTACAGTATTATGGGCAGAGTTCAACTAGATATGGTCCGTATGAGTAGGAAACACAGTTCATTTTTTCTGGGCATGCTCATGTTTCTTGTTATATTGCAGACGCTGGAAAGAATAGCATGCTCTTTGCCTTAAAATAGAGTGTGTTTCATGGATGAGAACACTGGTCTGAATTTGCCTTCACAAATGGAGTTAATCCAAAGGCTCTGTGTCTTCCTACAAGCAAGAGTTCATTTCTGGTAAACCCAGTGATTTTTCAGCTCAAATGAATTTACACAGTACAAGAACCCAACACGATTTTCACTATTAACTAAAGAGCTTGTATGAAGAGATGCTGTGATTTGTATGAGTTTCATAAGCAGAGTTGAACTAGACATGGTCCATTTGAGTAGGAAATACAGTTCTTTTTTCCTACGCATGCTCATGTTTCTTGCTGTATTGGAGACGCTAGAAAGAAGAGCATGCTTCTTTCGTTAAAACAGAGAGTGTTTCATGGATTTGAACACTGGACTGAATTTTCCTTCAGAAACAGAGTTAAACCAAAGGCTCTCTGTCTTCCTACAAGCAAGAGTTCATTTCTGGTAAAACCAGTGATATTTCGGCAAAAATGAATTTACTCTGTTCACGAACCCAACACGATTTTCACTTTTAGCTAAAGAGCATCTATGAAAAGATGCTATGGTTTGTATGAGTTTCATAAGCAGAGTTGAACTAGACACTGTCCTTTTGAGTAAGAAATACAGTTCTTTTTTTCTGGGCATGCTCATGTTTCTTGCTGTATTGGAGACGCTGGAAAGAAGAGCATGCTTCTTGCCTTAAAACAGAGTGTGTTTCATGGATTAGAACACTGGTCTGAATTGCCCTTCACAAACGAGGTTAAACAAAATGCTCTGTGTCTTCCTACAAGCAAGAGTTCATTTCCAGTAAACGCAGTGAATATTCGGCTCAAATGAATTTACTCAGGTCACGAACCCAACACGATTTTCACTATTAACTAAAGAGCATCTATGAAGAGATGCTGTGGTTTGTATGAGTTTAATAAGAGGAGTTGAACTAGACGCGGTCCTTTTGAGTAAGAAATACAGTTCTTTTTTTCTGTGCATGCTCGTGTTTCTTGCTGTATTGCCCACGCTGGACAGAAGAGGATTCTTCTTGTGTTAAAACAGATGGTGTTTCATGGATGAGAACACTGGTCTGAATTTCCCTTCAGATACAGAGATAAACCAAAGGCTCTGTGTCTTCCTACAAGCAAGAGTTCCTTTCAGGTAAACCCAGTGATTTTTCGGCTCAAATGAATTTACACAGTTCATGAACCCAACACGATTTTCACTATTAACTAAAGAGCATCTATGAAGAGATGCTGTGATTTGTATGAGTTTCATAAGCAGAGTTCAACTAGACACGGTACTTTTGAGTAGGAAATACATTTTTTTTTTCTGGGCATGCTCATATTTCTTGCTGTATTGGAGATGCTGGAAAGAAGAGTGTGCTTCTTGCGTTAAAACAGATTGTGTTTCCTGGATTTGAACATAGGTCTGAATTTTCCTTCCAAAACGGAGTTAAAACAAAGGCTCTGTGTCTTCCTACAAGCAAGAGTTCATTTCTGGTAAACCCAGTGAATTTTGACTCAAATGAATTTGCACAGTTCCCGAACCCAACACAATTTTCATTATTAACTAAAGAGCATCTGTGAAGAGATGCTGTGGTTTGTATGAGTTTCATATGCAGAGTTGAAATAGACCTGGTCCTTTTGAGTAGGAAATACCGTTCTTAATTTCTGGGCATGCTCATGTTTCTTGCTGTATTGGAGACGCTGGAAAAAAGAGCAAGCTTCTTGCGTTAAAACAGAGTGTGTTTCATGGATTTGGACAGTCGTCTGAATTTTCCTTCAGAAACGGAGTTAAACCAAATGTTCTGTGTCTTCCTACAAGCAAGAGTTCATTTCTGGTAAACCCAGTGATTTTTCGGCTCAAATGAATTAACACAGATCATGAACCCAACACGACTTTCTCTATTTACTAAAGAGCATCTATGTAAAAGATGCTGTGGTTTGTTACAGTTTCATAAGCAGAGTTCAACTAGATATGGTCCGTATGAGTAGGAAACACAGTTCTTTTTTTCTGGTCATGCTCATGTTTCTCTCGGTATAGGAGACGCTGGACAGAGTAGGATGCTTTTTGCGTTAAAACAGAGGGTGTTTCATGGATTAGAACGCTGGTCTGAATTTCTCTTCACAAACAGAGTTAAACCAAAGGCTCTGTGTCTTTCTACAAGCAAGAGTTCATTTCCGTTAAACCCAGTGATTTTTCGGCTCAAATGAATTTACACAGTTCACGAACACAACACTTTTTTCACTATTAACTAAAGAGCATCTATGTAAAAGATGCTGTGGTTTGTTACAGTTTCATAAGCAGAGTTAAACTAGATATGGTCCGTATGAGCAGGAAACACAATTCATATTTTCTGGGCATGCTCCTCTTTCTTGCTGTATAGGAGACGCTAGACAGAAGAAGATGCTTCTTGCATTAAAACAGAGGGTGTTTTATGGATGAGAACGCTGGTCTGTATTTCTCTTCACAATCGGAGTTAAACCAAAGTGTCTGTGTCTTCCTACAAGCAAGAGTTCATTTCCGGTAAACATAGTGATTTGTCGGCTCAAATGAATTTACACAGTTCACGAACCCAACACGATTTTCACTCTTAACTAAAGAGCATCTATGTAAGAGATGCTGTGGTTTGTTACAGTTTCATAAGGAGAGTTCAACTGGATATGGTCCGTATGAGTAGGAAACACAGTTCTTTTTTTCTGTGCATGCTCATGTTTCTTGTTGTATTGGCGATGCAGGAAAGAAGGCCATGCTTTTTGTGTTACAAACAAAGTGTGTTTCATGGATGAGAACACTGGTCTGAATTTCCCTTCACAAACGGAGTTAAACCAAAGGCTCTCTGTCTTCCTACAAGCAAGAGTTCATTTCCTGTAAACCCAGTGATTTTTCAGCTCAAATGAATTTACACAGTTCATGAAGCCAACACTATTTTCACTATTAACTAAAGATCATCTATGAAGAGATTCTGTGTTTTGTATGAGTTTAATAAGCAGAGTTGAACTAGACACGGTCCTTTTAGTAAGAAATACAGTTCTTTTTTTCTGTGCATGCTCATGTTTCTTGCTGTATTGTCGATTCAGGAAAGAAGAGCATGCTCTTTGTGTTACAAACAGAGTTTATTTCATGGATTTGAACACTGGTCTGAATTTTCCTTCAGAAATGGAGTTAAACCAAAGGCTCTCTGTCTTCCTACAAGCAAGAGTTCATTTCCTGTAAACCCAGTGATTTTTCGGCTCAAATGAATTTACACAGATCTCGAACCCAAAACGATTTTCATTATTAACTAAAGAGCATCTATGAATAGATGCTGTGGTTTGTATGAGTTTCATATGCAGAGTTGAAATAGACCTGGTCATTTTGAGTAGGAAATACAGTTCTTTTTTTCTGGGCATGCTCATGTTTCTTGCTGTATTGGAGACGCTGGAAAAAAGAGCAAGCTTCTTGTGTAAAAACAGAGTGTGTTTCATGGATTTGGAAACTGGTCTGAATTTTCCTTCAGAAACGGAGTTAAACCAAAGGCTCTGTGTCTTCCTACAAGCCAGAGTTCATTTCTAGGAAAGCCAGTGATTTTTCGGCTCAAATGAATTAACACAGATCACGAACCCAACACGACTTTCACTATTTTCTAAAGAGCATCTATTTAAAAGATGCTGTGGTTTGTTACAGTTTCATAAGCATAGTTCTACTAGATATGGTCCGTATGAGTAGGAAACACAGTTCTTTTTTCTGGTCATGCTAATATTTCTTGCTGTATAGGAGACACTGGACAGACTAGGATGCTTTTTGCGTCAAATCAGACGGTGTTTCATGGATTAGAATGCTGATCTGAATTTCTCTTCACAAATGGAGTTGAACCAAAGGCTCCCTGTCTTCCTTCAAGCAAGACTTCATTTCGGGTAAACCCAGTGATTTTTCGGCTCAAATGAATTTACACAGTTCACGAACCCAACACGATTTTCACTATTAACTAAAGAGCATCTCTGTGAGAGATGCTGTGGTTTGTTACAGTTTCATGAGCAGAGTTCAACTAGATATGGTCCGTATGAGTAGGAAACACAGTTCTTTTTTTTTCTGGGCATGCTCATGTTTCTTGCTGTATTAGGGACCCTGGAAAGAAGAGCATCCTTCTTGCGTTAAAATTAAGTGTGTTTCATGGATGAGAACACTGGTCTGAATTTGCCTTCACAAATGGAGTTAAACCAAAGGCTCTGTGTCTTCCTACAAGCAAGAGTTCATTTCTGGTAAACCCAGTGATTTTTCAGCTCAAATGAATTTACACAGTACAAGAACCCAACACGATTTTCACTATTAACTAAAGAGCTTGTATGAAGAGATGCTGTGATTTGTATGAGTTTCATAAGCAGAGTTGAACTAGACACGGTCCATTTGAGTAGGAAATACAGTTCTTTTTTCCTACGCATGCTCATGTTTCTTGCTGTATTGGAGACGCTAGAAAGAAGAGCATGCTTCTTTCGTTAAAACAGAGAGTGTTTCATGGATTTGAACACTGGACTGAATTTTCCTTCAGAAACAGAGTTAAACCAAAGGCTCTCTGTCTTCCTACAAGCAAGAGTTCATTTCTGGTAAAACCAGTGATATTTCGGCAAAAATGAATTTACTCTGTTCACGAACCCAACACGATTTTCACTTTTAGCTAAAGAGCATCTATGAAAAGATGCTATGGTTTGTATGAGTTTCATAAGCAGAGTTGAACTAGACACTGTCCTTTTGAGTAAGAAATACAGTTCTTTTTTTCTGGGCATGCTCATGTTTCTTGCTGTATTGGAGACGCTGGAAAGAAGAGCATGCTTCTTGCCTTAAAACAGAGTGTGTTTCATGGATTAGAACACTGGTCTGAATTGCCCTTCACAAACGAGGTTAAACAAAATGCTCTGTGTCTTCCTACAAGCAAGAGTTCATTTCCAGTAAACGCAGTGAATATTCGGCTCAAATGAATTTACTCAGGTCACGAACCCAACACGATTTTCACTATTAACTAAAGAGCATCTATGAATAGATGCTGTGGTTTGTATGAGTTTAATAAGAGGAGTTGAACTAGACGCAGTCCTTTTGAGTAAGAAATGCAGTTCTTTTTTTCTGTGCATGCTCGTGTTTCTTGCTGTATTGCCCACGCTGGACAGAAGAGGATTCTTCTTGTGTTAAAACAGATGGTGTTTCATGGATGAGAACACTGGTCTGAATTTCCCTTCAGATACAGAGATAAACCAAAGGCTCTGTGTCTTCCTACAAGCAAGAGTTCCTTTCAGGTAAACCCAGTGATTTTTCGGTTCAAATGAATTTACACAGTTCATGAACCCAACACGATTTTCACTATTAACTAAAGAGCATCTATGAAGAGATGCTGTGATTTGTATGAGTTTCATAAGCAGAGTTCAACTAGACACGGTACTTTTGAGTAGGAAATACATTTTTTTTTTCTGGGCATGCTCATATTTCTTGCTGTATTGGAGATGCTGGAAAGAAGAGTGTGCTTCTTGCGTTAAAACAGATTGTGTTTCCTGGATTTGAACATAGGTCTGAATTTTCCTTCCAAAACGGAGTTAAAACAAAGGCTCTGTGTCTTCCTACAAGCAAGAGTTCATTTCTGGTAAACCCAGTGAATTTTGACTCAAATGAATTTGCACAGTTCCCGAACCCAACACAATTTTCATTATTAACTAAAGAGCATCTGTGAAGAGATGCTGTGGTTTGTATGAGTTTCATATGCAGAGTTGAAATAGACCTGGTCCTTTTGAGTAGGAAATACCGTTCTTAATTTCTGGGCATGCTCATGTTTCTTGCTGTATTGGAGACGCTGGAAAAAAGAGCAAGCTTCTTGCGTTAAAACAGAGTGTGTTTCATGGATTTGGACAGTCGTCTGAATTTTCCTTCAGAAACGGAGTTAAACCAAATGTTCTGTGTCTTCCTACAAGCAAGAGTTCATTTCTGGTAAACCCAGTGATTTTTCGGCTCAAATGAATTAACACAGATCATGAACCCAACACGACTTTCTCTATTTACTAAAGAGCATCTATGTAAAAGATGCTGTGGTTTGTTACAGTTTCATAAGCAGAGTTCAACTAGATATGGTCCGTATGAGTAGGAAACACAGTTCTTTTTTTCTGGTCATGCTCATGTTTCTCTCGGTATAGGAGACGCTGGACAGAGTAGGATGCTTTTTGCGTTAAAACAGAGGGTGTTTCATGGATTAGAACGCTGGTCTGAATTTCTCTTCACAAACAGAGTTAAACCAAAGGCTCTGTGTCTTTCTACAAGCAAGAGTTCATTTCCGTTAAACCCAGTGATTTTTCGGCTCAAATGAATTTACACAGTTCACGAACACAACACGTTTTTCACTATTAACTAAAGAGCATCTATGTAAAAGATGCTGTGGTTTGTTACAGTTTCATAAGCAGAGTTAAACTAGATATGGTCCGTATGAGCAGGAAACACAATTCATATTTTCTGGGCATGCTCCTCTTTCTTGCTGTATAGGAGACGCTAGACAGAAGAAGATGCTTCTTGCATTAAAACAGAGGGTGTTTTATGGATGAGAACACTGGTCTGTATTTCTCTTCACAATCGGAGTTAAACCAAAGTGTCTGTGTCTTCCTACAAGCAAGAGTTCATTTCCGGTAAACATAGTGATTTGTCGGCTCAAATGAATTTACACAGTTCACGAACCCAACACGATTTTCACTCTTAACTAAAGAGCATCTATGTAAGAGATGCTATGGTTTGTTACAGTTTCATAAGGAGAGTTCAACTGGATATGGTCCGTATGAGTAGGAAACACAGTTCTTTTTTTCTGTGCATGCTCATGTTTCTTGTTGTATTGGCAATGCAGGAAAGAAGGCCATGCTTTTTGTGTTACAAACAGAGTTTATTTCATGGATTTGAACACTGGTCTGAATTTTCCTTCAGAAATGGAGTTAAACCAAAGGCTCTCTGTCTTCCTACAAGCAAGAGTTCATTTCCTGTAAACCAGTGATTTTTCGGCTCAAATGAATTTACACAGATCTCGAACCCAAAACGATTTTCATTATTAACTAAAGAGCATCTATGAATAGATGCTGTGGTTTGTATGAGTTTCATATGCAGAGTTGAAATAGACCTGGTCATTTTGAGTAGGAAATACAGTTCTTTTTTTCTGGGCATGCTCATGTTTCTTGCTGTATTGGAGACGCTGGAAAAAAGAGCAAGCTTCTTCTGTAAAAACAGAGTGTGTTTCATGGATTTGGAAACTGGTCTGAATTTTCCTTCAGAAACGGAGTTAAACCAAAGGCTCTGTGTCTTCCTACAAGCAAGAGTTCATTTCTAGGAAAGCCAGTGATTTTTCGGCTCAAATGAATTAACACAGATCACGAACCCAACACGACTTTCACTATTTTCTAAAGAGCATCTATTTAAAAGATGCTGTGGTTTGTTACAGTTTCATAAGCATAGTTCAACTAGATATGGTCCGTATGAGTAGGAAACACAGTTCTTTTTTCTGGTCATGCTAATATTTCTTGCTGTATAGGAGACACTGGACAGACTAGGATGCTTTTTGCGTCAAATCAGACGGTGTTTCATGGATTAGAATGCTGGTCTGAATTTCTCTTCACAAACGGAGTTGAACCAAAGGCTCCCTGTCTTCCTTCAAGCAAGACTTCATTTCGGGTAAACCCAGTGATTTTTCGGCTCAAATGAATTTACATAGTTCACGAACCCAACACGATTTTCACTATTAACTAAAGAGCATCTCTGTGAGAGATGCTGTGGTTTGTTACAGTTTCATGAGCAGAGTTCAACTAGATATGGTCCGTATGAGTAGGAAACACAGTTCTTTTTTTTTCTGGGCATGCTCATGTTTCTTGCTGTATTAGGGACCCTGGAAAGAAGAGCATCCTTCTTGCGTTAAAATTAAGTGTGTTTCATGGATGAGAACACTGGTCTGAATTTGCCTTCACAAATGGAGTTAAACCAAAGGCTCTGTGTCTTCCTACAAGCAAGAGTTCATTTCTGGTAAACCCAGTGATTTTTCAGCTCAAATGAATTTACACAGTACAAGAACCCAACACGATTTTCACTATTAACTAAAGAGCTTGTATGAAGAGATGCTGTGATTTGTATGAGTTTCATAAGCAGAGTTGAACTAGACACGGTCCATTTGAGTAGGAAATACAGTTCTTTTTTCCTACGCATGCTCATGTTTCTTGCTGTATTGGAGACGCTAGAAAGAAGAGCATGCTTCTTTCGTTAAAACAGAGAGTGTTTCATGGATTTGAACACTGGACTGAATTTTCCTTCAGAAACAGAGTTAAACCAAAGGCTCTCTGTCTTCCTACAAGCAAGAGTTCATTTCTGGTAAAACCAGTGATATTTCGGCAAAAATGAATTTACTCTGTTCACGAACCCAACACGATTTTCACTTTTAGCTAAAGAGCATCTATGAAAAGATGCTATGGTTTGTATGAGTTTCATAAGCAGAGTTGAACTAGACACTGTCCTTTTGAGTAAGAAATACAGTTCTTTTTTTCTGGGCATGCTCATGTTTCTTGCTGTATTGGAGACGCTGGAAAGAAGAGCATGCTTCTTGCCTTAAAACAGAGTGTGTTTCATGGATTAGAACACTGGTCTGAATTGCCCTTCACAAACGAGGTTAAACAAAATGCTCTGTGTCTTCCTACAAGCAAGAGTTCATTTCCAGTAAACGCAGTGAATATTCGGCTCAAATGAATTTACTCAGGTCACGAACCCAACACGATTTTCACTATTAACTAAAGAGCATCTATGAAGAGATGCTGTGGTTTGTATGAGTTTAATAAGAGGAGTTGAACTAGACGCGGTCCTTTTGAGTAAGAAATACAGTTCTTTTTTTCTGTGCATGCTCGTGTTTCTTGCTGTATTGCCCACGCTGGACAGAAGAGGATTCTTCTTGTGTTAAAACAGATGGTGTTTCATGGATGAGAACACTGGTCTGAATTTCCCTTCAGATACAGAGATAAACCAAAGGCTCTGTGTCTTCCTACAAGCAAGAGTTCCTTTCAGGTAAACCCAGTGATTTTTCGGCTCAAATGAATTTACACAGTTCATGAACCCAACACGATTTTCACTATTAACTAAAGAGCATCTATGAAGAGATGCTGTGATTTGTATGAGTTTCATAAGCAGAGTTCAACTAGACACGGTACTTTTGAGTAGGAAATACATTTTTTTTTTCTGGGCATGCTCATATTTCTTGCTGTATTGGAGATGCTGGAAAGAAGAGTGTGCTTCTTGCGTTAAAACAGATTGTGTTTCCTGGATTTGAACATAGGTCTGAATTTTCCTTCCAAAACGGAGTTAAAACAAAGGCTCTGTGTCTTCCTACAAGCAAGAGTTCATTTCTGGTAAACCCAGTGAATTTTGACTCAAATGAATTTGCACAGTTCCCGAACCCAACACAATTTTCATTATTAACTAAAGAGCATCTGTGAAGAGATGCTGTGGTTTGTATGAGTTTCATATGCAGAGTTGAAATAGACCTGGTCCTTTTGAGTAGGAAATACCGTTCTTAATTTCTGGGCATGCTCATGTTTCTTGCTGTATTGGAGACGCTGGAAAAAAGAGCAAGCTTCTTGCGTTAAAACAGAGTGTGTTTCATGGATTTGGACAGTCGTCTGAATTTTCCTTCAGAAACAGAGTTAAACCAAATGTTCTGTGTCTTCCTACAAGCAAGAGTTCATTTCTGGTAAACCCAGTGATTTTTCGGCTCAAATGAATTAACACAGATCATGAACCCAACACGACTTTCTCTATTTACTAAAGATCATCTATGTAAAAGATTCTGTGGTTTGTTACAGTTTCATAAGCAGAGTTCAACTAGATATGGTCCGTATGAGTAGGAAACACAGTTCTTTTTTTCTGGTCATGCTCATGTTTCTCTCGGTATAGGAGACGCTGGACAGAGTAGGATGCTTTTTGCGTTAAAACAGAGGGTGTTTCATGGATTAGAACGCTGGTCTGAATTTCTCTTCACAAACAGAGTTAAACCAAAGGCTCTGTGTCTTTCTACAAGCAAGAGTTCATTTCCGTTAAACCCAGTGATTTTTCGGCTCAAATGAATTTACACAGTTCATGAACACAACACGTTTTTCACTATTAACTAAAGAGCATCTATGTAAAAGATGCTGTGGTTTGTTACAGTTTCATAAGCAGAGTTAAACTAGATATGGTCCGTATGAGCAGGAAACACAATTCATATTTTCTGGGCATGCTCCTCTTTCTTGCTGTATAGGAGACGCTAGACAGAAGAAGATGCTTCTTGCATTAAAACAGAGGGTGTTTTATGGATGAGAACGCTGGTCTGTATTTCTCTTCACAATCGGAGTTAAACCAAAGTGTCTGTGTCTTCCTACAAGCAAGAGTTCATTTCCGGTAAACATAGTGATTTGTCGGCTCAAATGAATTTACACAGTTCACGAACCCAACACGATTTTCACTCTTAACTAAAGAGCATCTATGTAAGAGATGCTGTGGTTTGTTACAGTTTCATAAGGAGAGTTCAACTGGATATGGTCCGTATGAGTAGGAAACACAGTTCTTTTTTTCTGTGCATGCTCATGTTTCTTGTTGTATTGGCGATGCAGGAAAGAAGGCCATGCTTTTTGTGTTACAAACAAAGTGTGTTTCATGGATGAGAACACTGGTCTGAATTTCCCTTCACAAACGGAGTTAAACCAAAGGCTCTCTGTCTTCCTACAAGCAAGAGTTCATTTCCTGTAAACCCAGTGATTTTTCAGCTCAAATGAATTTACACAGTTCATGAAGCCAACACTATTTTCACTATTAACTAAAGATCATCTATGAAGAGATTCTGTGTTTTGTATGAGTTTAATAAGCAGAGTTGAACTAGACACGGTCCTTTTAGTAAGAAATACAGTTCTTTTTTTCTGTGCATGCTCATGTTTCTTGCTGTATTGTCGATGCAGGAAAGAAGAGCATGCTCTTTGTGTTACAAACAGAGTTTATTTCATGGATTTGAACACTGGTCTGAATTTTCCTTCAGAAATGGAGTTAAACCAAAGGCTCTCTGTCTTCCTACAAGCAAGAGTTCATTTCCTGTAAACCCAGTGATTTTTCGGCTCAAATGAATTTACACAGATCTCGAACCCAAAACGATTTTCATTATTAACTAAAGAGCATCTATGAATAGATGCTGTGGTTTGTATGAGTTTCATATGCAGAGTTGAAATAGACCTGGTCATTTTGAGTAGGAAATACAGTTCTTTTTTTCTGGGCATGCTCATGTTTCTTGCTGTATTGGAGACGCTGGAAAAAAGAGCAAGCTTCTTGTGTAAAAACAGAGTGTGTTTCATGGATTTGGAAACTGGTCTGAATTTTCCTTCAGAAACGGAGTTAAACCAAAGGCTCTGTGTCTTCCTACAAGCAAGAGTTCATTTCTAGGAAAGCCAGTGATTTTTCGGCTCAAATGAATTAACACAGATCACGAACCCAACACGACTTTCACTATTTTCTAAAGAGCATCTATTTAAAAGATGCTGTGGTTTTTTACAGTTTCATAAGCATAGTTCAACTAGATATGGTCCGTATGAGTAGGAAACACAGTTCTTTTTTCTGGTCATGCTAATATTTCTTGCTGTATAGGAGACACTGGACAGACTAGGATGCTTTTTGCGTCAAATCAGACGGTGTTTCATGGATTAGAATGCTGGTCTGAATTTCTCTTCACAAACGGAGTTGAACCAAAGGCTCCCTGTCTTCCTTCAAGCAAGACTTCATTTCGGGTAAACCCAGTGATTTTTCGGCTCAAATGAATTTACACAGTTCACGAACCCAACACGATTTTCACTATTAACTAAAGAGCATCTCTGTGAGAGATGCTGTGGTTTGTTACAGTTTCATGAGCAGAGTTCAACTAGATATGGTCCGTATGAGTAGGAAACACAGTTCTTTTTTTTTCTGGGCATGCTCATGTTTCTTGCTGTATTAGGGACCCTGGAAAGAAGAGCATCCTTCTTGCGTTAAAATTAAGTGTGTTTCATGGAGGAGAACACTGTTATGTATTTCCCTTCACAAACAGTGTTAAACCAAAGGCTCTGTGTCTTCCTACAAGCAAGAGTTCATTTCCGGTAAACCCAGTGATTTCTCGGCTCAAATGAATTTACACAGTTCACGAACCCAACACGATTTTCATTATTAACTAAAGAGCATCTGTGAAGAGATGCTGTGGTTTGTATGAGTTTCATATGCAGAGTTGAAATAGACCTGGTCCTTTTGAGTAGGAAATACCGTTCTTAATTTCTGGGCATGCTCATATTTCTTGTTGTATTGGAGACACTGGAAAGAAGAGTGTGCTTCTTGCGTTAAAATAGATTATGTTTCCTGGATTTGAACAAAGGTCTGAATTTTCCTTCAGAAAAGGAGTTAAAACAAAGCATCTGTGTCTTTCTACAAGCAAGAGTTCATTTCTGGTAAACCCAGTGATTTTTGACTCAAATGAATTTGCACAGATCACGAACCCAAGACGATTTTCACTATTAACTAAAGAGCATCTCTGTGAGAGATGCTGTGAATTGTTACAGTTTCATGAGCAGAGTTCAACTAGATATGGTCCGTATGAGTAGGAAACACAGATTCTTTTTTCTGGGCATGCTCATGTTTCTTGCTGTATTAGAGATGGTGGGAAAAAAGAGCATGCTCTTATCGTTAAAACAGAGTGTGTTTCATGGAGGAGAACACTGTTCTGTATTTCCCTTCACAAACAGAGTTAAACCAAAGGCTCTGTGTCTTCCTACAAGCAAGAGTTCATTTCCGGTAAACCCAGTGATTTTTCGGCTCAAATGAATTTACACAGTTCACAAACCCAACATGATTTTCATTATTAACTAAAGAGCATCTAAGAAGAGATACTGTGGTTTGTATGAGTTTCATATGCAGAGTTGAAATAGTCCTGGTCCGTTTGAGTAGGAAACACATTTCTTTTTTTCTGGTCATGCTAATGTTCCTTGCTGTTTAGGAGACGCTGGACAGACTAGGATGCTCTTTCCGTTAAAACAGAGGGTGTTTCATGGATTAGAACGCTGGTCTGAATTTCTCTTCACAAACGGAGTTAAACCAAAGGCTCTGTGTCTTCCTACAAGCAAGAGTTCATTTCCGTTAAACCCAGTGATTTTTCGGCTCAATGGAATTTACACAGTTCACGAACACAACACGTTTTTCACTATTAACTAAAGAGCATCTATGTAAAAGATGCTGTGGTTTGTTACAGTTTCATAAGCAGAGTTAAACTAGATATGGTCCGTGTGAGTAGGAAACACAATTCATATTTTCTGATCATGCTCATGTTTCTTGCTGTATAGGAGACGCTAGACAGAAGTGGATGCTTCTTGCGTTAAAACAGAGGGTGTTTTATGGATGAGAACGCTGGTCTGTATTTCTCTTCACAAACGGAGTTAAACCAAAGTGTCTGTGTCTTCCTACAAGCAAGAGTTCATTTCCGGTAAACATAGTGATTTGTCGGCTCAAATGAATTTACACAGTTCACGAACCCAACACGATTTTCACTATTAACTAAAGAGCATCTATGTAAGAGATGCTGTGGATTGTTACAGTTTCATAAGGAGAGTTCAACTAGATATGGTCCATATGAGTAGGAAACACAGTTCTTTTTTTCTGTGCATTCTCATGTTTCTTATTATATTGTATACGCTGGAAAGAATAGCATGCTCTTTGCATTAAAACAGAGTGTGTTTCATGGATGAGAACACTGGTCTGAATTTGCCATCACAAATGGAGTTAAAACAAAGGCCCTCTGTCTTCCTACAAGCAAGAGATCATTTCCGGTATACCCAGTGATTTTTTGGCTCAAATGTATTTACACAGTTCACAAACCTAACACGTTTTTCATGTTTAACTAAAGAGCATCTATGTAAGAGATGCTGTGGTTTGTATGAGTTTCATAAGCAGTGTTGACCTAGATATGTTCTGTATGAGTAGGAAACACAGTTCAGTTTTTCTAGGCATGCTCATATTTCTTTCTGTAGTGCAGACGCTGGACAGAAGAGGATGCTTCTTGCGTTAAAACAGATGGTGTTTCATGGATGAGAACACTGGTCTGAATTTCTCTTCAGAAACGGAGTTAAACCAAAGGCTCTGTGTCTTCCTAAATGCAAGAGATCATTTCCGGTAAACCCAGTGATTTTTCAGCTATAATGAATTTACACACTTCACGAACCAACATGATTTTCACTATTAACAAAAGAGCATCTATGGAAAAGATGCTGTGGTTTGTTGCAGTTTCATGAGCAGAGTTTAACTAGATATGGTCCATATGAGTACGAAACACAGTTCTTTTTTATGGGCATGCTCATGTTTCTTCCTGTACTGGAGGCGCTGGACAGAAGAGGATGCTTCTTGCGTTAAAACCGAGGGTGTTTCATGGATGAGAACACTGGTCTGAATTTCCCTTCAGAAATGAGTTAAACCAAAGGCTCTGTGTCTTCCTACAATCAAGAGTTCATTTCCGGTAAACCCTGTGATTTTTCGGCTCAAATGAATTTACACAGTTCACGAACCCAAATGTTTTTCACTATTAATTAAAGAGCATCTATGTAAGTGATGCTGTGTTTTGTTACAGATTCTTAAGCAGATTTCAACTTGATATGGTCCGTATGAGTAGGAAACACAGTTCATTTTTTCTGGGCAGGCTCATGTTTCTTGCTGTAATGGAGACGCTGGAAGAAGAGCATGCTTCTTGCGTGAAAACACAGTGTTTTCATGGATGAGAATACTGGTCTGAATATTCCTTCAGAAACGGAGTTAAACCAAAGGCTCTGTGTTTTCCTACAGCAAGAGTTCATTTCCGGTAAACCCAGTGATATTTTGGCTCAAATGAATTTACACAGTTCAATAACCCAACACTATTTTCTCTTTTAACTAAAGAGCATCTATGAAACGATGCTGTGGTTTGTATGAGTTTCATAAGCAGAGTTGAACTAGACACTGTCCTTTTGAGTAGGAAATACAGTTCTTTATTTCTGGGCATGCTCATGTTTCTTGCTGTATTTGAGACAGTGGAAAAAAAGAGCATTCTCTTTGCGTTAAAACAGAGTGTGTTTCATGGATGAAAACACTGATCTGAATTTCCCTTCACAAACGGAGTTAAAAAAAAAAGGCTCTGTGTCTTCATACAAGTAAGAGTTCATTTCGGGTGAAACCAGTGATTTTTCGGCTCAAATGAATTTACACAGTACAGGAACCCAAAACGATTTTCACTTTTAACTAAAGAGCATCTATGAAGAGATGCTGGGGTTAGTATGAGTTTCATAAGCTGAGTTCAACTAGACACTGTCCTTTTGAGTAGGAAACACAGTTCTTTTTTGAGGGCATGCTCATGCTTCTTGCTGTATTGGACATAATGGAAATAAGAGGATGCTTCTTGCATGAAAATGGAGTGTGTTTCATGGATGAGAACACTGGTCTGAATTTCCCTTCAGAAACGGAGTTAAACCCCAGGATCTGTGTCTTCCTACAAGCAAGAGTTCATTTCTGGTAAACCCAGTAAATTTTGGGCTCAAATGATTTTTCCCAGTTCACGAACCCTACAGTATTCTCACTATTAACTAAAGAGGATTTATGTAAGAGGAGCTGTGGTTTGTATCAGTTTCATTAGCAGAGTTGAACTACATATGGTCTGTATGAGTAGGAAACACAGTTCTTTTATTCTGTGCATGCTCATATTTGTTAGTATATTGGAGACCCTGGAAAGAAGAGGATGATTCTTGCCTTAAAACAGAGTGTTTTTATTGGAGGAGAACTCTGGTCTGAATTTGCCTTCAAAAACAGAGTTACACCCCATGATCTGTGTCTTCCTACAAGCAAGAGTTCATTACTGGTAAACACAGTGAATTTTGGGCTCAAATGATTTTACACAGTTCACGAACACAACGCTATTCTCAGTATTAACTAAAGAACCTTTATGTAAGAGGAGCTGTGGTTTGTATCAGTTTCATTAGCAGAGTTGAACTACATATGGTCTGTATGAGTAGGAAACACAGTTCTTTTATTCTGAGCATGCTCATGTTTGTTAGTATATTGGAGACGCTGGAAAGAAGAGGATGATTCTTGCCTTAAAACAGAGTGTTTTTATTGGAGGAGAACTCTGGTCTGAATTTGCCTTCAAAAACAGAGTTACACCCCATGATCTGTGTCTTCCTACAAGCAAGAGTTCATTACTGGTAAACACAGTGAATTTGGGGCTCAAATGATTTTACACAGTTCACGAACACAACGCTATTCTCAGTATTAACTAAAGAACCTTTATGTAAGAGGAGCTGTGGTTTGTTTCAGTTTCATAAGCAGAGTTGAACTACATATTGTCTGTATGAGTAGGAAACACAGTTCTTTTTTTCTGGGCATGCTCATGGTTCTTGGTGTATTGGAGACGCTGGAAAGAAGAGCTTGCTTCTTGCATTAAAACAGAGTGTGTTTCATGGTTGAGAACTGTGGTCTGAATTTCCTTTCAGAAACGGCGTTAAACCCCATGATCTGTGTCTTCCTACAAGCAAGAGTTCATTTCTGGTAAACCAAGTGAATTTTCGGCTCAAATGATTTTACACTGTTCTAGGACCCAACGCGATTATCTCTATTAACGAAAGAGCATTTATGTAAGAGGAGCTGTGGTTTGTATCAGATTCATAAGCAGAGTTGAACTACATATGGTCCGTATGAGTAGGAAACACAGTTCATTTTTTCAGGGCATGCTCATGGTTCTTGCTGTATTTTTGACTCTGGAAAGAAGAGCTTGCTTCTTCGTTAAATCAGAGTGTGTTTCAGGGATGAGAACTCTGGTCTAAATTTCCCTTCAGAAACGGAGTTAAACCCCAGGATCTGTGTCTTCCTACAAACAAGAGTTCATTTCAGTAAACACAGCGAATTTTGGGCTCAAATGATTTTTCGCAGTTCATGAACCCTACGCTATTCTCACTATTAACTAAAAAGGATTTATATAAGAGGAGCTGTGCTTTGTATCAGTTTCATAAGCAGAGTTGAACTACATATGGTCTGTATGAGTAGGAAACACAGTTCGTTTTTTCTTGGCATGCTCATGTTTCTTACTATTTTGGAGACGCTGGAAAGAAGAGGATGATTCTTGCCTTAAAACAGAGTGTTTTTCTGGGTTGAGAACTCTGGTGTGAATTTGCCATCAGAAACGGAGTTAAACCCCAGGATCTGTGTCTTCCTACAAGCAAGAGTTCATTTTGGTAAACACAGTGAATTTTGGGCTCAAATGACATTTCGCAGTTCACGAATGCAACGCGATTTTCACTATTAACTAAAGAGCATTTATGTTAGAGGATCTGTTGTTTGTATCAGATTACTAAGCAGAGTTGAAATACATATGGTCCGTATGAATAGGAAACACAGTTCATTTTTTCAGGCCATACTCATGGTTCTTGCTGTATTTTAGATTCTGGAAAGAATAGCTTGCTTCTTCGTTAAAACAGAGTGTGTTTCAGGGATGACAATCTGTTCTGAATTTCCCTTCAGAAACGGAGTTAAACCCCAGGATGTGTGTGTTCCTACAAGCAAGAGTTCATTTCTGGTAAACCCAGTAAATTTTGGGCTCAAATGATTTTTCGCAGTTCACGAACCCTACACTATTCTCACTATTAACTAAAGAGGATTTATGTAAGAGGATCTGTGGTTTGTATCAGTTTCATTAGCAGAGTTGAACTACATATGGTCTGTATGAGTAGGAAACACAGTTATTTTTTTCTGGTCATGCTCATGGTTCTTGGTGTATTGGAGACGCTGGAAAGAAGAGCTTGCTTCTTGCATTAAAACAGAGTGTGTTTCATGGATGAGAACACTCGTCTGAATTTCCCTTCAGAAACGGAATTAAACTCCAGGATCTGTGTCTTCCTACAAGCAAGAGTTCATTTCTGGTAAACCCAGTGAATTTTGGGCTCAAATGATTTTACACAGATCACGAACCCAACACTATTCTCACTATTAACTAAAGAGCATTCATGTAAGAGGAGCTGTGGTTTGTTTCAGTTTCATATGCAGAGTTGAACTACATATGGTCCGTATGAGTAGGAAACACAGTTTTTTTTTTCTGGGCATGCTCATGGTACTTGCTCTTTTGGAGACACTGGAAAGAAGAGCTTGCTTCTTGCATTAAAACAGAGTGTGTTTCATGGTTGAGAACTGTGGTCTGAATTTCCTTTCAGAAACGGCGTTAAACCCCATGATCTGTGTCTTCCTACAAGCAAGAGTTCATTTCTGGTAAACCAAGTGAATTTTCGGCTCAAATGATTTTACACTGTTCTAGGACCCAACGCGATTATCTCTATTAACGAAAGAGCATTTATGTAAGAGGAGCTGTGGTTTGTATCAGATTCATAAGCAGAGTTGAACTACATATGGTCGGTATGAGTAGGAAACACAGTTCATTTTTTCAGGCCATACTCATGGTTCTTGCTGTATTTTAGACTCTGGAAAGAATAGCTTGCTTCTTCGTTAAAGCAGAGTGTGTTTCAGGGATGACAACTCTGGTCTGAATTTCCCTTCAGAAACGGAGATAAACCCCAGGATCTGTGTCGGCCTACAAGCAAGAGTTCATTTCTGGTAAACCCAGTAAATTTTGGGCTCAAATAATTTTACGCAGTTCACGAACCCTACACTATTCTCACTATTAACTAAAGAGGATTTATGTAAGAGGAGCTGTGGTTTGTATCAGTTTCATTAGCAGAGTTGAACTACATATGGTCTGTATGAGTAGGAAACACAGTTCTTTTATTCTGGGCATGCTCATGTTTGTTAGTATATTGGAGACGCTGGAAAGAAAATTCTTGCCTTAAAACAGAGTGTTTTTATTGGAGGAGAACTCTGGTCTGAATTTGCCTTCAAAAACAGAGTTACACCCCATGATCTGTTTCTTCCTACAAGCAAGAGTTCATTACTGGTAAACACAGTGAATTTTGGGCTCAAATGATTTTACACAGTTCACGAACACAACGCTATTCTCAGTATTAACTAAAGAACCTTTATGTAAGAAGAGCTGTGGTTTGTATCAGTTTCATTAGCAGAGTTGAACTACATATGGTCTGTATGAGTAGGAAACACAGTTCTTTTATTCTGGGCATGCTCATGTTTGTTAGTATATTGGAGACGCTGGAAAGAAGATTCTTGCCTTAAAACAGAGAGTTTTTATTGGAGGAGAACTCTGGTCTGAATTTGCCTTCAAAAACAGAGTTACACCCCATGATCCGTGTCTTCCTACAAGCAAGAGTTCATTACTGGTAAACACAGTGAATTTTGGGCTCAAATGATTTTACACAGTTCACGAACACAACGCTATTCTCAG